>OY776111.1:176938797-177438797 GCA_963675035.1 Allygus modestus | reverse complement strand
CATGGGAAGGGGGTTTTATGGGGCCTACATTTTACAAAAAACTTTTTTTGCATTTTCACCCTAACATTTTTAAAACACTCAATTTTGGTTTTGACCATATTATAGAGCTTAAAAAAAATAATATAGTACTTTGTATCATTAACCTAGATTACGTGGTTGCGGAGAATATCCAAAAAATGTTTTCATAAAATTTCCCATGCTATGTATTATGGCAAAAATATTTTGAGCTTTTCCTCAGTTAATTTTACTGAAAACTTCACATTTGTTTTACCACTAAGTTCAGCTCTACAAAACAGTCATTTTGGTGTTTAAATTGTGATTCTACGTCCAACTCTGCTGCAGAGATATTCAAAGTGCTAAACACAGTACGTTGCCCAATGTTATCCTTGGGCAACTTGGAGCATAAATAAAATTTGATCTTGATTATTTATGAATGTATATTGATATTTGCACAAAAAAATGATTTGTTGTAGATTGTTCCCGTAGCAGCAAACCTGCACTCAGCTCTAATGTTATTCTTATGGAGAGTAAGGTTTATATCTCCCTATGAACATAAATTAATAAAACTTGGTATGTAGCTTCACCTGGTTGATTCATAGTGATAACTGCATAAAAACACATTTCTTATCTTTCTTGTTGCAGCAAACCTGCATACTCGGCCCCAATGTTATTCTTATGGAGAATAAATAAAGTGCTATATATCACCTATTTATAAATGTATTTTTATGAAACTAAGTGGCTTTTTGTGGTAGTGAAAAAAATATACATGCATTGGAAATTCACTGAGTATGCAGGTACGCCGAGTATATATAAATTATAATGACTATAGATAGTGATTGAATTCTTGTAAATTAAGGATCATGAGTATCTTGGTTGTACATGTCTCTTCATTATGAAACTGATATTTGGTTGAACTAAAGGTCTATTATTTTATCATATCTCAAAGACTGTAGGAAAGTACTTAGGCAAAGATTGAGAGAGTTAAATTGGCTCTGTATTTACATTTAAATGACTAATAACTAGTGGTGCACTCGTGCCGGAACGCCATTCCGGCACTGGTTTTACAACATTAACAAGGGTGAAAAATCATTTAAGGAGCGTTTTTACTATAAGATATCATACTGACTATTCATGTAAGATGTCATAACATTTATCTGCTGTGCTTACAAACGATTACAGTTTTATTGTTTTTAAGTAGAATATTTTAACAACAATACAAGACCTACAATACTGAACAAACACTGTGACTAACTTAGTGTACACAGTATTTTTGGCACGATGAGGGAGTGCAATCACGAGAGTCACCCGCCTAATGACTCATCATAGAACCAACTTGCAACTTTGTACCTTTTTGGGCAAAGTCTGTAGCGATCCTCCAGTGTAATTCATTGACTGCTTAGTGAGTTTTGTTTTAGAATAATTTGGTCTGTCGTGAATATTATTTTGAGCGATCGTGAGTGTCAAGTGTTAAACACAGAAACATTTAGTGACAGTGCATATACATCTAGCGAGCATATGCCTACAAAACAAGCGATTCCGCTATTCCCAAACAAACAATGGATAGTGTGGAACAAAGAAACCAAACAAAATTATATAGTCTCTACTTTATAAGGAGTAGTAGAAAACAACGGAAACAATTTTTATAAAATGGGTAGAAATGTCCAAATTTTAATTTTATTTCAAACTAACTGTTGTTTTAGTCATTATTTACAGTATCCTATATATAATACGCAAGGTTTTTTTATTCAAAGTCATAACTCGATAAAGTGAATTTTCAGAACACTGGTGCTATCCGACGGCGGAAGTCTAAACTACATGTTGATTGAAAATACTTTGCCCGCATTAGTCTCAGATGTTATCATCCTTTTTAATTTCAGATATTTTGTTACGTTTGTTAGTGAATTTCCTATGGAAAGTGAACTATTAGTATGACCCGCACGGTGAAACTTAAGCCTGGGACCAGCATTGAAGTTCCTAACGCGACCCTCTTAACACGTTTTGGGGGGTCGTTCAAAATTATATATATCTATATACATATGTTTGCACTCTAGCGGTCGCATTTTCAGTCCGATTACTTCAAATTTGGTCGGGACGTTCCTTTCTATAGTTGATTGGACAAGATCATTGGGCAAAACAATCGGAAAACTCTAAACCCCTTTCTTGGGGATTAATCTTTCAAATTTTGAGTTTTGGGTCCAAAAAGGGTCAGAAAAGCCCCGGATGTAAAATTAATGCATATAATACCCCCGTCGCAGCAAACCTGCATACTCAGCGAATTTCCAATGAATATATAACATAACACATTATAACACTTAACAGGATTCATAAGAAATGTATTCACAAACAAGCGATATTTAAAATATTAATTATTCTCCATAAGAATAACATTGGGGATGAGTACGCAGGTTTGCTGCAACAAGGCACACAAAATAACGGGTTTTTATGCAAATATCAATAGAACTCATCTTAGTGAAGTCACATACCAAGTTTCATCCATATACATTCATAAATAAGCGATATATAACATTTTAAGTATTTTCCATAAGAATAACATGGGGACCAAGTACCTAGGTTTGCTGCTACAGGAGCCATAGGCGAAAAATTGTTTTTTTGTGCAAACAACAATAAACCATAACCAGATCAAGCCATATACCAAATTTCGCCAGTTTATGTTCATAAATAAGCGAGATATACAATTTTTCTTTTTCTCCATAAGAATAACATTAGACAACGTACTGTGTTTAGCACTTTCAATATCTCGGTAACCAATTGACGTAGAGAAATGATCAAAATACCAAATTGTTTGTTTTTTTAAGCTGAATTCAATGGTATAAATTAAAATTTGATTTAAATTAAAATTAAATGTGAAAACCCCAAAAAACACATTTTTAGGGTACAAAACCCCCCAAAAACCCCCCTTCGGAGGGTGCGATTCATCTGGTTTTCGAACTCGTTCAAATAAATGGTACTTTACACATTTGTACCAAATTTCATTAAGGTCAGACCTTTTTTACGAGAGTTATCGTGCTTACGGACACATATATATATATATATATATATATATATACATATATAAAAATTTGAACGAATGGTGTTTTTGGAATCTGGAGACCTCAAAATAAAAAGTTATCATGGTCTCGGGCTTAAGTCTTACCATGAGGCCTACGGTAATAGCTTCTTCCCTATAGGGGAAATTCGCTAAAAAGATGGGACTTAGTGAGGCGAAACCTTTAAGCCCTCTCTCGTAATTCTACCATAACTATTTACCAAGTTATTAAAGAAAATGTCTATCGACCAAACACAGTACGTTGTCACAGCTGCCTTTAAAGAAGGCCCCAGCGTTGGAACTGGCAACGCCGCCATCTCACAGAACAGAGGAGTCACTGCTGGCAGATAACCCATAGCCACCAGTCGAATAACGCGTCCTTTTAAATAACTTTAGTTATAATATTTTGTTATGTTGGATAGAACAATTAGAATGGGTGTCAGGGATTGTTGCTAAAGTATACAATAACCGAAAAAATAATATTAGGCCTAAACATACAAATTCCTACTAAACTAAAACAATAGGCCTACATGAATCATGTAATTCTGTTAGGTTTTAAAGATTTTTGCTTTGAAAAAAAAAACCATGTCAGAGTAACTTATCGTTTTAGATGTCCCTATGAATACATTTTAAAATTAACCTAGATGCCACTAATAAACTGCACATAATTATTTCTTTGGAAGATAGAAGTGCAGACAAAAGTTTAATACTTTTTACAGACAAGTTGCCCATGAGTTGTATTTATACTTGTTGCTATATTAAGTACGCTTTGTCTTTAAATAAACGGTTTTGTGTCGTTGTTTTCTATCTTGTGTAAAATGTTGTTTTGAAGAATACTGTACTTAATTAGTACTTAGTAAATGGTACTAAGCTGTATTATATATTGATATTTATAAAACAAAACTAATGATGAAAGGTATTTGTAATTAATACTTAACTAAACTAATAAAAAAAAACTTGCCTGTGCTATATATAAACAACTTTAAAAAGGCCTAATTACGGCAAAAAAAATGTATACAACTCTAAACAAATTTTGAACTTATTAAATAACTTGACTTTAAATTCAGTAAGTGGGTAGGTTTGTTGCTACGGGGGAAATTTAAAAAGTGATTAAAATTATGAAATTCCTAGCACATTCTTGAATTAACGGTGCTAGGCATTATAGTTGTACTATGCCTATGTGTAAAACCCAGTAACACTGAATATAAACAAGCTTACTTTTACTCTCAGTTTAAATATGAACCTTGTTGGGGTCACAACAGGGCAAGGCACTCGCTAGCAAAACGATAAACATCACTAACTTGAGCAGTAAAAAACAACGATTTTAGACAGCGGCGACTCGTTTTCCCCATGCTAATATACGGGCGGCGAGGCACGCGGTAACTCCTCTTGCGGCGCTGCCATTTCTACTACGCCGCGGTCTTCTTTAAAGGCGGCTATAACGTCATCTTATGGGGGTTTTACATTAGAAAAGCCTGTTATTCATTTGTTGGTGTACTTTTATCATCCCCAGCAACCTCCCACCTACTTTCAAGCCTGACTGGACCTTCTCCTAACCTTATAATGCGCAAGTATTCCCAACATTGAAGGTAAATGAAACCAGGAGCATCAGAACAGCCAAAAAATCAAAGTTTTCAGATTTCAATAAAAATTGGAGTAAATTTATGTTTTTACACTGATTTTGAGTTTAAAAAGTTTGTTATGTGGAAATTCACTTCCCTCACGTCAGCGTGCTGCGTGCAAACTCGTTTACAACTGAAGTAACCTTTCATTGGGTACAAACTTGGTCGGATTCGAGCAACAGGACAACTAGTTACTTTTGAAATGCAAATGAAACGCGAGTAAGTTATTTCACACACCCAGGCTGTCCCAACGAGGTTAGTACAACTCGAGCTCTCGTCTGGAGGAAAAAGTTATGCCTACATAGTAACGGCCATTTTCCTCAGGTAAACAATGAAATCCTCTCTTCACAAGTTATATGTTTTTCAGCTGACATGAGAGCTCTAGAAATATTAACCTCGTTGGACAAGCTGGCCGCGGCATAACCTCAAAATATTACTAGTGCAAGACAATTTATATTTTCACAAAACTTTTCCGTATACAACTGAAAATGTTTAGAGTAGAAACACATTTTTGTCATTAATTTGTTCAAAATTACACAATGCTGTGAAAGGTACCCCATTATTATTACCTGAATTAAATTTTAATTAGCCCTTTTATTTAAAGCCTAACCATACAAACGTGATCTAAAGAAAAAAATATAAAACGTTCCAGCACTGCATATTTTGTGAGTGCACCACTGATACAAATGTGATCTAAAGAGAAAAATATGAAATGTTCCGGCACTGGATATTTTGCGAGTGCACCACTGATACAAACGTGATCTAAAGAGAAAAATATGAAACGTTCCGGCACTGCATATTTTGCGAGTGCACCACTGATACAAACGTGATCTAAAGAGAAAAATATGAAACGTTCCGGCACTACATATTTTGCTAGTGCACCACTGATACAAACGTGATCTAAAGAGAAAAATATGAAATGTTCCGGCACTGCATATTTTGCGAGTGCACCACTGTTAATAACTAGAAATATAAATGGAGCAGGCAGATCAATTTTTCTATTTAAAATCTAGATACAATTTTAACCAGTTAATAGCTACTGTATAGGATAAAAATAGTACTGTTAAGGTTTTCATAAAAACACCAAACTTAAACAGAATCACTTCATAATTAATTAAAACACCAACGCATACTTAAATGTATTTTATGAACAGTATGTATGTATAATAAGAGTTGGACATTGTGCGAAGCCTTGTGTAGGCTTCTTACTAAAACGGGTTGATTTTGTAGCCAGAATCATTAATAATTTACAGCCCAATGACTAAATTATTGTTTATTAGTTTGGCAGTTGGACTTAGTTTTGAACCTTGAACCTGTTAAATAAATGTTATAGTACCGGTATCCTACATTTGAATACACAAGTAGGGTTTTTTAAATCGTGTGATCTCAGGGACTGCTGAACAATAGTTTTTTACTTTAGTGTCAATTGAAATAGCTAAAGGAGTAGATTCTACAAATTTCCCTCAAATTTAAATTCTTCTTTAGGACTCCACTCCACAGGTCAGTGTAAATCTATCGAAGAATATAAATCAATTAATTAAATTGTAAATTTAACAGCTGTTAACACTCAGCACAAAAGCAGGTACAGGCATTAAATAAATAATGTCTACTGGAATGACAACGATGTATGCACAATACGTTATGAGGGTTAATGTAAATTCAAAAGCATAATAAGAATATTTCATCATTTCCATAGTAACTTCAGTATTTTAAAATAACCCATCACAACCTGTGTCAAGGCGCTTTTACAACTTAACTGCTTTTTCACACCATTAAACAGTGGTTATAGGGTTTGTAAACTATAATCCGAATGAGCCCTGAAATGAAAAAATATGTAGTTTTGGAAACAACCAAGCACAGATTGGTGTGACATGATTCACTGTCGTGGCCCACCTGTTCCCTGCGCCACGCTGTATTGACACCTGTCCCCCACACTGCCTACTGCTCATTAATTACCCTCACCGCTGCTCACATTCTGCATGTCATTTATGTTTAGTACACGGTTGTATTTTTAAATGTAAACTTTTTTCGTCAGGTTATTATAAATAACTAGGGGCTTGTAGGGGCAAAAGCCCCTAAAAAACCAAAATACATAAATTTTTTATCAACCTTCATTGGTCATTTATAAATAAGCACTGATTTTCTAGCATTATAATATAATATTATTATACTGTCTTATGTTTTTAATAAAATGTCCATTCCTAAACAACTATACATTGCTGTAGTTTAAAAGTAAACAAACTGAATAAGTACAGCTGGTATCAATATCAAAGGCTAATTTAACCCTGTGGCACAGCTGTTTTAATTTCAAAAGATGTAAACAAATTAAACCCCATGTTGTTTTAATGGGAAAAGTTTTATTCTGTTGCGAATTTATGGTAAAAAAATAAGAAAAATGAATAGTTTTCCCTCAAAATTCACGTCAAGACCTTTAAAATGATACCCCTCCCATCCTTCTACGGCCATCCAGTCACTCACAATTTCTTTACAAAAATTTGACTTACGGAATTATATATAGAGATATATCACTGGCATAGGCGTAAATGGGGGGTGGCAAGGGGGGCAGCCCCCCCCCCAGTAATCTGGGGGAAATATTATAGTAATATATGAAAAGTCGTAATCACGATCACGACCATTTTTGCCACTCCAATCAAAATACTGAAATTACGCTTATGATCATTGGAGTTGTCTTTAAACTACCTAAGTTTGTGTCCTGACATTTTTTCAATAAATTGTCGAGCCACCTTATAAATGTTTCAACCAAGTTTCTTTATTTTCTCTCAAACTGATCCTGAGATAATAGGTTTTTGTAAAAGTCATATAAAGATGGATAGGCAGGAAACAAAGCATGAATAACTACATAGCACTAGCTTTCGTTTGTTTTTGCCTATAGAACACAATGGGGAAGTTTGGGTCAGTAGTTTCTGAATACACTGTATAACAGCGAATGAGACTTTTAGACTATCTATATTTGGCAATGTAGTTCAATATTAACAAGGTATTAAGATTCAATAAAACAAAACTTCAAACACATCATTAGAAATGAGTTTAATAATGGAAAATATTATTTAAGCGCTTCAAATTTGATGCAAAAAGTAAATAAATTAGGGGATGTTAGCCAAGTAGTCTTTGACAGAGGACGGGTCTAATCTCCTGAATCCGCTAGCATCACAGACCCCCACCTCGATGTTATCAGCAGTCATCTGACCTTCAAAACTCTCCTTCAAGGTCAAGATGGCGGTGTGGACAGCATCATCCAGCTCAAGATCTTCGCTGTATCTGTAAACATTAGAGAATTGGAATTAGATAACAGGTAAGATTAAGTGTAACATTTCTCAATTTGGGATCCTGAACCCAAAAAATGATGATCAGAATTCTGGCAACTTTCATTTTAAATAAAAATATGTTTGAGGTTTGACTGGCACTTGGCCTAAGTAACAATGAAAACTGAGGAAAAGTAATCAAAGAAAAACCAAATATAAATAATATGAGCAGACCTTTTTTCGAGGAAGGTCCTTGCACTGATGAAGTTTTTGCCCATGGCAGTCGCTTTCCACGCAAAGTAGGCTCCAGACGGGTCACACTGGAAGACGTAAGGTCTGTCCTCGTCCCATCCACATATCAGGAGTGACACTCCGAAGGGCCGCACACCACTGCACACAGTTCAACAAGCTGGTAAATAATAATAATCATTTTTATTTGCTCTATAACATTAAATATTGCATTGGCAATTAACATTAATATTTGGATAATCTAGGATTAAAAAATAAACAATTTCTATATTAGGTTGCATAAAAAACACTTTGCAACCCATTTTTATGTTTTAGCGAATTTCCCCTATAGGGAAGAAGCTATTACCGTAGTCGGCATGGTAAGACCTAGGCCCGGGACCATGATAACTTTTCGTTTTGAGGTCCCCAGACCCCAAAAACACCTTTCGTTTGAAACTGTATATAAATATATATATATATATATATATGTGTGTGTCCGTGAGCACGATAACTCTCGTAAAAATTATCCGATTTTGATGAAATTTGGTATAGACGTGTAAAGCAACATTTATGACTTTAAGTTCGAAAACCAGCCAGAAGGGGTATTTTGGGGGGTTTTGTACCACAAAAATGGGTTTTTTGAATTTGTACATATAATTTTGGAAATAGTCAAATTTTAGTTTTTCCCATTGGATTCAGCTTAAAAAATACACAATTTGGTATTTTGATCATTTCTCTACGTCAATTGGTTACTGAGATATTGAAAGTGCTAAACACAGTACGTTGTCTAATGTTATTCTTATGGAGGAAAATAAAAATTTTATATCTTGCTTATTTATGAACATATACTGACGAAACTTGGTGTACGGCTTCATCTGGTTGTGGACCATTGATATTTGCTCAAAAAAACAATTTTTTGCCAATGGCTCCCGTAGCAGCAAACCTGCGTACTCAGCCCCATGTTATTCTTATGGACAATAATTAAAATGTCATAAATCATTTATTTATGAATGTATATTTATGAAACTTGGTATGTAGCTTTATGTGGTATAAGATAAATATATATGCATTGGAAATTCACTGAGTACGCAGGTTTGCTGCTACAGGGTATTTTAAATTTTGTTCTTTTAAATAAATTTGTTATTAAATTGTAATTGGTAATTTATTAAATAATATTAAATTTGTGCAAGGCAGTTGTTGTTTGTATAAAGTTGAGAGTTATGCTGTGGTATATCAAATTTTAAACAATAACGAAGACTTCTTGATTTTCTAACACTGATGAATTGATTTTGCATCTTTTCATAAATAATAATGTTTCCAGAATATAAATGCTAGGAAAAGTTAATATGTTGTGGTCCTAGAAAATTTTCTTACATGAATGATATTGAGGGATTTTGAACATGGTTCATATTGCTCGTTTTTGTAAAGCCATAGTTTGATTGGAAATTTTCCCAAATAGGTACAGCGTACGATATGATTGGATATATCAATCTATGGTAAGTGGTTAATAATACATTAGAAGTGCATGTTTTAGAGTGTCTTTTTAATACATAAATGACACTTGATATTTGATTGCAGATTTTAAATTTTCTTCAATTGTTATGCCTAAAAATTTTATTTTATTGATTTTTCTATTAATTCATCATTAAACTGAATATTAATATCAGTTTTATTTTGTTCTTTCTTGCTAACAAATTGAATATAATTTGATTTAGATGTGTTAATCTGAAATCCATTTTCTTTCATCCATTGATTTATCAAATTTAATTCAGTAAATATTTTAATTTCTAAAGATTGATAACTTGTACTGCTTAAAAACAACAAAGTGTCATCTGCACAAAGTGATTTTAGAATTTTGAACTTTTGTTATTAAATCGTTAATATAAATATATACATAAAAGTATTGGGCCAAGAACAGAACCCTGAGGCACACCTGATTTGGTAATTCGTTCTGAAGATAGTTCTTGAAGTGAGCATTGTTCAAGATTATTATAATTTATTTCTACTATCTGAATCCTGTTTTTGAGATATGATTGAAACAAGTTTAACGGTATTCCTCTTATGCCAATTATTTCTAGTTTCTTCAAGAGGCGGTCGTGGTTTACCATGTCAAAAGCTTTTCTAACATCTAAAAAAATTCCCATTGATTTTTGTTTATTGTCGATTGAATGAATAACATTTGAAATTAATTGGAATATTGCACATGTTGTAGTTTTATGTTTCCTAAATCCAAACTGGTTATCAGATAAAATATTGTTTGTTTCTAAAAAAGATTCAAGGTGTTAAAATGGCCTTCTCAAAGATTTTGCTGACTGGAGAAAGAATTGAAATAGGGAGATAATTGTTAATGGAATTTACAAACATGTAAATACAACAAATCGCTTCTTCCACTATCTTGCACTTTCTTACCTTGTGTCTTAACAGTAGCATTGAAGCTGCTTAAAACTGTAATTTTATAGGTAGCTAATCATTAAACAACATGTAGTATACATTAAACTACTGACTTGCAAAAAAAGAAATCCATAACAACTTTAACTGGAGTTTTTAATTTTTAAATAAATAATGATAAAACTGATAATATGGTTGTACAATCTGGTAGAACTTAGCAATCAATAAGAAACTGCAATTAAGTGTTAAATCAGTGGTTAAACTATAAAACAATCATAGCATTTATTAACGAAAAATATACAAAATATCTTAAAAGGCATTTCTTATGTACGTATAACGCCACAATAAGAATGAAACTCAGAGGGCAGTAAAGAAGTTCTACTACAGTTCCTCTTAAGAGGCAGATACTGGGCCTTTCCTGGTAACCGCCGGTCATTCCACATCAAATCATCCAGAAAAAATATGATTTGACACCCACCATCTCAGATTTTAATGAAACTTTGGGATTTTCATCTATACCTACAGATATGAAAAAATGCTAAATTTTATCTCTTTATCTCTAAAAGTTTTTGTTTTATAGGCACTTTAAATATTAATAAAATATGCGTTTTTGCTGCTTCCGAGACCTCGAGATTAACGTGTACTCTCAATAAAAAGAATTCCTAACATAGCCATTCTTTTGTAATGATAGTCCTATGAACAAATTCAGTATTACTTTGAACAGTTTCAGTAAACTTTGCTGATTTCAGAAAAAAAATAAGTTACCACTTCATGGTCACTTGTTTGGGCAAAAAAATTGTATCATATTTTAAGAGTTTTTTTTTACACAAACATGTCTTATAAAAACGAGCAAAACTCTAAAAGGCACAGCGATAATCAAGTAAACTTTTTTTTAAAGTGATCTACATTAAATTTGCTATCACCACAAGAAATACAAAATATGGCATTTTATCTGCTGCTTTTAATAAAACCCAAAAATTACATATACAACAATTTTATAACGTAAAAGAGTAAAAATGAGTTTCAATAATCTTAAAAAATGCCTCAAACTGCTTCAGCCTATATCATATATTATAACAACATAAAGATTCACAATAATTTAAAAAATGGGTATTTTATTTGCCTAGGAATTGGAAATAAAATTTATTGGATAAGTAAACTCTTCTACGTAAAAAAATAAAAAAAACGTGAAACTAATAACTTGAAACGTCAATATGAGACACATTAAAAGTCCGTTTAATAAGCTACTAAGCTATATTTTTTATTCAGTTCACCGATTTCAATAAAACAGTTTTGCAGAAATTATGGCATATTTTAAAAATAAATTTTGTTTTATTTCCTTAAATTCTACCGGATTTATAATGATAATAAAAATAATCAACTTGCTAAATAATTTGTTATCATTCTGCACGAAATCCACATGTTTTTTGTTCTCTAAATAGTTCGCAAAACGTCACTTTTTAGTCCTAGGACCTAACAAATCAGCTGTGATCTTTTTTAAGTCCTAGGACATAAAACGTCAGCTGTTTGCTAAATATTATTATTGTTTCATGATCTATACATGATAGAAGCCACTCCTTAACACACGTTATAAAAAGTATTGTTTGTAAATAACAGAAATTTAAACACTGTATATTACTTACTTTGTCAACATAACCTCAAAAATACAACTTTAAACTGACGTTTGGTTTACATTGTGCGAATTTTCAAAGTCACAAGATGGTTTTTGAAACTCTAAAAGTGCTGCTCTTTTACTTTCCGACTGTCATACAAATTTTTATCAACGAGCTAAAAAATATTTATTTTTATGGGAATACGTAGAATAAAACAAAGACAATTTCAATGTACTCCGTGTTTTTCTAAGTAGTTTAGTTACTTTTCTGTAGAGCTCCAAACTCGAGTGTCGAAACTTTTTTCTCTGACAATAGTTGATTTATTTAACTTTTATGAAAATAAGTTTCCCTTTACATGAATGTTTATATATTTAGCTAAACAAAATTAAATTACATAATAACAAAGTGTTATCAAACAAAACCAAATGAGAAAAAACCTAGTCCCGTGACTGAAATTGTGTAATGCATCCGGATAATTTGTGGTAGGTCAAGGGATTTATTTCAGCCAGGTTGTGGTAGAAAGATGTCGCAGTAGCAATATATTACTGTACTTCTCTGGGATTCTACGCTATATCTCAGAAGAAAGAGGAGAAGGCAGAACTTCTGGGCATATGGAGCGGTTTTTGTTACCAATTTGAATTATTTTAATTTCTTATTCGTGCCAAACGTCACCTATATGAAATGGGACCAGTTTGAAACGTTACCAAATTGAGTGCCTCTTACAAAAACTTCTCTTGGAGTTATCTTACAGAAGTACAGTGTGTTGCACAAGTGAAAATCCAGGCTGTCCATAAGCCCAATGTTAAAATTAACATTAGTCTTATGGACGGTTTTGTTTTCACTCGTGCAACGCACTGTATACAATCAGAGTTACTACGGGTGACAACATACCCCGACTGTGTGTACTCCTGCATGACCATGGCCACCTTCTGAACCAGCTGGGCAGTGGGGATGGGGGTGTGATACACTGTGTAGTATTGCTGCGCCATCTTACGGGCACTCTTCACCAGCAGACGGTAGTCTGGGCCCATGCCTGCCAAACAAATGCACAAGACAACCAATAAAAACATTTCAGAACAGGTTTAGTCTGTTGATACGTTCACTGTAAGACTGGCAGTCAGTGGCGGATTTAGGGGGGCTATAGCCCTAGGGCGGCAAATTTACAGAAAATTAATAAGTTGTTTACAAAAGACGAAAGCGGATGAAAATGACGGTGTGCCGCCCTTTTAAAGGTAAAGGTACTAATCAGAGACTAATGTATTACGCTTGCAGTCCCTCACACTGCTGTTCCTCAAAACAGTCATAATGCATTTGCTATTCATCTGTACTAGCGACAAGACGATTACGCTACAGAGAAAGGGCGGCAAGCCACGAACTACAGTTAATTCAACTTCTCCCCTCCGTTCATCAGGTACTGCGCCACTATGACTACGTCCAACTCACAGACTTCCAAGTTTACCCGTACATTCTTATAGCATTACAATTATTTTTTATAATATCAATAATGACTAAGGAATACGGCTGAAAAATGTTGCAAAAATCAAATTTAAGATGACAAAAACAAAATTTAGACTACAATGATTGTTGAACTCAATGTAACAAAGAAAGTTATTTCAGCTGTCGTATACTTACCTCAAAGGCTACCACACATAATTCCTTCTCATTCTGGAGGATTTTTTTTAACAAAACATCTGACCAAATAAAGAGTTGACAAATAAAGACTAACATAATTTGTGAAGAGAGGATTTGATTGGTTGTTGTCATGGGAGCATAGTTGACAGAGGGTCAAAATGGTGGGTAGTTTTTTACTCCAGGCGAGACCTCTATTTATATATTTTAAGTGACGGTGTCAAAATCTCCCATTTCATTAAATGAAAAAGTGTGGTATTCGAAGTCTTTAAATTAATATCTTGTCGCATTTAAGGTGAATAATGATGTTAAACTAAACTTGGTAATCTTGAGACATATTTTAGATGTATTTTTATCGTTTATCTCGAAGCAAAGTTACGAGTTAAATGAAAACACCCATGTAACATGGCTTTGGAAATAGTGTTGAAAACAAGCCGCCTTGCCTTGTACATCGAATGACACCCGTCTTACCAACAAGCTGACACCACAACAGGACAAAATACCAAATATGACGGCACGCTTTTAAAAGATTAATTGTCAGGGAGTAGTGACTCCTGTAGGTATTATATTTTAATTCATTGGATCTACAACATCATGGAGGTGAAACTAGAAGAAGTGTTTGAAAATGTGTAGTGTTTTATAAAGATGAGGCCTACATCAATTAATTTCATAGTTTGATCGTCTAAAACATATAAACAATTCTTTGTATAAAAGTATAAATTACAAAATGACTGAAAAACTGTATTGAAAAGCGTTAATTCAGGATTAAAATTTGAGGCTAATGGCAGAATTTTGAGGCTAACGGTCCAAATTACAAATTTTAAGGCTATAGTGTCATCATATCTCATTTATACGATAAATTTATGATAAATTATATCTATCATAATTTTCAGTAGTCAATGCTTTGGTGTCAAAATTAATGTTTGATGAAGTATAAGAAGGGATTTTTAGGCCTTTGTTGAAGGATTTTCTTGTTATTAAAAGTAGCGCTGCTTCACTGCTTCTAACACCAACATTTGTCTCTATCTAGGGTTGATTGTCATAGAGAAGGCTATATTGAATATTAAACTGTGTTAATGTAAATCAAGTCAATTATACATTATTTTACTGGTTTTTTCAACTAGGAAATAACAGAAATTTCTAAAACTTATTTATTCAGTAAATTTGTACCTTCTTTATATACTGTCAAAAAATAACCAAACAAGATACATAACATGTAGCATGTGGGTAAACCTGGGCGGAGAAAAGGACAAAGATTAAAGGGGGGGGCGGCAGATTTCTTAATAGCCCTTAGGCGGCAATTGCTTCAATCCGCCACTGCTGGCAGTAGGCTATTCAAAACAGCCAATACAATTAAGCAAATGGAAGTTAAAGACCAGGATAAAAGTTTGTTGAAAATTCCAACTACTTGAACAACTTTGAATTATCAAGGAATTTGATTTACTGAAGTTAAAATTGGCAGGGTTCTACTTTGAAGTTGTAATGCTGATGCAAAATTTGGTCGAAGCATTAAATTTATTTATTTATTTACTGTACTTCTAACTCCACCTTTTGGTAAAGTTAAGTATTATATAAGTATGTAAACTAAACTAACAAGAATGTTACTAGCACCCAGCTTATAATAGGTTGCTGGCTTCAAAGCTGCAGATACCATATAATAATTCTAGTAAACAAACAGGGACATAAAGGGGAACTTTTCTACCATTATTTTATGACAGACTAGCTGATACCTGTGCTTCGCACAGCTGATTAAAATTCCTGCATCAACTACATCTGTTTAAGTAATTATCTGATCTATTAAATTTATTGCCCATAAGAACAACATTGTAACTTAAGGGCCACTGGGGCAGAGCCCTAAGAGATTGCCAAGATGGGGAATAGGCCTATATGTAGCCCACATAAATGATCTAACTACATGAAAATTATGAGCTCAATTGATTAAGTAGCTTCAATGTTCAAATGGAGCATAACAAGTCGACAGATAGACAGACACCACCTTTCCTTTATAAATGTATAGGATATTCTGAAATTTTTCTCTTTCTCGGATTCCAAGTTTTTAGAGGATATTTTTCCTCTTGTAACTGAAAATGTGTTTTTAGCAATTTATATAAAATAAGGAAAATCCTAATACTTATTGATATGCTCATATTGATATGGCTAAGATGACTCCCTACAGGCATCTGCTTAAGAGACCATATGAACTACCCCAATTATTGAGAAAGAGAATTATTAAAAAGTCAATTTCAAAGGAAACAACCTTGACCCAAAAATAATGTAATATTACACCACTACCAAAAATATGTTAGTCACGGTAAGCTTATAATGAGATCACATAAAAACTAGGCTACTGTAATAACTTTAGAAGATTTTACTATTCAATCTAAGAGACAAATTAAAAATATTGCACATAGGTGAAATGAGTAAAAATAAATATCATAACAGAGAAAAAGGGACAACTTGATTCTTGGTAACTGATAATGTAAGTAAAACAATCTAATGGTGCTTACCACTGTATACCATTCCAATATGGTCGGTGATCATTTCGACTTTGTTGACACTGTGTTCTTCATAAAGAATGGACTTGTGCTTGTTTTCAGTAGCCAAAACAACACCATTTGAAGCTAAAAATATACATACATTACATATAGTTTAAAAGTCTTTTAGATTTTCCTCTAAAAACCAAACTACAAAACCAAATAAAATACCCCAGTCGCAGCAAACCTGCGTACTCAGCGAATTTCCAATGCATGCATATGTTTCTCACTACCACATAAAGCCACTTACCAAGTTTCATAAAAATGCATACATAAATAAGTGATCTATAGCATTTTATTTATTCGCCATAAGAATAACATTAGGGCTGAGTACGCAGGTTTGCTGCAAAAAGAAGAGAAGAAATATGTTTTTGTGCAATTATCAATATAACTTAACCAGGTGAAGCTACATACTAAGTTTTATTAATTCATGTTCATAATTAAGAGAGATATAAAACTTTACTTATTCTCCATAAGATTAACATTAGGGCTAAGTATGCAGGTTCGCTGCTACGGGGATAGTAAAAAAAAAATCAATTTTTTGTGCAAATATCAATATACCAATACTACGTAAAGCCACATACTAAGTTTCATCAATATACATTCATAAATAATGGAGATATCAAATTGTATTTATTCTCCATAAGAATAACATTGGACAACGTATTGTGTTTAGCACTTTGAATATCTCTGCAACGGTTGGAGGTAGAATCACAATTTAAAAACCAAAATGATTGTTTTGTGGAGCTGAGTTGACTGGTAAAAGCAAATATGAAGTTTACATTAAAATTAACTGAGGAAAATCCAAATACCCCCATAGCAGCAAACCTGCATACTCAGCGAATTTCCAATGCATATATATGTATCTTAATACCACATAAAGCCACATACAAACTTTCATCAATATACATTCATAAATAAACGACTTGTGACATTTTAATTATTCTCTGTAAGAATAACATGGAGGCTGAGTATGCAGGTTTGCTGAAAAAAGGAACACGAAAAATGGGTTTTTATGAAACATTTTTTATAACTCAACTAGGTGAAGCCAAACACTGAGTTTTATTAATAAATGTTCATAATTAAGGGAAATAACATTTAACTTAATCTCCATAAGAATAACATGGGGCTGAGTACGCAGGTTTGCTGGAACTACAATCAAAAAAATTGTTTTTCGTGCAAAAATCAATAGGCCACAATGGTATGAAGCAATATACCAAGTTTCGTCAGAATAAAATGCTAAATAATCAAGATATACAATTTGCCTTATTCTCCATAAGAATAACATTGGACAACGTACTGTGTTTAGCACTTTCAATATCTCTGAAACCAATTGACATAGAGCAATGATAAAAACACCAAATTGTTTGGTTTTTTAAGTTGAATTCAATGGTGAAAAATAAAATTGGATTTAAAAAAATATTATGTATAAAAAACTCAAAAAAAAAAACATTTTTGGGGTACAAAACCCACCCAAAATATCCCCACTGGATGGAGCTATCTGGCTGGTTTTCGAACTTAAAGGCATAACTGTTGCTTTACATATTTGTACCAAATTTAATCAAAATCGGACAATTTTTACGAGAGTTATCGCACCCACGGGCATATATAAATATATATATATATATATATATATATATATATACTAGTGGCTTGAAGGGGCGACAGCCCCTAACCTTTCTCCAAGTAGGAACACATGTCAGTTCGTAAACAAAGTAGACACTTCATCACATGTTTAAATGTAAACAAAGCAGGCGTTGTTTTAATTTCCATGCTTTTCTTATAGGGAATGATTTACGTTATTTCTCGTTTGCTGATAACTTTGTAGAAATACCGCTATTTTTCCCGAGTCCCTGGAAATAAGATCTTTAATTGAAGCCGTCTCCCATCATCCTGCAATCTTCCATACTCCCACGATTTTGACTTAAAAAATGTCCCTTACAGAAATACATATAAAGATATACAGTTTCGAACGAATGATGTTTTTGGGGTCTGGCGACCTCAAGACAAAAACTTATCATGGTCCTGGGCCTCAGTCTTACCATGCCGACTACGGTAATAGCTTCTTCCCTATAAGGGAAATTCGTTAAAACCTTTTTCCCATAAGATTAACATGGGAGGTTTTAAGAGAAGGTTTTTTTGGACTTTCCCCGCAACCACTTAACCTAGGTTAATAATTCAAAGTACTATATTATTTGTTTTTTTAAGCTCTATAACATGGTCCAAACCAAAATTAAGTGTTTTAAAAATTGTGTGGTGAAAAATGCAAAAAACTGATTATTAGAAAATTTAAAACCCCCATAAACCCCCCTTCTTCCCATAGTCCGATTTTTCTGGTTTTCAAACTTAAGGCTGTGCAGTCAAACAAATTTTAATTTTTTTTCTCACTGTTTTTTGTTTATTACGATTATACAAACCGTAAACACACACTTTTTTGGAAAAATATTTCCGTTATGTTGGTTTTTTCACCCTTTGAAGTGCCGTTTTAGAGGTATTTTGAATTATACACCAGTTGAAAACGGCCAATCACAAATGTTTCAAAATTGGTTTATGTATTTACAAAAAATATACTTAAGGGTCACCTAAATGGATTTTAGTAAAATTTTTATTATTTCAGGAAATAAAGTTTGTATCTCGGTTGTTTTTTATTCGAGTGGTTTTAAAACTTCAGCTAGCCCAAGCCAAGGGTGTACAAAGTCAGTTTTACACAAGAATATGTAAAAATTAGGTTTCATAAAAAAGTTGTGTACAATAAACTTTTTAATTTTAGCCCGCGCCAGACACCTATCTACCCCTGAGCCGCCCATATCGCCCCGACTCGCACGTGCAGGCACCCGCGCACCATATTTCTCTCTCACTCGCACATCCCTTTACTCTCTCACACATCTCCTCTCTCTCTCAATCTCTCTCTCTCTCACTACCCCGCATCGGCCCGCCGCGCCGACTGCCGGCACCGTCACCCCGTGACAGAGGAGGTATCTTCCTTGCAAATAAAACAAAGGTCTAAAAGACAGGTTGTGTTAAGTTGTATGTAGGCCTGAAGTCAGATTTCTTTATGCCCATCAAAGATGTTTAATATATTTTTACAATTGTTAATTAGGCCCTACAAATTTATTCTTAAGACAAAAACGCCACATTTTATTTCTGTTAGTGAAAAGGGTTTTTCTTAGCTAATAATCAAGTTGTTTGTACACAGTTTTCTTTGCTTGTTTCTATGCAAGTCAAACATAATTTATGACTCTTCAATTTCACATTAAATAGTTGTCAACCATATTTTAAAATACAAACGCACTTATAAAGAGCACGTTGGATTATAAAGGTGAGCACTTTTTCGTCTACAACATTTAGAGGTTGTGACGTCACGACAATATGAAACGGAACAACCAGAACCACCGAATCATCAACCGATTGTTTGTTTTATCGAATGAACTTTCAACTACGATTGTTATTGTTTTGTGGTGGAAAAGCATAAATGGTGATTCGATTAAAATTCAAGCAGATATAAGTTAAATCAAAAGTTGTGGATACAGTGTTAAATTGGATCTAAAAATTGATGTACGTGAACAAACAACTAGGTTGCAGTTCACGACAAAATTATAGTAACCTAACTTAACCTAACTCCGCAGAGCGCTGTATGGTGGCTGTTAAATGGATCTAAAAATGGATGTACGTGAACAAACAACTAGGTTGCAGTTCACGACAAAATTATAGTAACCTAACTTAACCTAACTCCGCAGAGCGCTGTATGGTGGCTGTTCGTTGTGCAACATAATTAAAAATAAAGGGATTAGTATAAGTAAATAAAAGTCAAACCTAAAAAAGTTAACAAAAAAAGTGAGATTTAACCCCGAACAAATTAAAGTAATCTTTAAAACACATTTCAGATTTCAAAAAGTAAACATCAAAAGTAAGATTTGAACACGGGACCGCACGATCGTGGATCTGACGCCGTATCCACTGGGCTACCGAGGCCTGCCGCCTTAGCCGAAAGTTTCAATACATCAGGCAGTGAGCAACGATTCATTCGATAAAACAAACAATCGGTTGGTCGGTTGATGATTCGGTGGTTCTGGTCGTTCCGTTTCATATTGTCGTGACGTCACAACCTCTAAATGTTGTAGACGAAAAAGTGATCACCGATTATAAAGAGCAATTAATTACAATTTATTCAGCTGTGTGATTTGATTTGACTATAAAACATAACTCAGATGAACAATAGAAGCTGTTGGGCAAAACTAGCCTTATATCAGGGCCGTAAGGGCGCACGGGGCTAGCGCCCAGGGCCCCGGGCCCGAGGGGGGCCCCCAGGCCACGAAAGTGGGACCCTTCAGACCACTAAGGAGGCAGTTTTTAAAATTTGTTCTGAAAAAGTTGATTATTTCTTAACTGAAAACAATACAAATAATTTTAAGATGTAAACGGTGTACGTTCAAACTAATTATCAAATCCAAAGTCATTCAATAATTTGTATTATTTTAATACCATGTGCGGACTTGATAAACTTGCCCAAATCCAGTAACTAAAATTGGCCAGGTAAGATTTGAAACATAACTACTGATGACATTGTACAGCACTTATTTTGCTGAGCATAGATTGTATGTATTGTATTGTTTAATATAAATTATAACAGCCATGCTCTGCCGTACTTGGAAGTTGCATATTCCGTTCCAAGCCGATTTAAGTTTGTTGTTATTGTTGCACAAAACTAATTTTGATATATTATAAATTATTAGGAACAAACAGCCAAATATAAAGTAATTAAATAATAGTATCAAAACTATAATTGGTTAAGAAAGTCAGTTAAAGTAGGACACTGAGTAGTCATAAGTGTTTGAGGTTATCCTAAATATGATGATACAATTAATAATAATAATGGTACGGTAGCTTTTAGCCTATTTCTTGTTGTTGTTATTTTGTTCGTATCGTCTTTATATATAATTCTGTAAGCGAAATTTTTAAGTCAAAATTGTGGGAGTTTGGCTAATTGCAGGATAATGGGAGAGGTCTTGATCCCAGGGACTCGGGAAAAATAACAGTATTTCTAAATATTTACCAGCAAACGAACAACAACGTATAACATCCCCCATAAGAAAAGCATGGGGATTTAAAAACGACTGCTTTGTTTACTTTAATTATTACTCAATACGATCAGCACTGCCCCGGTATCAGTGAGTGTTACGGGATGTATGCTTATCATTGTTGCCAACACTGAATCCTGCGATTACCCCCCACATCAAGTTTAACGTAGGAAGAAACAAGGCCCAATGATAAAGATAATATTTCACTGTATCAAAATCACGTAAACTTATCTCGAAAATAATGTACAAACGTCTACAATATAACTGACTTTTTACTACATTTCCAAATATTTAAATTTCTTTAAGAATATTTTTATGTGCGATAATATCAAATGCATCCGGAATAAGAACATGTTTTTAAGTTTAAACTTGTAAAAAGTTACCTTTGAATTAGCATTAAACCAGAGTTTAGAAAATTATATTTTGAGTTGGCATTGCCTATGTTACTTGAACATATAATTTATGATTTTTCAGCCAAGAAATGCCGAGAAAGGAGTTTTTACCGTCTATACTGCATGAAATACTATTGAATAAAGTCTATCCAGCAGTATGTTGATCTACGACCTTTTAAAGAGTTCCAAATCAAAGTGTATTGAATTCAAACATATAATATAACATTTATTATAACAAAACATTACATAACAAAAGATTTCATATGTGCTATATTTTGATTGTTTTCATGTCAGTATGATGATTTTTGTGGTAAAGCAATTACACGAGATATTTCTTTTTATAAATTTATAAGTTGTTGGTTTAACTAGTCATAATGTTTTTTATTGTATATTAACTTAATATATTAGTAGCTTGTTGGATATAGGCTTGAGAGCTAAAACCAGACTAAATCCTGTAAAAAAAATTAAATACATCATTATTATTTTGAAAATTTTTAAAGTTTTCACAACAAATTAAAATTTGTTAATTATTTGTATATTTGGTGTATTTATTACAGACTAGACAATTAAAATTAATAATTTTATATTACGGAATAGAGAAATATCTATTGTATGTATACTACTACATACATGCTTGTATTTATGTTAGGGGGGCCCCATTTTCGTATTCGCCCGGGGCCCCAGAGGTCCTAAATACGGCCCAGTCTTACATATTAAATCGCTAAGGAATTTCGTTTTTGGCCCGCTACGTCGTTATTTCTCAACCGATTTGGACAATCGATGTGTCATTTTAAAGTTTTTACACTTGCACATTAACAGAAAAAAAATACTCTTACTCTCACAGCCTGTTTTTGGGTAAAGACAGCCAGTCTTACTCTTAAACATGGGGTATTGTGGTTTCTACGGACTGTCTCGGACCGTGTCTATTGGTTTTATGTTAACTGTCCGCATGAGTCTCTAAAGTTGCTGTAAAGGAATTCAAGCAATACAAAATTCGGGACCTGACTGACATGGTTTACCAGAATATCTCTTGGTGGTAATGTATATTTTTGGAAACCATTTGCCTCCCTCCCTATCTGGGTACTACCAAACTGCCACCCGTTTTTTGGGCACATCTGAAGTTTACAAACTTCACTATAGTAGAAAAATATTTAACCATTGCTCTACTAGGCCAATCATATATATAGTACATTAAAATCGCAAACAAACGGTTAGTTCTAATATTAATATGTTGTTAGGATTACTACCAGTAGTTTACTGATGCCTTAGACTTTGTTTCAAAGTTAATGTGTTTAATTGTTATCAGATATTTTATCCGTGATTCAATCGTATTTTATACTGGATCTTGTTAAAAACCGTTATCATATGAACTGTATTAATTAGATTTTTGTAAACAAATATTTGATTAAAATTACCTGTTGTTTAATTCAACTAAAAAATACTCTTTCCAGTTTCTTTAAAGTGATCATATTTTAGCGAAACTTTGGTATGTGAATTGACCTAATTCTGGCCTATTTATATGCTTTGCATAAAAAACAATTTTTTATTTTCCCCGAAGCAGCAAACCTTCATACTCAGCCCTAGTGTTATTCTTATGAAGAATAGTTAATGTTTGATATGGCCTACCTCCCTTAGTTATTTTGATAATTGTATAAAAAAGTTTCTTATCTTCCTTGTTTCAGCGAAAACCTGCGTACTCAGCCCTAAAATAAAATGTTATACTGTATTTTTGAAACTCATAATAGCGATGGATTTGAATTTTATGACTGATTTATTTGGGCTTTACCTATCGCTTCTAGGGTTTAAAAACTATTGTTTCTAGTGTTTTAAGCACTAGAAGTGGTAGGTAAAGTCCAAATAAATCGATAATAAAAATAGTATATATCACTTATTTACGTATGTATTGTTATGTAACTTGGTAAGTGGCTTTATGTGGTAGCGAGGCACATATTTATGCATTGGAAATTCGCTGAGCACGCAGGTTTGCTGCGACGGGGTTATTTGTATGTTAGTAGAGCGTTTCCAACTTGTTAAAATACGTTTTATAATTAATTTTATCTACGATATCATAGATTTGAGAGACTTGACTGAATTCATTAAATATGACATTTTTAAATGGTAATTAACTGCTGAAAATTGTATAACAAATAAATATGTTTATAACACATGCGGAGAGGCTGGTTGAGTTGAGTTCCCGCTGTGCTGCTTGCTATTTGCCATTTTAGAATCTTGTTGCCTGATGAAGGTTCAGGGCAGGGCGAGTAGCAAGCCCAGCTGAGTGAAAGTGGTTTGACCACTTGGGGAAGTTGGGGGTTGGGGGTAGTTGAGGGGAGGGTTCTGCGTGTGTGTGAGTGAGCATCCGGGACTCTGCATGTGTGTGAGTGAGCAGCGACTGGCCTGACCTCTAGGCGGAATAGCTTGTCAATAGAGTCGAATGCACCACCTTAAGTCATAAATGTCACTTTACACATTTGAGCCAAATTTCATCGAAATTGGACGTTTTTTACTCAAGTTATCGCATTCATGGACACACACGCACGCACGCACGCACGCACGCACGCACGCACGCACGCACGCACACACACACACACACACACACACATATATAGATTTAAACGAATAGTGTTTTTGTCATCTAGGGACCTCAAAACAAAAAGTTATCATGGTCTCGGGCCTAAGTCTTACCAGGAGACCCACGGTAATAGCTTCTTCCCTATAGGGGGAATTTGCTAAAAGAGATTTAAGCAACTGTACCAGGGGTATGGGGCACAGGATACCCTCACTGCAACGAGAAAGTTACATTGTGAATTAAGTTATACAGTCTAAGAATCAGCTTTAGCTTTGAAATATATACATACCGTAGGCCTATTGTTGCATCACAGAAAAGTAAAATGCACCTGGTTTGAATTTATGATTTAATTTACATTGACATGCCTTAAAGATCTTGAATGTCGATGTTTTATCAATGTGGATTTTGCGGCATCTTCAAGAATAATTATTCACATTCGATTAACAATAACACTAGGCACTAAAAAACTTATTTATATATTATATTCAGGCAGTCACTTTACACTGTCATCACCTTGTAATGAAATGTACACCAAGTAATCATCAACATTCAAAATAGCTTAGCATATCAAGGTAAATTATTTAATAAAATCCCTACCTATATAAATTAATATACAGTATTTTAATTTAATTTAATTATCAAGTCTGATTTAATTGTAGATAGTTCTATTTTAACCATGTTGGTATAATTCTGACATAAATAGCAAACATCATTACTTTATGACTTAAAAAAATTGTCTGGCAGTTGATTAGTACATTTCAAAAACCAAACTAGTTAGGCTTATGCTAAAAGGGATAAACACTAAAGATTAGCTGGGTTGTAGCGAATTTCCCCTATAGGCAAGAAGCTATTAAGCACCATAGTCGATATGGTAAAACCTAGGCCAAATTTGTATACCGTACTAGCTGATAGCCGCAGGCTTCGCCCCGCAAATTATTTATAAAAACTATTACAGTTGTGTGTGCTGCATTCTGTGGTTAGCCCATGGAACTACTACGAATCAAGATCAACTGTTTGTATTTTCATCAGCTCAAACAAAATTGAATGTTCATAAGGAATACATGGGAACTATGTCGGGGTCTCTGGCGGAGCCCTAAGGTCAGATTAGGATGAAAACCATTTAGTTTTCCTATTTTATTCCTAAAGAGTCAGTGTACCAAATTTCAGCTCTCTACCTACATGGGAAGGTGGAGAATTAGTGGTGATGAGTGAGTGAGTCAGTCAGCCAGCCAGGGCTTTGCCTTTTATATATATATATATATATATCAAATCAAATCAAATCAAAACATCTTTATTTTACAATATACATGCACAGTTGTACAATAATAAATAGCGTCAAGACTTAGCCTATCTATTTCAAATACAAACATAAATATTATAACTACTTTTCAGAGTCGAAAATTCAAAACCAAAATTCAAAAATACATTAAGTTGGTCTCATTAAAAGATAATCAGTTACAGTATTCCTCAATTGAATATAATGACTTCTCTATTAAAAATCTTTTTAATTTGGTTTTAAACAATTTAGTATTATTTTCATTCTTTAAGCTTGCAGGCAATTTTCTCAAAAATAAATATCCTGCATAAGTTGGTTTTTTCTTATAAAATTCTAATTTGTGTTGATGGCGTGAGGTTACAATATCTCTTTTGAACCTAGTGTTATAGTTATGAGTTTCCAAAGGCTCTATTCTTATATTTTCTTCTCTCGCAAGACATATTGTTTCATATATGTATGCTCCATAAACTGTTAAAATATTCAGGTCTTTAAAATACAATTTTACAGAGTCATCAAACTTTAGGTGTAATATAATTCTTATTGCTCTTTTTTGTACGATTAAAATTTTATTTAAATTAAGTTTGGAAGTGGCACCATATAATGCTATACCATAACATATATGTGAATGAATATGGGCAAAATATATTTTTTTGAGTGCATCTAAATTACACAAATATGACATCCGTTTCAATGCATATAATCCTGAACTGAGTTTTTTTAACAAATTTTCAACATGAAAATTCCAATTTAAATGTTCATCTACATGAAGCCCCAAAAACATTGCCTGGGAAATTTTCCCTATTGGCTCTGAATCCATTTCTAAATTAGGTTGAGGATAATTTTTTCTATTTTTAGCAGAGAATGTCATAAAATTTGTTTTTGATGTATTTAGAAAAAGGTTATTTTGTTGAAGAAATTGTTTTATATTTTCTAGTTCTATGAATGCTGATATTTCCAAGTCATCCACTGTTTTCCCAGACACTTTTAAATTTGAATCATCAGCATACAGGCATAATTTGCATTTTTCAGGGTGTACAATAAAATGGTGCATATCTTTTATATAACATAGAAATAAAATTGGGCCTAATATTGAACCTTGAGGTACACCCCACTTAATGTTACGTTTTAATGAATGTATTGTACTAAACAAATTATTATTATTTGATTTTATTTCAACAAACTGACTTCGCCCATATAAATAGGAGTCAAACCATTTTAGACTACTCCCTTTAATACCAAGTGCTTTCAGTTTTTTTAACAAAGTTAAATGACATACACTGTCAAAAGCCTTTGAGAGATCCATATAAATATATATATTTATGTGTCCATAAGCTCGATAACTCTAGTAAAAAAGGTCATATTTTAATGAAATTTAGTACAAATGTGTTAAGTATAATTTATTTAACAAACCAGACGAATGGCACAATCCGAAGGGGGGTTTTGTACCCCCCATAAATGTTTTTTTTTTTTGGTGTTTTTACATGTAATTTTTATTTAAATCAAATTTGAGTTTTTACCATTGATTTCAGCTTAAAAAATCACAATTTGGTATTTTGATCATTGCTCTACGTTAATTGGTTACTGAGATACTGAAAGTGCTAAACACAGTACGTTGTCTAATGTTATTCTCATTCTTATGGAGAAAAAGGATGGTTTATATTTAGCTTATTTATGAACATAAACTGACAAAACTTAGTATATGGCTTCATCTGGTTGTGGTTTATTGTTGTTTGTACGAAAAAACAATTTTTCGCCTATGGTTCCCGAAGCAGCAAACCTGGGTACTTGGTCCCCATGTTATTGTTATGGAGAGTAATTAAAATATGAATGTATAAGGGTGAAACTTGGTATGCGACTTCACCTAGATGAGTTCTATTGATATTTGAATAAAAACCCATTAATTTGTGTTCCTTGTTGCAGCAAACCTGCGTACTCATCCCCAATGTTATTCTTATAGATGAATTCATATTTAAAATATCGCTTATTTGTGAATATATTTCTTATGAAAAGTAATATATATTTCTTAGTAAATGGTCTAATGTGTTATTAAGGCATATATATTCATCGGAAATTCGTTGAGTACACAGGTTTGCTGCAACGGGGGTATTTTTATAGTTCAAAGTGCCGTACAATTGGAAATTAAATTTAAATTATAATTGTATTAAAAATGTGGAAAAAGTGTCTGTAAGAACTATGAGATAGATATATGCGGTCATATGCCAGTTTCTGCGCACTTTAAAAATCCTAGAATCCAGTAGAAGTCCTAAGGAAATAGTTTCAGAAAGACCCACTAGGTGGCAACACTTCTCACGTGGTGCTGCTATCAACTGACACCACACTTTTGAACTATATCAGTGTTTGATATTGCATACACCACTCTAAACGCCCGCCTGCCCGATATTGAATATCCTACAATCAACGTGTAGACCAAATAAAGGGGCACTTCTGCAGAACGTTTAGGTTTAGCACATATATGGTAAGTTTTTTATTTACCAATTTTTTATCATTACCTACAAAAAAAAGGAAGGGATTTATAAAAACTAGTAGCCTGCCGCAGCTTCGCTCGCGATCACAACGTAATATTATACCGACATTCCTTTATAAATATTGTTTTACCGTTCCAATGCCAACATGGCCTGCTGATTAACTGTGTTTACTCTATCCAGCTGATTGCTTAAAACTTATAGTTATTTCCCAATGTTAAGCTTATGGGAAAAAACTAATCTTGAAGGGGCCCCAGGGCCTCACTCACAAATTATTTCTCTATAAAAATGGTTTCCTGCACAACTTCACGTTAGGCTCTTTCCAATGACACCAAAACAATGAAAGTCGGTTCAGTAGTTTAGGAGGAGTGATTATCACAAAAAACCTGCTCGCCTATTAAATAAGTATAGATTGATGGTAGACTTAACAACAGTTTTTCCAAACATTAAAATTATTTAACAATAATTATTTTTGAGGAATTTTATCCACAATGGTTCTAAAAATCCTTTTCTTCTAGGAACCTATTTAATTTTCCCCCCTTTTGACTGATAACTTAATGCAGAGTCCGTTAATAGTTATGGTCCAACCCGGTTTACTGTCATGATTTGTTTTATGAAGACATTATATTTTACTACACAATCATTTTATTTGAACAAACATATGACATACTTAAAAATCCTTTTCTTCTAGGAACCTATTTAATTTTCCCCCCTTTTGACTGATAACTTAATGCAGAGTCCGTTAATAGCTATGGTCCAACCCGGTTTACTGTCATGATTGGTTTTATGAAGACATTATATTTTACTATACAATCATTTTATTTGAACAAACATATGACACACTTAAAAATCCTTTTCTTCTAGGAACCTATTTAATTTTCCCCCCTTTTGACTGATAACTTAATGCAGAGTCCGTTAATAGTTATGGTCCAACCCGGTTTACTGTCATGATTGGTTTTATGAAGACAATATATTTTACTATACAATCATTTTATTTGAACAAACATATGACACACTTAAAAATCCTTTTCTTCTAGGAACCTATTTAATTTTCCCCCCTTTTGACTGATAACTTAATGCAGAGTCCGTTAATAGCAATGGTCCAACCCGGTTTACTGTCATGATTGGTTTTATGAAGACATTATATTTTACCATACATACAATCATTTTATTTGAACAAACATATGACACACTTAACTTAGGATAAAATACAAACAGATTATTCATTAAACTCTCTTGACAACAGTTTTAACACTCATAACTAATTATCTCTGTGACAGACTTTACCTTTAATTCCAACTGAAGGTGCTCCTGCTGCAACCGCAGCCAATGCATATTCAATTTGCACCAATTTTCCTGAGGGACTGGAAAATATTTTTTATTAGTATTTTTATGATAAGCAATATGATTCAACCTAATAGGATTTTTGTAAACAGTTATCCCTAAAATAAATAATCAAATAAGCATGATTTAAAGTTTCTGTTAACCCCCTGGCTTCCTCTATTAACAAACTGACACCTCTCATCCTTTATACCTATCACCTACAGTATTACCTTTGTATGTTCCGTTTGAAAGTAAAAACTACAGAACCAATCGAGCTGAAAATTTGCATGAAGGTAGATAATTAATCTGTGCTACATATAGGCCTACTCCCATCTAGGCAATTCCTTAGGGCTTCGGCCCAGTGGGCCTTAAAGTTACTATGTTATTCTTATAGGCAATCTCATATTTCTTTGTCAGCTTTTATACCTAATTCTCATGTTATTCTTAAAGGGCAAATACCAACAAAATTAGGTGAATCAAGACAAGAATCAAGTAGCCTATACAAACCACTTATGGAATTGTAGCTTATAAAGAAAGTAGGCCTAAAACCTAAATTCCATTGAAATAATTGGAACAAGGCTGGTAAAAGCCTATCCCTAACTAGATATAAAAGCTGACATTAAAAATAACAATTTAAAAAAATCTAATATTCAAGACATAGAAACAATTCCTGTGTTTTTACATCCTCAATAACCTCAACCTTATCCTTATCATTTAGTGTTTTGCACAAACGTTTTTTGCCATATTGCAAATACTTACTCTAAATAAAATAACACAATAAAAACAGTGAGCGAATCAGGGGAGAAACGATGGACGAGAATATTTTCTTAGATCACCGCCAGAAACCCACTTATTTTGTTTATGTTAGTGATATGTCAGCGCTTTCTGACGGTGATTTAAGAAAATACTCTCGTCCATCTCTGAGTCACACACGTAAAAACACAATAAAAAATTACATATTACACATTCCATCCACAAACTAAGTAGGCTATAACCTTAAAATTCTGACTGACTAATTCTGACCTGACAAAAAGAAGGTGTCTCCCTTGGATGTTTGGAATTTTGGTTGCAAAGTGACGATGGTTGCTCAAATACAGTAACAGTTTTGGAATCTGAACCATCTTCAACTAATAGAGTTTTGTTAATACTTTCAACTTATAGAGAAAGGGCGATTTAAAATTTCGAGTTGTAGATTATTTTCCAACGTCAAGTTACAGCCGAGAGGTGCGGCTATAAACCCCCCCCCCCCCAAAACCCCCCTTAAAGTAGAGCGACCTGTCTGGTTCTCAAACTCATGAAAATAGATGCTGCCTTACTCGTTTATACAAAATTTCATCAAGGTCGGGCCATTTTTACGAAAGTTATTGTGCCTACGGACACACACATATATGTATATATATATATATATATATATATATATATATATATATATATATATATATATATATACCTATAGATGAACTTGAACGAATGGTGTTTTTGGCATCTGGAGGCCTCAAAACGAAAAGTTATCATCGTCCCGGGCCTAGATCTTGCCATGCCACCTACGGTAATAGCTTCTTCCCTATAGGGGAAATTCGCTAATACAGATTATAAATTGTTTTATCAGAAGTAGGGCCTACTGGTGATTACTTGTGAAATATGGAGTTCCAAAGGGCTCTATATTGGGCCCATTGTTGTTTATGTTACATCAATGGAGTGCCAAAATTATCAACATCTACTAAAGTCAAATTATATGCAGATGACATTAATTAAAAAATTACAGAAACCGAAACCAATAGTATTGAAGTATCTGTGTTTACCCAGCTAACGGATATTCAACAATATTTAGCTTGCTTGAATCTCTTATTAAATCCTTTAAAAACCAAATTCATTTCCTTCTCAGCTACTGAAAATAAGCCTAAAAGACTATATCAACTAATATCTGTCTAAACGAATATTTTTTGGAAGAGATTAATGAAACAAAATTTCATTAATCTCTTGGGTTTTACAATGATAATCATCTTAATTGGAATTCAAATATTGCAAAAGTTTGTAATAAATTTCCTCAGGAATTTTTGTACTAAGAAAAATATCACTGTGCGATTTGGCAACTATGAAATCTGTATACTGTATTTCGCATTCATCCATTCTCACATCTCTTTTGGATTGGTTATGTATGGCAGTACCTCCATTGAAAATTTAAACAAAATTTTAGTTTTTCAAAAAAAGCTCTACGGATAATGTGGAAATTAAATTGGCTCGAATTAGCCAAAGAACATTTTCCAGTATGATTGTTTTTACCTTATACATTTTTGAACTGATTATGGCAGTTAAAAAGAACTCAAATTACCTATGCTTATTGGGGTCTTATCACAACCATAACACCAGGCATAGGAATAATTTTAGTTAAAACAGACACAAATTAAAATTCTATGAGAAAAAGCCATGTTATGCGGGTATCAGGTATTTTAATGCCTTGTCCGCTGAATTAAAAAAAATACTTGAGATTTTGATCAATTTAAAAACAACCTACACAGCACACAACGTCCCCAGGATATCCCATTTGTGTCCCACACATCCCATTGCAGTCCCAGGATAAGCAGGGTATCCCTAGGATATCCTGCTATGTCCCGGGATATTGTGGAGGTCCCAGGGATGTCCACGATCTCCCGGGATAACGTGGATATCTTGGGGACATCCCACGGACATCCTTTATATCCCAGAACAATTTTTGTATAATTAATTGCAAGTTTTGTTTATAGTTTTAGTATTTAAACCAAACTGAATAATACGCATACTGATCAGATATCAACAATAAAACATGTATAAAGGAAGTATAAATTTACAGTTTATATATCGATGAAATACGCATAGAATTCTGACAATTTATAAGAAAATGCAAATTGCATTACTTTATACCGGTACACTAGTAAAATTAACGGCCAAGCCAATCTACAATAACCCCCTTTTAAAGAAAGAGAAAAAAAATTGGTGCGACGGCGCCTGCACAGCACCCCAGCAGACCAGCTACAGGTCAACAGACGACAGACCAGACAGTGGTTGTAACGGTCAGTCTTATCTTGGTCGCGTGGTTGGTGGGATGTTCTACCTCGTTGGGTTGGTTGTACTGACTTTTAGACTAATTTCCGCTTACCAAGTTTTACATTTTACAGGTTTGTTAATTGAGAAAAATAACATTATCTTCATTCAAGAGTAACTACAACTGTTTTGTATACAACAGTACTATTTCTTGGTAAGTAACATCCTTTTTAAAAGATATTTATGGTACAGGTTAACCCTAGTTTTCCTTCATAAATGTAATAAGAGTTATTCCCTTAGGATGGTTTGGGTATGGAGTGTTACCGATTGTACAGAACTAACATATTTCAATTGTTTTGAATCACAGTTTATTGTAGTACTCGAATCACAATAAAACAGTGCTGAATAAATTTAGTCAATCACTTATTCTAAGAACTAGCATAACCTCAATATAACCTAAGTATACAGTCTGTTTCACGAATGGGAAACCAGGCCTTCCTTACTTCCATAAGCCCAATGTTAAAATTAACACTAGTCTTATGGACAGCCAGCCACTTGTGCAACACACTGTACAATCAGGCGCGGATCCACGGGGGGGGGGGGGAATGGGGGAAATTTCCCCCCCAAGGCAAAAGGTCGGAGTTGCGAGCGCACTCCCGCACCAGCGCTACGTCTGCCCGGCAGCGTCATCTCGACTTGTCGTTTAATTGGTGCGTCATCAATCAGACTTATATGCCCGTCAGGGTGTCCACAGACCGGAAATTCCAGGAAAATCGGATAACTAAACGGGAATTTCGGCGAAAATTCGTTAGTTTTAAACGCCTTTTTCGGCCATTCTCGTTCATGCGGCTCGGTTGTCGTTTCCAGCCGGTAAAACAAGTTTTGGTTGTCATTTTCAGCCAATAAGAAACGTTGCCGATCGTCATTTCGGGCCATTAAATGCAACTAAATTCCTGTTTCTGACCCATCCGACGTGAAAAAATAGGCGTTCTTTGGCTATATAACGGGATCGAATTGCCGATTGTATTCATAAAAATACGTTCCAGTAGTCATTCGGGCCTATAAAACGGGATCCGGTTTTATTTTTCGCTGGGTAAATGTGGTCCGATTGCCAATTTTTAAGATAAATCATGGTTAGATTGTAAGTTTTGGCAAATATTGAGGCTCGGTCGTCATTTTCGGTAAATAAACACGTTGCGGCCGTCGATTTCGGACTTTAAAATGGGAGGAACGGTTGTTTTCGGCAAATAGAATGAAGTGAAATTGCCTATTTTGTTTAAAAAAATAATTTTTAGTCTGTAAATTTTTTCTGTAAAACACAGTCTGGCAGTCTTTTTTGGCCGTTGAAATGCGGCCCTAACTTTTATTGTGGTCGAGGTTTTTGCCCTACAAATCGCAGTATGGGTTTGTCGGTCAATTGCCTTTTTTGGGCGCTAAATCAAGGTTATATTGCTATTTCCGTGGATAATATGCGGCTCGCTTGCCGCTTGAGGCCAATAAAACGCGGCCCAGTCCATTATTCCTAAAAAAATTCAGTTATTTTGTTGTTTTTTTTTACCACCAAGTTGCGGCAACATTTATGTTTTTACCGATAAAACACGGCCAAATCTCTGATTTTGCCCGATAAAATGCATTTCGGACGTACATAAAACCTGACCCGGCTTTATTTATTGCCGAGAAAATGCGGTCCGATTGCCGTTTTTGAGCGATTAAGTACATTCCCGGCATAAAATACGGTTTGAACTCAATTTTCGGCCGATAACAAACTTTATGGTCGTAGTTTTTGGCTAGTAATATCGCTGTAAAGTTGCCAGTAAAATTATCAATTTTGGCTGATAACACACGCCCGGTCGGTAAATTTGTCTATAAACACAGTTTGACCGTTTTCAGGCTAAAAATGCGGCCCGATTGACGTTTTAGGCGGCAAAATGGGAATATATTGCTATTTTATCCCGATAATATGTATCTCAGGTGTCTTTTAAATTGGCCGCATTTCGGCCGACAAAATTTGTTTCGATCTTAGTCTCGGTAAAATCTTTGTTTTCGACGATAACATACTTTGACACTCCCGCAGGCGTGTTGGCCTTTGAATTGCGGTTTGGGTTTGGGTATAAACTATTGCGGTATTTTTTGCCGATAAACTACGTTCACTTGTCGTTTTCGGTCTTAAAGTTACGGCGACCATGAAATGCAGTCAAATTGCCATTTTTTATCTGAAATAACAGGTCAAATTGCTGATTTTTGTCCATGAATTCTTATACAGTTGTCTTTTTAAGCCGATAACACACATTTTGGTCAGTAAAACGTGTTCGGCTATTTTTTAGGGCCGATGAAAATATTGATATGGAATTTTTAACAAATTTCCGGAGGTGGATTCCCGGGCCCCCCACCCCTAAGGGATATTCCATACCCCCCCACAAACCCCCGGAATTTCCCCCCCCCAACCTGACTCCCTGGGTCCGCCCCTGTGTACAATACACAGTCCTAGATGACAGGATACTGTCATGCGTATTCATGGGAAAGCGTAGGAATTGGACTATATCATTTGCATTAGGCTAATTAAGTTTTTAATTTTTTCTTTTACCTGCTGATTTGTGAAGAAATTCTGTATTTAAAATCCTGACTCTAGGCCTCATGATAATGGTTTTAATCTAGGATTATATTAGTACTCTTTATTATAAGTACTATTTAATATCTAAATACTACCTTAAGGCAACAAGGATATTTATATTATAATAGCGGTCAAATAAATTGCCAATTGAGGGCATGGTTTGCCAGGCTATCAACTAAAATCAGCCAATAGTAGATGTGCCGCATTGCCAAAACTCCACACCAGCTAATCGGAATAACATTCGAGTAATATTTTTCTATGGTAACAGTGACAGCGTACAGCCATGCTATTGGCCACAGCCCAACTGTCAATTTATTTGTCCGCTATTATAGTACTGTACATCACACTAAATTTGGTTTAAGAAAAAATAAAATTCATAAACTGCTTAAGCCTAACAGTAAACAACAAATTCTAAGCTTTCATAGGATATTTGACGTCAGGATTTCCAATCAACTTAGTTAACAGCATTATTCAGCAAGTTTGATATAACATAGTCATTAAATTTTACATTTCAGGACACTAGAATCACTTGAAATAGGCCTAAATCCTATATAAAATTATGTAAAATTAAAATGTTATATAGGGCCACATAAATCCTACATATGGTAAGTTAATGTAATATTTTTTTTCTTAATAGCGCCTATTATTATTAGTGCCTATGCTAATTTTGAAGAGAATATTGAAGAACACATTGCATTTTATCCTCTGATTAACTTAAGTGTGGTAAATCAACCCTTTATTTTAATAAACTATAATCATACTAGGTGGAAAGAAAAATCAGCTTCATCGTGTAGTTTAGAATGAATGAATACAAAGCGTACGACAAGGTAAAAATATAAAATCTTTTAAAACTGAACCTAAATTGCAATATGATCTTAAAGGGCCTTATGAGGGAAGGGGAGGCCTACATTAAAGGTAGGCATATGACGTAAATATGTGCCTTCAGAAATTATTAGGCCTAGTTTTCTTGCTAATCAATTACTTTAATTAGCATGTGTCTCTGTTTAGGAGCTGGTCAGAATCAGTTTGCTTAGGCCAAAGTAAAACACATTGGATTTAATGTATTGGCTCAGACCCTAAACGAATCAACTCCTTATATGAAGAGAAATCCAGGTAAAATTATAGAAAAAATTCTGTTTATTAAAAAAGGTAGGTTTAGAATACCGGTTCTATGATTAAGTACAGTAGGCTACTTCATTCGATTATGCAAGGTCTAATATAGCCTTGACACCTATCAAAATGATTACAATTTAGTTACTAACACAATTGCTTGAAGGTGTCATAAGTTAAAATCACTAATAGGGGCCTATATATAATAACCAATATAAGTTACATTCAAAGTTGACAGGATCAGTTAATGTTTTGTCAGGTACATGGTCAACACTGATTAGTTGTCCCAGGACTACCTTAAGACTGGTCTATACCAGTTTTGAGGCTGACATTGGGTACAGCAAATGAGGTTGTCATTACATATGGTAACTCTTTTGGCTGTCCATTATGACTAACTTCCCTTTCACCTTTGGTCCCTCCATTTGCAGCAGCTAGGGACAGAGTCTCCGGGTTTGGTCCCTCCTGCCAACCTGAGAATGAATGGTCCCTGGCTGTTGTACATGGATACCCTGTCAGTTGAGTTGACCTGTTGGAGGGCAAAATGAGGGTCCCCTGTTGAGAGCCTCATCCCAGCTGTCACAGGGGCACGGGAATTGGCCCTCTGAGGGGTCGATTTGGCTGCCGTCCCTACCCACCCTTTCCTTTCCTGCTATAACCTATCTTTCCGGTAACCTTCGCAATATTCCCGCTTGTGGAAGAGGTGACTAGCAGCAAAGCTGGGGTTTCCTAATCCGCCAATAACAACAACAACAACACTGATTTTGCTACTTTTTACTTGTCTATTCTGTGTGTGAGCCAATGTGAATCTAAAAAAAATTTTAACTAAAATACACCATTAATCCATTTAAATCATGATTTTTATATTCCAATTCAGAGGTTTTAAAAATTAAAGCCAGGAACAGCACCAGTTTGTCATTCTAGGCCAATAGGTTAGGAATTAAGTCTTTATATCTCTATTATATATGATTGTATATTAATGAAACCTTGTATGTTGCGGTCTATTGATATTTACACAAAAAGGTTTTTTACTGTCTGCATAGCCGCAAACTTGCTTACTTAGCCCTAATGTTATTCTAATGAAGAGAATAAGTAAAGTTTGACAGGTATCTCCCTTAATTATCAACTTAAATTAATAAAACTTGGTATATAGCTTTATCTGGTTGAGTTTTACTGATAATTGCATAGCAACACATTTATTACCCTCCTGGGTAAGTTACTCAGGCCTAATGTTATCCTTATGGAGAGTAAATAAAATTTGATATTTCGATTATTTATGAATTGGCATGAAACTTGGTATGTGGCTTCAACTACTACTGGTATATTATATTTGCACAACAAATTTTTTTATCATCCCCATAGCAGCAAACCTGCATACTCAGCCATAATGTTATTTTCTTGGAGAATAAGTAAAGTTTTATACCTCTCTTAATTATGAACATAAATGATTGAAACTTGGTATGTAGCTTCACTTGGTTGTGTTATATTCATAATTGCTTAAACTCACACTTCTTATCTTTCTTGTTGCTGCAAACCAGCGTTTCGTACTTAGCCCTAATGTTATTTTTATGGAAAATAAATGCTATATATCACTTATTTATATATGTATTTTTATGAAACTTGGTAAGTTGCTTTATGTGGTAGTGAGAAACATATAGGTCTATATGCATTAGAAATTCGCTGAATACGCAGGTTTGCTGCGACGGGTGTATTATTCTTATGAAGAATAAATAAAGTTTGATATCTCTCTTAGTTATGAACCTAAATAAACATGTTAACTACCAAACGTCACGTATATCTGACGCATAGGTGTTCTTAGCGTACCAACTGTAAATTATATACTTCCAGAATAGACCAATGCAAAAATATAAAAACATACCTCCAGACCAAATTTTGATACAAGTTTCAACTGTTATTATGGTTCAAAATATCAATGAACAACGTCTGACTCATTTATAAACATCAACTGTACACATTTTGTTTTTATTGCCCCTGAACTGGTAGAACTATTATAGTGGTTTTAAATTACCTTTCCGTCACCAGTTTGAAGTTTTTGTAGTTTCCTACAACCTCAGGTTTCGACGCGGTTGCGTCATGTTCACGTAGTGCAGGTCAGTTGTTTCAAGCTAAAACTGCATTTCGGTCTAGATGACGTCGTCGTCAAAGTTTTTTTAAAAACTCGAAAAACTTGAGACACACACATTGACACATTTAAACATGTAAATAAAACTACTGGGCGTATACACATGACTCAAAACCCACTATTTGATTCCGTCGCGGTAGGCGGTGGCGGCGCTAGGATACTGAGGTCGACGGCGACGTTGACCAGATGTTGTTATCAGGTGCCTTGATAATAGACTCGTCCTTGGGGGGTGGGAGTTTGCAGTTATCAAGGTAGATGGACTCGCCCGCCGAATTTCACTTTCAAAAATTTGATTAAAAATTAAATGTGAGCTGTATTGGAGTTTTTGTTTAATACTGACTCGCTATCTTGTCTGAAGGCTTTGTAAATGTGGAACTCTTCTAATGTAAAAAATACTCTTTTATTGCCGATATGTAGATGATACATTGGTCCTATTCGATGGAAATGCCCGCCAATTACAGTTATTAAATAATTACATGAACAGCTTATCTCCAAAATTAAACTTCACTCTAGAAACTGAAACCAACAATAAAATCAACTTTTTAGACCTCACAATAGAGAAGCTCAATAATAAGTTAAAATATAGTATTTACAGTAAACCAACCACAACTAATCAAACGATTCACGCCACCTCGTATCACCCGTTTAGCCACAAGTTAGCTGCTTATAATAGTATGGTCAATAGAATGCTCAATTTGCCCTTATCACCTGATGACTACTCCGCAGAATTAAATAACTTTAAACATATCACTCTTTCAAATGGCTATGACACAAAAATGATTGATAGGCTTGTAAACAAACATTTGAAAAAGAGAGAAAAATTAAATAATACAGACAACGATTCACCGCCAAAACATGTTCCCGTAGAATTCGGCCATAGGTTACACTGCTTACTTAAGAAGGAGCTGAAAAGGTTTAACATTATCCCAGCACCTAGGACCTCAAATAAAACTGAGCAGCTACTTAAATCCAAAATAGGACCTGACAAAAATAAATTAGAAAGAACTGGAGTATACAAACTAAAATGCAATGATTGTGATAAATGCTATCTTGGTCAAACAGAAAGCTCTTTTTAAAAACACATTAAGGAACACAAACACAACCCAAAAATTAATCCCTAGAAGTCTAGTTATGCTCAACACATCTTCGATGAAGAACACGGCGTTGCGTTAGAATTATTGAGAACAATGTGGAAATAATAGAAATTTGTAAGAAAGGGCCCACATTAGACACATTAGAAGAGTTACACATTTACAAAGCCTTCAGACAAGATAGCGAGTCAGTATTAAACAAAAAATTCTAATACAGCTCACATTAAATTTTTAATCAAATTATTAAAAGTGAAATTCGGCGGGCGAGTCCATCTACCTTGATAACTGCAAACTCCCACCCTCCAAGGACGAGTCCATTATCAAGGCACCTGATAACAACATCTGGTCAACGTCGCCGTCGACTTCAGTGTCCTAGTGCAACCACCGCCTACCGCGACGGAATCAAATAGCGGGTTTCGAGTCGTGCGTATACCAGTAGTTTTATTTACATGTTTAAATGTGTCAATGTGTGTGTCTCATGTTTTTTGTGTTTTTAAAAAAACTTTGACGACGACGTCATCTAGACCGAAATGCAGTTTTAGCTTGAAACAATTGACCTGCACTACGTGAACATGACGCAACCGCGTCAAAACCTGAGGTTCTAGGAAACTACAAAAACTTTGAACTGGTGACGTAAAGGAAATTTAAAACCACTATAACAATTGTACATTTTTATGGATTTTTATTATGTGTCACATATATGTGACGTCGGTTTGTAGCATTGTTCTACTGATGAAAATATATATGAATTGTACTGCTGACCGATTGTCACACATGTGTGACTCAAAGATAAAATATATTTTATCAAATTGTATTGGTAAGAAAATAAAGAAACACTGTTCAGCTAAACAACTTATGTTGATTCAGAACTAAATAAAGTCCCCTCACTAAAATCATCGTCTATCACATAATCAATTTCACTTAAAGTTATGACATCCCTCCTCTTCCTTACTTTTAGCGTTTTACCTTCTTCATTTATCACTCAACAGCACAGAAACAGCAGTTTATTAAAACATAAACAAACGAATGACATGAGGGTTAGAATCATGTGAATGAATCTCAACCGTGGTTCAGCGTAATGTAAACAACAGGTTGGCTAACACACCCCTAGAGTCAAAACGAAATATCCCATGCCCCTTTGTTTTAAGGGTCGGACAAAGCGGCCCTTATATGTGACAGACATTTCTATAGCCCGATATGCAGTTAAAAAGACGATCAAATACACTGACAGGCAGCCAAAGCGTATTTAATAACAATAGGCTCGAGTCACAAAATACGTGACGTCGGGCTTTGGTTAGCGCTCCACGCATCACACATGTGTCATGTGAAATCCCAGACAAAGGATGCTATACATACAGTTCTCTGTGGTTTTGAGCAACATACATGTCCACGAGTCTTGCGAAAACCGGACTTATAGCGAAAACCGGAGCGTCACAAATACGTGACGACGGTCTATATTAAAAGTCCAAATTTGGAGTCGGTAGCGAACGTGTTAATAAAACTTGGTATGTAGATAGACTTGTAATTTGTATCTTGGTAACTGGTTGAGTTATATTGACTATCACAAAAACCATATTTCTTATCTTCCTTGTGTCAGCAAACCTGCGTACTCAGCCATAATGTTATTCTTCTAGAGAATAAATAAAATGCTATATATATATATATATATATATATATATATATATCACTTATTTATGAATATATTCATGGGAAACTTGGTAAGTGGCTCTATGTAGTGAGACAAATATATATGCATTGTAAATTCGCTGAGTACGCAGGTTTGCTGCGACGGGGGTATTTTTAGATAAAATGTTACCCAAGGCTACATGGCGTATTAGCTTATTTTTTTTATTTTCAGGAAACGAGGCCATGATGAAGATGAAAACAGAAAAGGAATTTAATCAACAACCACTCCTTACTATGTGTTTATATACCCTGGTTTATATAACTTAAATTTTGGTTTTATATAAACTTATTTTTCCTGCAATTATACTGCCATTTTGTTTGAATTCATTACTGTATTATTTTAAAAAATCCTTAATTGTTTGTATCACATCACCGAACAATTATAATTTGGAATCCATTCTTCAGTTTGCATTTATCTCTGACACGGATTGGTCTCAAGTCATAAATACTACTTATGTCAACTGCTCATTCAAAAATTACAAACTATTATTTCAACTTCTACCAAAGACAGGAAATACTCATCGAAGGAATATAAAATTAAGCCCTAGAATACATCGGGTATCGTTAGATCAATCCGGGTCAGGGATGGGATGAGTAGGCGACTGAAAACTCAGCCATTTAATGCAGTCTTAAAACTGCGTTTCAGAAACTACAGGAACATCTTAAGTAAAGTAATCGTAACAGCAAAATCAATATACTATCGTAATAAAATAACAGAATCTAGGAATGACAATAGGAAATTATAGAAAAGTATTTCTGAGATTATGGGAACCAAAAAGGTTAAAGATGAATTTCCAATAGACCACTTTTTGAGCAACAATGATGACATAGGAGCGGAGGACATTAGAGCTGTGGCAAATACACTCAACGAGTACTACGTTAGTGTATGGGCCAACTTGGCCAGTACTGTTCCCCCTGTGTCTGAGATAGTTTTGAGAGGTGAGGATTATATGATGGACTCGACCTTCCGGCTGGAGCCAATATTGGAAGCTGAGCATTTTAAATTAGTGAATGGTCTGAAAGGGGGTCCATCCCTGGTGAAGATCAAATGCCGGTTAAGTTAATTAAGGACAGTTTCTTTTTTTTAAATCTCTACTTCTTCACATAATAAATGAGTTTGACGTCGGGCAAGTTTCCAAATTCCTTTAAAATGGGAAAAGTAGGCCTAATTCTGATATATAAGTTTGAAGGAGGGCCAAAAAATCAATGTGTTAGTTTTCAACCTATTACGTTACCAAGTGTATTATCTAAAATTATTAGAAAAATGTGTGATGTTTCAACTTGAAAATTACTTATTGAGGTATAATATTCTGTTTGAAAATCAATTTGGCTTCAGAAAGGATAAAAACCTAAACGACGACGTTTTTACTTAGTAAAAATCTTCATAATGTAGTTGGGCGCACAAAAAAACCTCTATTTATATTAATCGATTTGGCTAAAGCGTTTTACACTGTTGATAGGGGAAGTCTTCTAATATAACTAGATGTCATTGGGGTAAAGGGAGTAGCCCTGGAGTGGTTTTAAAAAGCTATTGAAGTGATCGTTTTCAGGTAGTATCAATTTTGGGACAATCCAGTGAGCCTCTCAGGATTTAGTATGGGGTTTTACAGGGCAGCACTTAGGGACCTCTATTGTTTCTTATTTATATAAATAATCTGGAAAGAGTGAATTTAAAGAACGGTAAAGATTTCCTCTACACCGATGGCTCTGCTCTGCTTTTTGAGGGCGACAGCTAGGAAGAAACGTACCATTTGGCGGAGCGCGGCCTCTGCACTGTCAAGCAATGGAACGATCAAAGTCAGCTCTCAGTAAACGTTTCTAAAACTAAATATATAGCTGTTTCCGTGAGGACTCGTCGTTAGCCCTGCACACCACGAGGGGATCGTGATCCAGTTAACCCTGCATCTGCGTTTGCACACTTGTGGGAGTGGGAGGCTGAATGGATGTATATCGTCTTTGACAACCGACTGAAATGGAATGGCCATATAAATTATTTAAGGAATTAGCTCCGTAAGTTCAGTTTTAATTTTTTACGTATAAATAAAATGCTAGCCCCGGATTTAATTAAAACTGATGTTTATTATGCCTATGTTCGATCATAATTGAGATATGGAAATTTAGCCTGGGGCGGTTATTTTCAGAATATATTAACACCTCTTGAAGTAACTCAAAAATCCATCTCAAAGGCCGCACTCAATAAAAAGCGGGGCGATAAGGAAATTCCAGTGTGTGCAAGAGTGTGCGTGCGTGTGTATGAGTGGGCATGTGAGCTGATTACATGTCTGGTGTGTGAATGGCCGAGTCTCAGTTTTAAGTCGAATGATAATATTTGTAATTCTATTATTTTTATTATGTTAGGAAACTCTTCAATTTTTAAAATATATGCATGCATAATTAGCTAATTTGTATTAATAATTAACTATTTTGTTAATACAACTTAAAAATGTATTAAGTTTACACATTTGCTTCTTGTGAATTGAGTTTACTTTTCTTTATTTTGTTGCTATGTAGACACTCTGGTGTACTGAATGACTCGTTCCCCAACCACAGGCAGTTTGCCCATTTGGAGATAAATTTCAGATTGTATTAATGATATCATGCATTACCTATGTATTCGTTTTTCTTGAAATAAACATTATTCATTCATTCAGGGAAAGCAGCTTTACCTTCTAGCAGGGAAAGGGAGGGGGGAATAGCGCCTTAGACCACTTAGCAAACCTGATGAGCAGGCTAGCAGTAATATCAGATCGTGTGCATAACAAGATAGGCTCTAGTGTGTTAGATCCGTTTCAGTCTACCAGGTTATACCACATGATGGACTCAGACTGTATACAGTGCTTCTAACAATACAATTGCTTACAAGCCTACCCTAACTAATCGTGTTTTTAGGTAAAAAAAAACAAATGCAGATATAGGTACCTATAGGCATTTGATTCTACTACATAAAAACATTGTTAATTACTCTATAAGCTATCATACTGTTGCGAGAACTGTCATGGCTTACGTCTGATACAGGGTGAATCCTGGTGGACACAAAATGGAAGTATTTCATCAGGCATTTCCACTGCAACCCCCCTTGGTCACAAAATGGAAGTATTTCATCCGGCATTTACACTGCAACCCCCCATGGTCTGATACAGCTGCTAGTCTGATCAGTGGTCGAGTGGTCTAAGGCACTATCCTGCAGACCAGGAGTTAGCACTTGGATCGAGAGATCAAATCCCACCTGGGTCGGTAGTTTTAGCGAGCATCTCATAGGAAGTTCACCTATATGTGGCAAAATTTAAGGGGAGGGCAGACTTAAGCAAATCCAATCCAAGTGATTGGAGTGAACTGCTCCAATCCAAGTTGACCAGGATGGATAAATTATTTGTGAGTAGCTCATCTGATCAAGTATTTTGCAACTTTTAACCTATCCTTGCTGTGTGCAAGGCCTCCACCAGAAGTACTTTTTTTATAATTCTAAATGTTTTGACTTTTAATATATTTTAAAAAATCATCAAAACAACACAGATTTAACTACTCCATTTACAAGCTTGGTGCTCAAAGGGTTGAGTGAGGTAGTCAAAATTATTGGGAAAGTGTTATTCTGTATAATAACGAATTATAATCAATAAATAAATATACATCAATACCTGAAAGTTGTTAGAGAAAAACTATATCTTTCAGAAGCCATAATTCGCAAATATAAGCTAAATCAACACTCCTTCAATCTATGAAATCCAATATAATAAATATATAGGTTAGAATGTTAGAATTACAATTACATGAAGCTTTGATCACCGACCACAGACAACTAAAATAAAAAGACAGTCACGGCCATCACTACACCCACCAAATAAGCACACGTTTTCACTGACTGGTACATATATACGTAAAAATCTGGATTGAGTTAAAGTTAATATATGAACTAATATTACAGTAAATTAACTGACAAAATTCCAAAATACCAGCAAGATACAGAGAAAATCTAAAAAATTGTATGAACGTTTGGTACTTAGCAGTTATCGGTAGTTATAATTTTGCATTACTAATCAATAATGCTATTTAGAATTCTTCTAAATTAGATAGTATTAGGACCAATGTTCGAATTAAATACCCCCATCGCAGCAAACCTGAGTACTCAGAGCGAATTTCAAATGCATACAGTATAATGAAAGTGAGCACAGATTAAGGAATGTATATAATTCTTCTAAGTTATTATTTCTTGTAAAAATCATATAACACTCAGACATGGTTAAATTTTGTACTAAAATTTCAAGCAGTTAATTAATAAGTAACACCATTAACCACCACCATTAACTATGGTGTTATTAATACCATTAATAAGTATACACAATTCATGGAGGTAGAAAAGCGAGCCTATGATTTTGTTAGGTTTGGTACACTGGTGAGGCAAATTTCTCGTTCTTTGAACTATCCTAATTAATTTTTTTATTGTTGTTTTATTCCTATAAATGAATCAACTCATGCAAATCCCTAGAATACAAGTAATAAAAGTTGAATCAAATCCATTATTTCGTTTGATTTATGTATCTATCTTGCCGTGAAATATGATTAATTATGAGTAAATAAACAAATACATACAAGTTTACTAATTTTCAATTCATAAATAGCTATTTGTTTTATTCACTTTGGCAACACGTTCGATTCCAGGGAGTAGCTCTTTGCCTTGCCAAAATTTCACAAAGAACGACTCGCAATTTTATTCATCAGTGTTGCTTCTTTGCCTCCAGTTTTATCAATATAACTCCTTGACATAGACTATAGAATAGATCTGTGTGTGGAATATCATATAGAGCTCAGTGGTGTGGAATGTATCCAGCAAAGCAAGGAGTGAGCCTGAGCCATTACAGTACGAGTTGTACAGCATAGTGTATATTTGGATATATGCACTTTCTGTTAGCCAGGAACCTAATTTAAGTGAATTAAAAGGGATATTAAAGGGGATGTGGGTTGAGCGTTTTGAATGTATATTTTAACAAGATACTTTATTGAATGACAGCTGTTACTAAATCCTGAAAGGCCAACTTCTTCAGGATTCACCAAAAAAAGAATAGCAAATGTTATCTTATTTTCAGACTCCTCATCAGATAAGAAGAGGACCGGCAGAAGGTTTGTTATTGAACTATAGATTATTTTCATTTGCAAGTAATTAGAATAAATGTTTTTTGTTGGTAGAAAATCTATGTTATTACGCGTCAAAAGCTGTGGAATAAATTAGCAGATCTGATTAGCCTCAATTAATGGATATGAAAGAAGTTTGAGGAGGGTTTTAAACTGGCAGGTTTTTGTTACATAAAAACACAAAAAGGAAGGTTTTAGCGGAAAAACAAGATGTTCGATTGTAAAGAATAAATTATTTGCGACAGATGAGAACATTTTTAGAAATTAAAGAGGGAATATTGTATATACTGACGAAAAATATACATTCATGCGACTCATACTGTGTAGTAAATCTTGGATTAATGGTTCTGTGAACCCTCTTTTACAGCAAGGTCCATACATACTTTGTACAGGTTTTCTGAGTCGATCTATTTAAGGTTATCTAATCAACCAGAAGAGACCTCGTAAAAACCGGAGCGACTCAGGGGAGAAACGATGGACGACTATGACGTCACTGCTCACAAGCAAGACGTCGTAGTTTTCTTCTTTTAGGCATGTGCCGTCTGCTGCTGTTTGAACTGACATCACAGATCACAGTCTCTGACTGTCAGAATAGGCTTTAGGCATAGACCATATACATGAGTCGCTCAGTTTTGTCCATACATGTATTTTATTACATAGGTACCTTCAATTATAATTATTCTTTATTATATGAGTGACCAGATAAATTAATATGTTTTGAAGATAATTTGTATGGGGCAGTGTGACACTTATTGTAGGCTCTGCCAGTCTATCATAAATATATTAGTACTTAACGGATAGTACAGGGTACCACTTTTTCATGTCTGCTGTGGCGGTTAGGACTCTCTGGGTTAGTTTATCTTAATAAAAAAAAAATGGATGGTGTCGGGACAAGCGGAACTCAAGAACACAAATGTGGTTGAAATATTTATGATAAACTAACCTACCGGTAGCCTAACTGCTGTTGCGTGCTGTAAATAATGGTACTCTATATAATTTTTAAATACCAAATAGTCAAACTTACGACATTGTGAAACATCCAACATACATAAATAAACATAACAATAATGTGTAACTTATTAGCCTATTATGTTAAATTGACCAAGCTTAACTGTTGGTCATCAACAGTAAAACTGTTGTGCAGTTAACATACGCATTCAGATCTAGAAGTGTATTTTAGAAATCAATGTAAGGTAAACATTACAGCAACATGTGTGGGTCGAACAAAAATTTATATTAGGTTTTTTTATTTTCTGGGCCTATATAAAAAATCAGTTAGGGAAGGAGTTTTTAATAAATTAGGCCTAAATTAGACTTGCCAACTGATTGATTTTAATGTAGGATACTTCACAACCATTTGTATACTAACTCTCAAATAAATAAATCCCTAACTAACGCCAAACAAACGCCAGATCGCAAATGCAATGCAATTGCAAACAAGTGAGTCAGTGAATAAATTGTGCAAACAAGTGAATCCACTTGAAAACTACGACGTCATGCTTGTGAGCAGTGACGTCATAGTCGTCCATCGTTTCTCCCCTGAGTCACTCCGCGTAAAAACTGCTGGAAGGTCATGTGATCACCAATCCAATCTGCAGTGTTGCTGGAAACACGATATTTATCGTACGAATACCATATTTTCCTCATCACTGTAATTATAATTAACATTATTTAACTACTTACATTCTATAATAAGCAGTTATTTTATGAAATTAATATATTGCTTTGATTTATTTGTATTATTAGATTAATGGATTAAGGGTTTAGATTTTCTTTCTGCATGTCCAGTGACAATTTAAAAATAGCTGTACCATTATTATACCCTTAAGGTTGGCAACACTTTATGGTATGTTGTTGATTTATGAATCAGCTGGACGCCCTCGTCGTAAGACATCTTTGTTGCGAACATTACTCTTATGTAAATGAGCACACCTGGTCTGAAAGCTCTACGAACCTTGATAGTGGAGACCATTATAAACACATGAACTCGAACAATTTATGAAAAGTGGTTGTACGGTTGTACAATGAACTAATACCAAACTGACAACGAAATAGTTATATTGTGTTAGATAATGCCACAACACTCAGTCATAAAAATCACCATACTTAAATTCGATAAAGTAGAACCAGGGCTGAATTTAAGCATTGGCTACATAGGCACGTGCGTAGTGGTCCGCACCATACAGATCCACATGCAAAAGCCTTATGCAAGAAAAAGAAGGTCATCAACTTGGATCTGGATGGCAAGGGCCCTCACCACTGGTTGAGCATAGGGGCCCACAACTAAATCCGGCGCTGAGAAGGACAAGCAAACGTGGCTTTAAGATCCAAAGGCACTTGCTTTCAACCCTTGCTTTTAGCGAATTTCCCCTATTGGGAATCAGCATGGCATAAGGCCTATAGGTCCAAGACCATTAGGCCTATAACTTTTCGTTTTGAGGTCTACAGATTCCAAAACACCATTTGTTCAAATTTTTATATATATATATATATGTATAGTTAGTGTCATGGGTAAAGGCACAGTTTCCCAGGTAGACTAGCATCCCGTCCTAGTCATTTGTTGACAAACCAGCGTTTTTGTTGGGAGCGGCCATCCGGCACGGCCAGCATCCCACTATTCTTTCCAAGAAATTCCATGACCTACTAGAATGTATAAAAAATTGTAATACAGTATTTAATATCTCTTTTAAGAACATAGGCATATTTTAAGGCGAATATGAACTAACACTTCACATGATTTATGATTTAACACTTATTTTTTTCAGAAGCACCTAAAATATTCAGCCATACAACTGTTCAATGGACTGCCTGAACCCTTAAGGCTTGAAAGTAACTTTAATACATTTAGGAAAAGATTGAAATGTTTTCTCATTGACAAGGCCTACTATAGGGCAAAAGATTCCTTAGCTTAGAATGATTCATTGCTGGAAATGTACCACCCCATTTTATGTAGTGTATCTTATGTTTTAAGAACATTTTGTTTTGACTTGGCATATGCAATGTAATTTTGTCAACATGCTCAATAAAGAATTTGAATGAATGATGAGTGTAGAATGGGTGAGATGCATTGTGTAGCCTTGTTACTGACTAAGACCACTGATTCTTTAGCCAGGATCATTAATTAATAACCCAATGACCAATGGCAGTTGGATCCAGTACTGGACCTTCACAAAATTTTCTCAGGATCGAACCAGCAAACTTCAGATTATGAAGCAGCACGCTAACCACTGTGATACCCAGCCAATCCCTGTTATGTCAGTAAAGGGACATCGTAGAACTGTTTTTGAATTTTGTCTTATTCTTTAGATGGAAAAAGTTATCATGATTTTGTGCTGTAGGCCTAATGGAAATTTATGAGAAATTGTAGTAGAACATCGGATTTCTTGGAAAGAGCAGGATGCCAGGTCGTGCCGGGTGGCCGCTCCCAACAAATCCCGGCGGCCGTTTGTCAACAAATGATTAGGATGGAATGCTCTACCTGGAGAACTGTGCCTTTGCCCATGACACTAACTATATAGAATATTAATTTTACAATCAGAACATTTGTCATATATATATATATATATATATATATATATATATATATATATATATATAAAGGACTGATCTTTATGAAAATCACCCTATCCTAAGGAGTATTTTGGGGAGGAAGGGTTTGTACCCCAACAATGGGTTTTTTTGAATTTTGAGAATAAAATGTTATACAAATCAAATTTTGGTTTTCACCATTGGATTCAACTTAAAAAACTAAGACTGTCCTACTCACTAAATTTATTCCACTAACTTAGAAAAATTCTGCAGTAAGATTTACTTATTTATTTTTTATTGAGAATACTAAGCAATATAAATATAACTGCCAATTATTATTGTTTCACAAATTTAATTCACTATATTGTTTTGAAATCAGTTCATTTGAATTTTAAGGGGCTGTGCATATATTACGTCACTCCTCCCTGAGGGGTGGGAGGGGGTGTGGCACATCATGACAGACTGTAACATGGGGGAGGGGGGAGGAGGTTAAGGGCTGTGTGACGCATCACAATTAATGGAGTTAAAGCCTGCAAAATCGTCAGTGACAAAATAACCTTGCATCACAATCCAATACTTAATAATTTATGAGTGTGACATAACAGGAGGGAAAGGGGGAGTAATGAGCAGCATGACACAGGGGGGGAGGGGGTCAAAAAGGGCTGAATATAGTGTGACGTAATTTATACATGGCCCCTAAGTGTCAAAAGTACATGGTTAATATTTATCTTGAAAACAAAAAGCAAAACCTGTCGGTCATAAATCCTGAAATTATTTTTGATATATTTTTTACTGATATTTGGTTTGACTTGTTTTGGCTTCTTATCACGTTTTCTCAAATAAAATACTGTACATTTACTGTACAAGAGATACTAAATTCTAAAACTTAAAATGTGTGATTAAAATAAATTGATGACATTTTTCCTTTAAACAAATATGGCAGCACCTACGTACACGTCCAACGTGAGCCGCTACTGTTCACGTCCGTTCCAAATTATGCACCGTATGTTACTTTTCCTGTGATTTTTAAAACAAATTGAGAGCCAGAAAACCTCCTAACCTAACCTAAGCGGTAGCGAAGTGAATTTGCCCTTACATTGGACGTGTATGTAGTCACTTCGAACAAATATTGTTGGGGGACCGAGCCACGCTTGATGATATTTGATCAGTTTGGTGGGTAGGGGGTCAAAAAGGGCTGATTATAGCATGACGTAATTTATGCATGTCCCCTAAAAGGGTAAAAAGTACATGGAAAACAAACAGCAAAAACTTTAGTAATATATCTTTTACTGCTGTTTGTTTTGTCTTATTTTGGCTACTTATCAAATATAACAGTTTTCTCAAATAAAATACAGTACATTTGATACTAAATTTTAAAACTGAAAATGTGTGATTAAAATAAATTGATTACATTTTTCCTATAAAAAAATATTGCCGGGGGACCGAGCCACGCTTGGTGATATTTGATCAGTTTTGTGGGTAAAAAAAAAACAATAGATAAATTATGTATAGTTATGACATTTACAAGAAATCTTCTTTAACATTTGATTAATTTTGTATACATCCACTCTATATGCAATCTTCGTTCAATGATTCTTGTAGCTGTTTTCAAGAAATCACTTGATGATAATTTACAATATGTGTTATACTAACCAAGTGTTACAAACGTCGACAGTTCACTGGTTATTTAGTCAAAGCTGTTATGATTTGAAACTCAATAAGCCCAAAGTTAAGATTTACAATTTTCAAATGAGTTTTTTTAAACAAAATTTGAGTTTTCCCGGGTTAAAGTTTTATCAATCGATTTTTGAGGTTCAAATCCCCATAATCCCAAAGTTCAAGCAAAATCCGGTCACAAGATTCCGAGCTAAATTTTGCAAACAGACATAAAAACAAACCAATAGACATTGCTCTCGTATTAGAGTATAGGATAGGATAGGAGTTTGGTTTCATCTTTAACAAGATTGACTGATTATTTGTTTGTAAATTTTCTCTCTAATTGTGGTCAAGATACAAAGCAAATTTTTTTTACGATCATACAATCAACATGAACATGCTTGGCTTTTGTTAAAATGATGTTTTTTGAGTGTATAACAATGAAATGTTCATTTCATGAAGATAAGTACAATGTCCTACATTTACCTAAAAGGTTTTCAACAATAAGATGATTTTGGGAGATTTAAAAGCATGTTTTATTCATACACTAAGCACCCAATGGTTTACAAAATGTGATGAATCTTAGAACATATATACAACATTATGATGTACAATATTTTCCACGATGTATAACAAATAAAATTAACTAACAAAAAAGGATTAATACTGGTAAAGCTTTGGCCTAAATGAATAAATAGTAGAAAGAAAAACAATGATGGGTAAAATACCAAAAGCCTTTAACAACCACAGCCCAGGACCACAAGGAAGGGAAGATGATTAGATGAGTTATTTAAAAGGAACTTCATTTAATAAATATAATTTATTAAAACAATAACCAAATTAATATAATTTGCTTTACAATAAATTCACTTTTATTTATGTTCACTTAAAATTTAAAAATCAGCACTTGCAACTCAACAATCTATAATAATATACTACAATAATACTTTTACAATGCTGTTGTTCTGATTATGTAGGCATAGCCACACGTCGGTAAGATGAACACATCTTGGATATATTGATTATTTTAATTAATCGGTTTTGATTCCTTAAATATTATGCAATTAGTCAATAGTTTAACAACATCCACAGAGATTGAGGATCGAGTAGGAAACACGTCTTTACAAATTGGAGTATTTCTCTAATAAAGTGCTCGTACAGTGGCATGGTGGCATGGTGCTCTGCCATCAAGACATTTGAAGATTTTAGCTATTTTGTCTGCACGAAGCAAGCAGATCATTTACTACAGTCTGCAATTTTACAATCCTAAGAAGATTATCCTCGGGTCCTCCACAGCGGCCTTGATCTTGCGCAGGAAGGTCACGGCCTCACGCCCGTCCACCAGTCGGTGGTCGTACGTCAGGGCGATGTACATCATGGGCCGGATCACCACCTGCATCAGTTAACTTGGGTTGGAAACTAACTAACGACAAGTTTAGTAACCGTGTTAGTTTAATACTGTATTGGAAAACTAAATTAAAATCATTATTGTTTCCATCTCTATTTATTTGATAACATCCTTATGAAATATAAATTATCTCTACTATATTAATATGTGTTGAAAAAAATACTTGGGATGGAACTAAATTTAATCATAGTCATGCAGCATGCGGTGAGTGAGGTTTATGTGGCATGAGTTGTTTATTGTAACTTTTATTTAATAAAAATGTATAAAATATGTCAAAATGGTTTTAAATGACATTTTTCCTTTAGGCGAGGTAACAATATTCCAGGTCCTACTTTTGGACAACACTCATCTCGTTATTTTGTTCTTGCGAAGACTGATTATGTCCAATTTTCAACTGGATTTTTCAACTTTATCGAAAGTTGAAACCATACATAGCACAGTCTCTCACACTCCCGATATTTCGCGGAACCACAAAAACATTCCGCATTTTCAAAGGTGATTTTCCCTAGTTTGGTGGTCGCATATTCTCGTTGAACACGGTCAGGCGTTCCAGCATTCCAGCATTATGCTAAACTTTGTTAAAATCAAATTCAAGCTTAATAAATATAAAATTTGTAACAATTCAACACAAACTTAACAAGTTTGTTAACTTCACCACAAATTGAAGTAAAAACAACTGATTGAAACCTACGGAAAGGTTTGCACCATGTTTATCCTCCAAGGCAAGAAAAAGCGAATGAGAGAATTTTCACTACTGCAACAACCAGTCGTCAAACAAAATCTCTTAGTTATAATATCAAAATATCCTCAGCAACATAAAGCTGTAATCCTTGGGCGTAGGAGCTTGTCATTTGAGAGGGAAAAGGTACTTTGGGTAAGCACTGAGAAAGAAAAATGTTACTGAAAGCCTAAAAACTGTGCTTAAAAAGTTACTGGAGTCATTAAAGATCCTTTTAAAACAAAATTATCAAAAATTATGTTATAAAGCTCAGTGTAAATAGTTTTGTGTTTAGGGATACAGTAAAACCCCGCTTAACCGGACCTCGCTAAACCGAAACCCGGGTTAACCGGAACGGTCTACAAGAAATATTTAATCAATAATAGAGAAGATAAGTCCGGCATATGACTCATGGTGGACCGAGAGACTGTCTGCCGCAGCGGTCACTAAACTTAGGGTTTGTTTTGACAGGTTTTGCCACATACCTGACCCGGCCACGAGGGGGTGGAGGGTTGACCCACACTGCATTTTCCGCATTCCTACATCACACTAAAGGATCAGTGTACCATGAACCCTCACACCTGCTGCAAACTCCAAGATGTTTGCACATTTTTCTGAAATTAATCTTGAAATACCGACAGTTGACTATCCGAAAAATTGGGTTATCCGGAACGGTTCCGTCCCCATTATTTCGGGTTAGCGGGGTTTTACTGTTTTCAGGTTGTTCATGACAACTTTTTTTACCACCAAACATTGAAAAGGAAACGATAATTTTACCTTTAGAAGTAAGTGAAAGAAGGAAATACGCCCATTATGAAAACAACATAGTGAATTCACTCTTTTAAAAAAATTTCTTGTTTGGACTGAATGTAATTTGTGTCTAATTGCATGTGAGTAACACTGCACAATGTGGTATTGCTTGTCGAGAGTAAGAAAGTTGACATGTTTTCCCCCAAAGCACGAAGAATCAGTCTTCTAGATTATGTTTTATTGAGTTTAATGGACAATGGTCAAGTTGAAACATCTTTGAACATTTTATATTTATCTTAGTACCATTAGTGTTGCAACATGTTAGTCCTCAAAGATTTTGCAATTATCATTACACCCTGAGCCAACTTTCTCACTGTAGTACTGTTACCCACCTGTCCTTTGATAGCGACAGGTCGCTCGAAGGTGGCGTGCATGCCCAGTATGGCAGACTGCGGAGGGTTGATGATCGGAGTGCCCATGAGGGAGCCGAACACTCCTCCATTGCTGATGGTGAAGGTGCCGCCATCCATGTCCTCCACTGCCAGCTGCCCCTTGCGAGCCTTCTCTCCCAGCGCCGCGATACCCTTCTCTATGTCTGCATAGTTCATGCTCTCCACGTTCCTCAGCACGGGCACCAGCAGACCCTTCAAGCAGCAGAATGACACTGGTAAAACTGAGTTTGTCAGAATGATTGTTTTGGATTAACCATAAAAACACCCATGTTCACCTTTTAATTCCTCCCAAACCTATCAACACATACATAATATCGACTGAATGGAAACTACCTACTAACAGTACAGTAATATATATATATATATATATATATATATAAATATATATGCATTGAAATACATTTTATCGACCAACAACAGAAAAACCACATTTTAAAAGTTAGAAAATGCAAGCCTGATTAATTGATTAATTTGTATTGCCACTTGTAATGCGGATATAAACCACAAATTTGAAGTATAAACTTTGTTAGGAAATTCCCAACATGTATGATGTAGATCCTGGGGAAATTTTTGGGGTCCAAACATGTTCAGCACCCCTGAATAGACCTGCTGTCTTGTAAGGGCCTCTGGACTCCATCTAATTAAAAGCTATATTATTTATTTTGTTTTACAACGTATACTTTTACATAATACACAAGTACACATATAACAATTGTTTTATGGTACAACTATTGTTTTACGGTACAATAGTTTTTATATGAACAAAATTGTTGTATTATTAATCAGGGATAGTGATTTTTTTTTCGAGTCGAGTATTGCCAATTATTCTCGAGTATTTTTCAAATCAAATCAAAATCTCTTTATTGTAATATAAGTACATATTGTACAAGAAATAGCGTCATAAAATATATTCAAATGTTGAGTAAAATATATTTTTCATTTGTTGATTAACAGGTTTTCTTCACCAATGAGTAGAACTATAAACAAACAAATAGTCTGTGCCAGCATAACAAATTAACAGACTAAACAGTAAATTTCTCAAGAGAATATATAGTCTTGTTAATGATAAAAGTTTTACTTTTGTTTTAAGTGACCGAATTTCTAAAGGGAGTTTACTGTGAAATTTTGTTCCAGCGTACTTACGTTTTTTCTTAAAAAGTTGTAAGGTGTGGGGACTTGTTGCTAAGTTTTCTCGACTTCTGGTTAAATAGTTATGATTATCCCCAACCCGCTCCAGTTCCTGTAGTCTGTTTTTGATTGATAAAGTGGTTTCAAAAATGTACATTCCGTAAACTGTCATGATTCTTTCGGACTTGAAATATTCTTTAGTTGAAATTCTAGGTTGAAAATTACAAATTATTCTAATGGTTAGGTTCATTTGGAAAAGCTCTAGGCTGTGAGAATTTGGTAAGTTGGGAAAAGGATAGACAGCTAGCTTACCTGAAGAGAATAAAACAGGTGTAGCACAGGAGACACATAAAAAATTTTATTCTCTTCTCTTCTGATGAAGTCCCCAAGAGGGACGAAATATCAAGTGTTTTTTGTGTTTTTTATGTGTCTCCTGTGCTACACCTGTTTTATTCTCTTCAGGTAAGCTAGCTGTCTATCCTTTTCCCAACTTACCAAATTATTCTAATGGCTTTTTTTGCATTTTTAGAATGGAATTTAAATTGTACTGAGCTGTAGCACAATACAGTGATATTCCAAAGGATATTATCGAGTGAATGTAAGATAAATAGATAACTTTTAATGTTTCCTTTCCACAAAGGGCTTTCAGCCTAATTAATGCATATAAACCCGATGAAATTTTGTAGAGTAATTGTTGCACATGAAGGTTCCGGAGAGTACTTGCCATCACCGTTATATTCCTGTAGGTAGTTTAGATTCAAATAGTGTAATAGAATTTGGATACCACTCCAGGTGTAATTTGATGGTCTAATCATGGTTTCTAACCAAAATATGAGAGTATGAATACACATTTTTGGCCAGTGCAATCAAACTGGATTATGTATTTACGGCGATTCCACTTTCAACCGATTAGCTGATAGGTAGGTGTACCTTGATCATATGCGCATGCAGGGATGAGAGCAGCAGTGGAGATCGCCGCAAGCTGCACACGCCAACTATCTTTATTATTAAAAGAATTTCTTGATTTTTGTTCAGCGATTTTCGACCCTTAAAACTATTATTTTATATACATACTAGTAGGGGTGTGCAAATAGTGATTTCTGGCTCAAGCCGAGCCGAGCCGAGCTTCGAGCTTTCTCAAGCCGAGCTTTTTTGATGGGAATTTTCTTAAGGGTGTGCAATATACCAGTATGGTAGTGATTTTCTGACTCGAGCCAAGCAGGGCAGAATTTTTTCAGAGTTCTCGAGCTTTAAGCATTTTTGATTACGCTTATATTTATTCTTTATTTATGTTAGGCCCTATATTTGTAAGAAAAAACATTTTATTTACTATGGTAATGTAAAATTATAACTTTCAATATGGGCATCCTTCATTCACTTCTTGATTCACTTATTCCTACGTTCAATAAATAAAGGCCTACAGTAGGAAAATAACAAAATAAGTAGGCTACTAAAAAGACAAATTTATTGAGACCACTTGTTGATAGTAACAAACAATTCTTATTTCAATACAAAGTAGGTAACCTACATAGAAAAAAATAAAGTAAAGGAAGAGAGTTAAACGTTTTTAACTTGACTAATAAGCCCACAGGTAAACTAATTATTACCGTATTTATTAATATGAATAGATATAATAATAATAATTGAATATATGTACATGTACTCTCCATGTAACCAAAGACCATAGCCCTAGCCCTGGGAATTGCCAAAACCCAGTAGCCTATGTCTCATTCAACTGTATGTAAATAGTAAATTTTAGGTTATCCTTTTATAAATATAAGTTAGTTAAACCAGTCTTTATATCTTATCGTACTCACAGAAATAAGTTATCCAACAATCGCAGGCCTAGTTTATGTTCTATCTAACCCATTACCTAATAGACTTAACCTATTATATCTGCTTCTGAAACAGAAGCTTCCAGGAGCAGAAGGTGGAAGAGAAATTCATTCTTCTTCCAGCACTGCTTTAACAATTTGATAGCATTCAATTACAAAATTATATGCTTTCTACTGACGTTTGTTCACAATTCAAACAATCCCGCGAAGTTAAAAATATGATTTTAAACGAGTCTTATAAAAAAATTCAAGATCTGATTTGAGTAACATCATCAGAATACATTCCGATATCATTTAACTGCCGCCAGAATCCGGGTTTTACGTCTATACAGCTATAGTCAGAGTCACTTCTCCCCGAAAAACCACTTATCGCAGTAGCTCTGAGAGCACTAGTTCTCGGAGCGAAAGGTCGAAGGTTCGGATTCTGTCGCAGACCTAACCTTTTATCCGTAGAAAAATATTCATACATTTATCACCTGTTTTTATCAAAGGAAATGTTGTATAAATCCGTAATTTATTTTAAAAATAAATTGTAGGTTTCAGGCATGGTTTGTTGTTAGGATTAGCATGTTTGCGTTATCGTAGTACAAACAGAGTATTTTGGGCTAGGTAGTGACTTTAGCAGTGAGATTAATTTAACTTTTAAGATAACATCGAGTTTCCTAAATAAACTAATGTTACAATTTCTATAGGCCTAGTCAAAATATCCTTAAGGATTAACAATAAGTCATCAGGTCTAGTTATTTAGATGACAAAATGAGATTTCAATAATGTTTCAAAAGCCTAGGCTATCATGAAATTAAATGCTATAAACTTGGGTTGGTCCAAGACCATACATGAAACTTCTAAAATGGCAAGTAGCCTAAGTGCTACTACTGATTTGATGTTACTCAAATCAGATCTTGAATTTTTTTATAAGACTCGTTTAAAATCATATTTTTAACTTCGCGGGATTGTTTGAATTGTGAACAAACGTCAGTAGAAAGCATATAAGTAGGCCTACATTTCATAGCCATAGGTCCAAGTTTATGATGAAAACAGCTCACTGTAATCCAAACCTAGGATATGTCAATCATTTCAGATAACCTGTAAAGAAGGCTTAGTTTGGTTAGAATAGTTTAAAGCTTTTGTTTTGGTTCGCTACAACATTTCTGGTAATGCGTTTAAAGTATTTTACAACAGTTGTATTAAATAAATAAATAAATAAATAAAATGGTCTGTTCCCACTCCGCAGGGTCCGAGTAGTGGCACATTCACCCGGGGATGGGATGGCACCATTGCACCGCGCTAGGTGTCTAGCCAATGTGGCGTCAAATAAAAACATCTAATGATTATTTGTCTGTTTCATGTACCGCCTCCGTCGATGATGGAGTTCCGTGCTGACCACGAGCCAAATGGATGGAGGAACATTGGTTAAAAACTAGGGGTGTGCGAGTAGTGATTTTTGTAATCGAGTCGAGTAGTGCCAATTATTTTCGAGTTTCGAGTATTTTCGAGCAAGTATTTGCCATCAGTTGGTAGTTTAAAATAGTGTAATGGGATTTGGATACCCCCCTAGATTTGATAATCTAAACATGGTTTCTAACTAATACATGAGTAGCAATACAAAGTTTTGGCCAGTACAATCAAACTGGATTACGTATTGACAAACAAAACACGGTTTGACATTCGTTTCCGGCCGATGAAACAGGGCCCGGTTGTCATTTGGCCAATTTCACCTGGTCCAGACATTGCTTATAATCAATATTAAATGACGAAATCGTTGGTTACGGCCAAAATTACGCGGTCCGATCGTCATTTTCGGCCGATTTTACGCGATGTGATCGCCTTCTGCGGCCGTTACTACGCGTTTTGGCCGGTCGCGTTCGTTCGGGGTCGTAATTTTCGGCCGATTTTACGTGATGCGATCGTCTTTTGCGGCCGTTACTACGCGTTTTGGCCGGTCGTAATCGTTTGCGGTCGTCATTTTCAGCCGATTTTACGTGCTGCGATAGTTTTTTGCGGCCGTTACTACGCGTTTTGGCCGGTCGCAATCGTTAGCGATCGTTCGGAAATTGGCGGGAAATACTCGCTCGAACTTTCGAGTTGTTTTCAAAACTTCGAGTCGAGTTTGAGTATTAAAATACTCAGCCGAAATCTCGAAGTTTCGAGTACTCGCACACCCCTATTAAAAACAAATCGGGAGGCCCCCTGGTTTCTCACAACGCTAAGTATAATTAGGTTAAGAAAGGGAAATGGTGGAGGGATCAATCTTGTAACCCGGGTGAGAACCCCAAAAGTTCCTCCATTCCAGGAGTGTGTGGACAGTGCGGAGCTAGCATCAGGTAATGGAATGCAATTAGGTAATGAATGGTAACAATTTTCAAACATTTCAGGTGTAACCCCGCCCTTCCTATCCTCAAGGTGTTTGAAGCTTCTAGGTTTCAACCAGCAAAGCACCTCCCTTTCCCATGATACAGTAGCTGGGTTCGCCCAGGGGTCTGTATCAATATCAATATCAAATAAATAAATAAAATGGTCTTTTATTTAGAGCGTTTTTCATGAACATTACATGGTTTTCAAAACAACTCGAGTCACATAAAATTGTTAACACAAAGCTATTTACAACAAGAATTATCTAATGATATTATACAATGTTATATAACTTAAAACTAAAAAATTGACCTGATCAAAAACAAAATCTTTTAAAACTGTCCACTTAATAACGCATTTTGCAATCTTTTTTTAAAAGTCTTTTGACTGACCAATTCATGGCCGAAACTGGACGACAGAGAGTTATGGAGCTTTGGGGCAAAATAAGAAAACCCCTTACGAGCGGACTCACAGCGCACACGAGGCAGCTCAAGCATGTTGTCCTGCCTGGTACACCGGGAATGCATTTCGGAACGGGTCCTGAGCCTCTCTCTCAAATATTTCGGTCTCTCCTCAGTCAGGACTCTACGAACGAGACAAGAAGTGCGGAGAAAGCATAAGTCAGCCATCAGCAATAATCCAAGGGTTTTCCGCTCAAGTGAAATGTGGTCAAATTTCCTCAGCCCACAAACGTACCTGAGACACATGTTCTGCACTCTCTGCAACTGGTCCATGTCACCTAGAGATACAACACTGTCATATACCGGAAGACAATAATCAAGTATAGAGAGCACCAAAGCCTGCACAAACCGAAGCTTAGCAGGTGCGGGCAACAAGTGCCGATGCCTGTACAACATTCTCAAACGGGCCATAGCTCTCTGACTTACAATGCTAACATGTCCAGAGAAGGAAAGTCTGGCATCAAACTGAAGTCCAAGAAGTTTGGGATAGTTACAATCGTTCAGTAAAACACCACCGAGGTACACGCCAGACAAGGGCGGGGATTGCAGAATCTTGCCAGCCGAGAATGTCAACAAAGAGCAATTGTTCTTGTTCAATCGGATACCATGGCTTAAAGACCAACCATAAATGACATCTAGATCAGAATTGAGATTGGAAACAGCCCGGCCAACTTGGTCATTGTCTTACTGAAGAGCCAGCTGGGCATCATCAGCATATGAGTGCAACTGACAATGATGTAAATCCTTCCCCATGGTGGCAGAAAATAAAGTGAACAAGACAGGCCCAAGACAGCTACCCTGTGGCACTCCTAATGATTTTTTCAGAGAGGCAGAAACATAAGAGCCCACTTTGGTCTTTTGGCTCCTTCCATCCAAATAGGAATGAAACCATGAAACTACCCGATGATCAAATCTGTAAAACTTCATCATGGCTAACAGCAAGCTGTGATCAATGGAGTCAAAAGCCTGAGAAAAATCCAGCATTGCAACTGTAGAACACCTTCCAGCATCTCTAGCTTTAAAGAGGTCATCGCAGATTAGCAGCAGAGCTGTTGTGGAGCTGAAACCCTTCCGAAAACAGTTTAATTTCCCTTATTACCAGTTTAATGTCGGCTTACTCTTACTGTAATCCAATCCTAGGCTATATCAAATCATTCAAGATAACCTTCCGAAAAAGGCTGTTTGGTTAGAATAGTCCATCGCTTTTAAAACTAACATAACATTGTGGTTTAACATTGTGGTTAGCTACAACATTACTGTAATGTATTTTAGATAATGTAGAAATTTTGTATTATTAATTTAGTGAAAATATAACGATGATATAACCTAGCACATAATTGTGCTACAAAATTTTGGTCGCTTACTGTGACTAACTTGATCAAAGCTTTCTAGTCTAATTGAGGCTTTGTACTTTTTACACATGACAATCACAATATCACCAACTGTCTAAGACAATGTAATAATACCTCCGTAGCAGCAAATCTGCATACTGAGCGAATTTCCAATGCATATATATGTAACTTAATACCACATAAAGCCACATACCAAGTTTCATCAATGTATATTCATAAATAAACGATTTATGTCATTTTAATTATTCTCCATAAGAATAACATGGCGGCTGAGTACGCAGGTTTGCTGAAGCAAGGAACATAAAATACCCCCGTCGCAGCAAACCTGCGTACTCAGCGAATTTCCAATGCATATATATGTGACTCACTACTACATAGAGCTATTTACCAAGTTTCACAAAAATACATCCATAAACAAGTGATATATAGCATTTTATTTATTCTCCACAAGAATAACATTAGGGTTGAGGACGCAGGTTTGCTGCAACGAGGAAGATGTGTTTTTTTGCAATTATCAATACAACTGAACCAGGTGAAGCTACATACCAAGTTCTCTTAATGTAGGTTCATAATTAAGGGAGATATACAACTTTACTTATTCTCCATATGAATAACATGGGGGCCGAGTATGCAGGTTTGCTGCTACGGGGACTATCAACAAAAAACTTGTTTTTTGTGCTAATATCAATATACCACAACTAGTTGAAGCCACATACCAAGTTTCATCAATATACATTCATAAATAATCGAGATATAGAATTTGATTTATTCTCCATAAGGATAACATTGGACAAAGTACTGTGTTTAGCACTTTGAATATCTCTGCAACGGTTGGTTCTAGAACAACGATTAAAATACCCCCGTCGCAGCAAACCTGCATACTCAGCGAATTTCCAATGCATAAAATATGTCTTAATACCACATAAAGCCGCATACCAAGTTTCATAAAAATATATTCACACATAAGCGATGTTAATTATTCTCCATAAGAATAACATTGGTAATGAGTACGTAGGTTTGCTGAAACAAGGAACACAAACAATTGGTTTTTATGCAAATATAAATAGAATTTAACTAGGAGAAGCCACATACCAAGTTCCATCAATATTCAATCATAAATAAGCGCTTTATAACATTCTAGTTATTCTCCATAAGAATAACATGGGGGCTGAGAAAGCAGGTTTGCTGCGACAAGGAACAAAAAAATGGGTTTTTATATAATTATCAATATAACTCAACCAAGTGAAGCTACATACCAAGTTTTATTCATTTATGTTCATAATTAAGGGAGTCATTACAGTTTACTTATTCTCCATAAGAATAACATGGGGGCTGAGTAAGCAGGTTTGCTGCTACGGGAATAATCAATAAAAAATAAATTTTTTGTGCAAATATCAATATACCAGTACTACGTGAAGCCACGTACCAAATTTCATCAACATACATTCATAAATAATCGAGATATCAAATTTTATTTATTCTCCATAAGGATAACATTGGACAACGTACTGTGTTTAGCACTTTGAATATCTCTGCAACGGTTGGGCGTAGAATCACAATTTAAACACCAAAATGATTGTTTTGTGGAAATGAACAGATTGGTAAAAGCAAATGTGAAGTTTACATTAAAATAAACTGAGGAAAAGCCAAAAACATTTTTCCCATAAGATTAACATGGGAGATTTTATGAGTTTGTTTTTTTGGATTTTCTCCGCAACCACTTAACCTAGATTAATAATTCAAAATACTATATTATTTGTTTTTTTATGCTCTATAGCATGGTCGAAACCAAAATTAAGTTTTTTAAAAATTTTTGGGTGAAAAATACAAAAAACTGGTTTTTGGAAAATTTAAAACCCCCATAAACCCCCCTTCCCATGGTCCGATTTTTCTGGTTTTCGAACTTAAAGTCATGAATGTCATTTTACACGTTTGAGCCAAATTTCATCAAAATCGGACGTTTTTTACTCAAGTTATCGTGTTAACGGACACATATATATATATATATATATATATATAGATATATATATATACCCCCGTAGCAGCAAACCTGCGTACTCAGCGAATTTCCAATGCATATATATGTATCTTACTACCACATAAAGCCATATACCAAGTTTCATCAATATACATTCATAAATAAACGATTTATGACATTTTAATTATTCTCCATAAGAATAACATGGCGGCTGAGTATGCAGGTTTGCTGAAGCAAGGAGCACAACAAACGGGGTTTTATACAAATATCAATATAACTCATGTAGGTAAAGCCACATACCAAATTTCATTAATTTATTTTCATAATGAAGGGAGATAACACGTTACTTATTCTCCATAAGAATAACATGGGGCTGAGTACGCAGGTTTGCTGCTACGGGAGCCATTGGTAAAAAATTGTTTTTTTGAGCAAATATCAATGGTCCACAACCAGATGAAGTCGTATACCAAGTTTCGTCAGTATACGTTCATAAATAAGCGAGATATAAAATTTTTCTTTTCCTCCATAAGAATAACATTAGACAACGTACTGTGTTTAGCACTTTCAATATCTCGGTAACCAATTGACGTAGAGAAATGATCAAAATACCAAATTGTGTGTTTTTTTAAGCTGAATCGAATGGGAAAAACTAAAATTTGACTATTTCCAAAATTACATGTAAAAAATTTGAAAAACCCATTTTTGGGGTACAAAACCCCCCCAAAATACCCCTTCGGATAGAGCGATCTGGCTGGTTTTCGAACTTAAAGTCATAAATGTTGCTTTACACGTTTATACCAAATTTCATCAAAATCGGATAATTCTTACGAGAGTTATCGTGCTCACGGACACATATATATATATATATATATATATATACCCCCGTCGCAGCAAACCTGCATACTCAGCGAATTTCCAATGGAGATATAAATGTCTTAATACTACATAAAGCCACTTACCAAGTTTCATAAAAATATATTCACAACTAAGCGATATATACAATTTTAATTATTCTCCATAAGAATAAAATTGGGGCTGAGTACGCAGGTTTGCTGCAACAAACAACACAAAAAATGGGTTTTTATGCTAATATCAATATAACTCAACTAGGTGAAGTCGTATACCAGTTTTTATTCATTTATGTTCATAATTAAGGGAGACAGAGCATTTAATTATTATCCATAAGAATAACATGGGGGCTGAGTACGCAGGTTTGCTGCTACGGGAGAATTATGCAAAAACAATTTTTTTGAGCAAATATCAATAGACCTCAATGAGATGAAGCTGTATACCAAGTTTCGTCAGTATACGTTCATAAATAAGCGAGATAAAAAAATTTTCTTTTCCTCCATAAGAATAACATTAGACAACGTACTGTGTTTAGCACTTTCAATATCTCGGTAACCAATTGACGTAGAGGAATGATCGAAATACCAAATTGTGTGTTTTTTTAAGCTGAATCGAATGGTCAAAACTAAAATTTGACTTTTTCAAAAATTATATGTAAAAAATTCAAAAAACCCATTTTTGGGGTACAAAACCCCCCCAAAATACCCCTTCGGATAGGTCGATCTGTCTGGTTTTCGAACTCAAAGTCATAAATGCTGCTTTGCATGTTTTTACCAAATTTCGTCAAAATCGGATCATTTTTACGAGAGTTATTGTGCTCACGGACACATATATATATATATATATATATATATATATATAGATATATATATATATATATATATACAGTATCGAACGAATGGTGTTTTTGGGGTCTGGGGACCTCAAAACGAAAAGTTATCATGGTCCCGGGCCTAGGTCTTACCATGCCGACTACGGTAATAGCTTCTTCCCTATAGGGGAAATTCGCTAATACAGTTTCGAACGAATGGTGTTTTTGGGGTCTGGGGACCTCAAAACGAAAAGTTATCATGGTCCCGGGCCTAGGTCTCACCATGCCGACTACGGTAATAGCTTCTTCCCTATAGGGGAAATTCGCTAACACCAAAATGTTTGTTTTGTCGAGCTAAACACATTAATAAACAGAAACGTGAAGTTTTTAGTAAAACTATCTGAGAAAAATCAAAAAACCTTTTTCCCATAAGATTAACATGGGACACGTTTTTTTTTGGATTTTCTCCGCAACCACTTAACCTAGGTTAATGTTTCAAAATACTGAATTATTTGTTTTTTAAGCTCTATAAAATGGCTATAACCAAAATTGAGTGTTTTTAATATTTTGGGGTCAAATTTGCAAAAACCCGATTTTTGGAAAATTGTAAACCCCCATAAAACCTCCTTCCCATAGTGCGATCGATCTGGTTTTCGACCTTAAAGTCATAAATGCTACTCTCCACATTTGTGCCAAATTTCATAAAAATCGGGTGTTTCTTTCAAAAGTTATCGCGGTAACGGACACACACACATATATATATATACATATATATATATACATATATATATATATATTTTTTTTTATATATATAAATTTGAACGAATAGTGTTTTTGGCATCTGGGGACCTCAAAACGAAAAGTTATCATGGTCTCAGGCTTAAGTCTTACCATGCCACCTATGGTAATAGCTTCTTCCCTATAGGGGAAATTCGCTAAAATAGGGTTTTATACAAATATCAATATAACTCAAGTAGGTAAAGCCACATACCAAATTTTATTAATTTATGTTCATAATTAAGGGAGATAACACGTTACTTATTCCCCATAAGAATAACATGGGGATGAGGACGCAGGTTTGCTGCTAAGGGAACTATCGGCCAACAAATGTTTTTTAGTGGAAACATCAATAGACCGCATTGATATGAAGCAATATACCAATTTTCATCAGGATAGGTTGATAAATAAGCGAGATATACAATTTGTCTTATTCTCCATAAGAATAACATTGGACGACAACGTACTGTGTTTAGCACTTTCAATATCTCTGTAACCATTTGACGTAGAGCAAGGGTCCAAACACCAAATTGTGCGTCTTTTTAAGCTGATTCTAATGGAAAAAACTCAAATTTGACTTTTGGGATATAAAACCCCCCAAAATACTCCTTCGGATAGGTCGATATGTCTGGTTTTCAAACTTAGTCATAAATGCTGCTTTATACGTTTATACCAAATTTCGTCAAAATCGGATTATTTTTATGAGAGTTATCGTGCTTACGGACACATGTATATATATATATATATATATATATATATATATATATATATATATATATATATATATATATATTATATATACACAGTTTTGGACGAATGGTGTTTTTGGCATCTGGGGACCTCAAAACAAAAAGTTATCATGGTCCCGGGCCTAGGTCTTACCATGCCGACTACGGTAATAGCTTCTTCCCTGTAGGGGAAATTCGCTAAACCAAACTATTTTATAAGTTAATATCTCAGTATCTACAGTCATCTATTTTGATTTCAATCTGCCACACGCGTCGACGCGTCATCTACCACTGTTACTCGTCGCCTCCGACGACTGACGATATTTACACAGAGTAGGCATACTAAGGGAATATTAATTGTGTGGATATTTTTTTTATAACGTACACTTAATAATTTTATAAAATAAGAAATATGCTCACATCTTAAAAATATGCTTCGATTTATCTCTCGTTTATTTTTTTTTGTGTAGGGGTGTGCGAGTAGTGATTTTTTTAATCGAGTCGATTCGAGTAGTGCCAATTACTTTCGAGTTTCGAGTATTTTCGAGCGAGTATTTGCCATCAGTTGGTAGTTTAAATAGTGTAATGGGATTTGGATACCACACTAGATTTCATAATCTAAACATGGTTTCTAACTAATACATGAGTATACAATGTTTTGGCCAGTACAATCGAACTGGGTTACGTATTGACAAACAAAACACAGTTTGACATTCGTTTACGGACGATGAAACAGGGCCCGGTTGTCATTTGGCCAATTTCACCTGGTCCAGACATCACTTATAATCAATATTAAATGACGAAATCGTTAGTCACGGCCGAAATTACGCGTTCCGATCCGTCATTTTCGGCCAATTTTACGTGATGCGATCGCCTTTTGAGGCCGTTACTACGCGTTTTGGCCGGTCGTAATCGTTCGCGGTCGTCATTTTCGGCCGATTTTACGTGATACGATTGCCTTTTGCGGCCGTTACTGCGCGTTTTGGCCGGTCACAATCGTTAGCGATCGTCCGAAAATTGGCGGGAAATACTCGCTCAAACTTTCGAGTAGTTTTCAAAACTTCGAGTCGAGTTCGAGTATTAAAATACTCGGCCGAAAACTCGAAGTTTCGAGTACTCGCACACCCCTAGTTTTGTATACTTTGTTATAACAAAGTATACTCTAGTAAACTAACTATTTTTACCCTGTTGTTGAAACATAGACGTCGGCTAAATTTTAACAATTCAAGTACCAATAAAATGGCTTCCAATGTTATTCTTGTGGGGAAAAAATAAATTTGGTTTTAAGATAATTTTATTAGTAATGAATGAAATTATCTGAATAACGAACTCGACTGAAATTTTGTACTGATAATTTTATCAGGAAAATTTGAAGTTTAACTGTGGAGGCGGTCTCGAGTTATTTTGGTCACGGACACACCAGTTGAGTTGATTCTCTTACCAGTCTAAGCATTAAAGTTATGTATAAGGATAAACTTCACTTCGTTCGATTATCCAATAACCATCTTCACTCAACGCCTTAAGGCAGTTCACAAAGTGGGTACACCAACAGTGTTGCCAGACGTAATTTCAGACTCCAGGGAATATAATTATTAACTAATGAACAAAGTTATAAGTTGTATAAAAGAATGTACCGATGTAACAGTTAGAAAAAGTGTTTTCATGGATTTTAGTTTTTTGCTGTGGTACTTTTTCTAGAGCAGTACGATTGTTGTATTGATTATTATTAACTGTGAAATATTACACAACTCAACTGGGCAACGGCAACACTGCACTAGTGCGCACTGCAAAAAGAATAGTGTGATAGGTCCACTTGATATGACTAAGCGTAGAGAAAGTAGCTTTATTGCGTTGGTTGATCAGGTCGGCAGTTTAAAATATTACAGTACTTATTTTATTTATTTTTTTAATGAAGGACCAAAAGCATTAGCATTGCTGAATTATATTTCTTATGGAGCTCTACCCACACAAACTACGAGAATTCTAACATTGATTCTGGAAAGTTTTTGCTTTAAATTTACTTTTGTAGACGACTCTTTTCACTAGTCGACGTTTTAAATATTGGGCTCGATCTTCAAACTTTTTTGCAAATCTCGAGCCGAGCCGAGTACTGCAATATTCGGCTCGAAAAAGCTCGAAGTCCGAATACTCGCACACCCCTACATACTAGTGGCTTACAGGGGCTATAGCCCCTAAAATATGGTTTTTGTGTAAGTGGATAATCACAGCTGATCATTAGTTCATTTTACTTTTTAATAAAAACACTGCAGTGATATTTACATAAGAAAATCATTAGATCTTTGAAGTCCAGTAGGCGTAGCCCACGTAATTTTTGAGATTTCTGATATTCTTCCCGCCGTTTTTGGCTCTCGAACTTTAAAATGAATTGTCATAACCTAACTTAACTTCTTCCTAGCTCGAGATATTTTGTGGGGACCAATTCGCTTACGGAATTAAATATATAGATTTGGTATCAATCGAATGCTCCTACCCTCTAGATGTGCTTTTTGGGGTTTCGATCATGGGGCTTTTTCCCACGAGCTCTTATAGTTTCAATGTTAATCTTATGGAGTTATATTTTATTTAGTAAGTCAGCTGATTGTACCGTAAATAAACTTTTAAAACGTCTGGCTCTATGCCTGCTATATCCCTGTGCGGAGAATGGACATCTGCTAGTTAATGTTAATTATAATTGTAGTATATATACCTGTTTTTCAACTAAGTCCCTGTTTGCACTATTCTTATGATTTGTTGTCTTACTTGATGTTATTATTTATTTTGTATGTGCAAATGAATGGATTTAATTTTATCTGGTTAACTGAACCTACTTTGGGAGTGGCCACAGCGACGGAGATATCAACATAGTCCCTGTAAACGATCTCGTTGCCGTCAATAACAGCATTGACCACTGGCTGGTCTTGCAGGGCGTATGCTGCTGCCTTCACAAACGCAGACATGAAGCCAAGCTTCATCCCATACTTCTTCTGGAATGCCTCTTGATGTTGCTTGCGGAATTCGATGATGTTACTGTTAACATTATAATGATCAATGAATTGTTTCTTCACATGAATCTATATATTACATTAGAATATAAATTTAAACACAGTATATTGCATCACCAATCAAGCACTTTTTCAAACCTTGTTTATTTTTTTGTATGTTTCAGCATCAATGGCACGTTTTTAACATTGATAGGAAACTGTCCAAACACTGGTGCACAGGTGGTTAATATTATAAATTTCAGATGAACTATTTAATATTATAAATTTCAGATAAATATTTGAATAAGGGTTTCAAATATGGTTTTGTTTCTAAAGGCTCTACAATAAAAAAGGAAATGGGCCATAGTGATCAATTACAATTTTTGCTGACCTTCTCCAGACAGTTTGTCAGTATGAGTTACAAAATCTAAGGATAAAGACAATGAAACAGTTCAACCAGCAGCCATAGGCACCAAACGTCCTGCAAAACCAACTTGACAAAGTACAAACATATTGTCCAGTTAATTTGAAAAGGCTGGAGAGAAAGAAATGCAGGAAAAATATCCATGTGGTTTGTTTCCTGTCTGACTGCTGCACTCAATGTCTGCATATTTACTTATGCAAATATTCTGTTTCTTCATTCTTTTTGAATTAAAAAATATTACAACTCGTGCCATTGTTTTTCCCCATGAAAAAAATAAAATCTTGATTCTGTGACACATTTAGAGTCTTATAGCAGCCAGAAGAGACAGACAATTGTGGTAATTCTTTAACTAAAATATGTTGGTTGAGAAAGATAAGAATATTGCAGGATCATCTATGTGTGCCATATGTTATTCTCAAACCGTATAATACCCCGGACCAGCCGCCTGGACTTGGTAGCTCAGAGGTAGAGTGCTGGCCTCGCAAGTCAGCAATGGTCAAACATAGGTTCGATCCTGCCCAACTGCATGATACTTTTTCGCAAGCAGTCACTACTGGCTTGCCCATGTGACTATTTACTGTTACGGAACCTTGCTGTTTTTAGATTGGTGCGCAAGCCTATGGCGACAGGCAGTTGAGGTTTCCAAAAAAAAATTATAATAATGAAAAACCCAGAAATAGGAAATTTAAACAGATTACAGTAGAGTCTCGTTTATCCGACCTTCGGTTATCCGACCTTCCGTGTTATCCGACCCTCCCCGTGCACAATCAAACAATCAATTTCCGCGCGCCTAGAAAAAAGAAAATCCAAATTTTTAACACAGTTTTTATTATCTTCCGTTTGTTGTTATTTTAGTCCCCGTGCACGATCAAACGATCGACTTCGACTCGCTTAGAAAAAAAAGAAAAATGTTTAACATTTTTTTAATTATTTTCCGTGTTATCCGACCTTCCCCCTTATCCGACCTTGCCGCGGACGGTTTAGGTTGGATAATCGAGACTCTACTGTACAAACTTATTTACTAACGTCATATCAAGGTCATTGAATGTAGTTAGCATGGCATTGACATTCTGTGCCTCTTTGAGCCTTTGTGCGATGCGAATCCGCATGCGGTTCATCTTGACCCTCTGCTCGGACCGAGTGCCGCTGATCTCAGTGGTGGGGTCGGCGGGGGGCAGCTTGACTGTGGCGGCCTCGATAGCCTGGGCGTGGCGGATGGCGGCTACTGGGATGGAAGACATGGGTGCGGCAGGTGGCGGAGGTGTGGGCTTGGGCGGGGGAGGAGGGGCAGCAGCTGCAGGAGGGGGCGGGGCAGCAGCTGCAGGGGTGGGGGGAGGAGGGGGTGGGGCTGCAGCCTCTGCTGCCGCTGGCTTTGGAGCATCAGCCTTCTTTGCTCCTGCTGGCCCTGCAATAAAAAAAGACAAAGTGTTCAATTATTGTAAGAGTTTTATACTAACTGTAATTGAGAATCTTATTATATAACCACCAGTTTTTAAAGATGTTCGATGTCCTGATGAAAATTTTTCAGAAACTAGAGATGCCTCATTACAAAATTTGAAACATAAATAACCCGTACACAGATGGAATACAGGGGTGCAGAACATGTTTAGACCCTTGAAATTTCCCCTAATACTACTATTTTTAACCAAAATTTTTCCCAAAATTCACGACATATATCTTTACATAAAAACTTGCTAGCTTTTCACAAGGAAAATCAATAATAATCAAGTAAATGTTTTTACTTTAATTTATTAAGGTTACTAATAAAATAAACTTACAGATAAGAAACAATAAAAACTAAGTTGAATTAAATGTTGTTACTGTAATTTATTAAGTTTAAATTCTATAAAAACATTTTACCACTTATTATAACCTCTAACATTGTAATAAAATAATGTTACTAATAAAATACAGTAAAATAAACATACAAAAATAAATAATTTAAAACAATCTATGTTGAATTGCATGTTTATTTTCCATTCAATTTCTTGAGGAATGGAGGAATGTAATCAGAATTATCACACAAACATCAATACAAATTAATAAAATGTCGGGAAATAGGAACTAAACATAGAAAACTTTGAAAAGTCGGCGAAATTGATAAACAGATTAACAGTGATTGTATTATTCATACCTCTTGAATGGAATTTCACACAACTTTGATCGACATTTTATTGAATTCGTGATAGTTAGACGAAAAAAATTAGCTATGATTTGTCTTTGTATGACAGTTAGTTTAGGTTTTAGCATTTTGTAGAACGGAAGGAAACTTTATCTCTTGAATAAATTACTGCGACCCGCGACCGGGTGCCAAACAATAGCCCAGCCATTAAGAATAAGAAAAAATATAGGATCACTCGACTGTCTTTTGAGGTAAACAAACACAGATATAATTATACTCGTACTTTGTTGTAAGTCGCGTATGCAACGCCGTTGTTATTGTTCTATCTAATTAAGAAGTTTTAATTTTTCGGGAAATTAATTTGGGACTTAAATTTATATTGTGTGTTGGCCCAAAAGTTTCCCTGGCAGTAAAAATTTCCCCCAGGCCTGGCTCGCCGGATCGGACATATTGACAAATTCTGCTCCACTGCAGGAATATACTTCAAAGATTAAAAAAACCCCACACAGTAAAGAATTTTGTTGTCCTCCAAGATTTGGGTATAGAAATACCAATGCCACTTCAACCTTAGGAGATTTTTTTGCATCCTTTCAAGTTTCAAACTACCAGCTTTAGGCTATTTTCAGCTGATGGACACCTATCTCTTTGATTTCCTCTAGTCTTTCTTATTGTTTTCAGTTTAGTATTTAACATCAATTGGGATAGATAGGATTCAGATGGTTGAGATTCCATGATCAGATCTTACATCAGCTAATTTAATATAAATATAACTATGCTTATGTATTAGCAAATTTCAATAGAGCAGCTTTTACCCTATGAACAAAATGTAAGATCAGGGCCTAGATCCACTCTTTAAAGACATTTTGGAGAGTGGTTGAGGGGTAATAATATTATACAAATATATGGTCTATCGAGGTGCGAAAAACGGGAAACTTGCTAGTTTGCAAGTGATATTGTGATACAAATAGACAGAGAGCTAGCTAGGTACCCAGTTTAATCTTGAAGAGCTTCTGTCCAGCCTTGACACTGGTCCCATCCTCTACGTAACGCTCCTCGATGACTCCAGCACCAGGCGCCGGCACCGGCACTGACGTCTGTAACACACATCATATCAAACTAGTATATCTCAGCTAGACATAGTAATATATCTGTATTAACTTTTTGCGCATGTGGTAGAGTAAATCACAGTTATTGACGTAGGTCTAAACAAAAGAATATTATTTTTTATCACATTTAAGGGACGGGCCAATTCCAGAATTCCTCGATTCCGATTCTAAAATTTGGGCTTCGATTCTCGATTCTGTGTTCGATACCGATTCCAAGGCAGATTTTATGCACAGGAAAAAATACCCCGTCGCAGCAAACCTGCGTACTCAGCGAATTTCTAATGCATAATATTTGTCTTAATACCACATAAAGCCGCATACCAAGTTTCATAAAAATATATTCACATTTAAGCGATTTTAATGATTCTCCATAAGAATAACATTGTTAATGAGTACGTAGGTTTGCTGAAACAAGGAAAACAAACAATTGGTTTTTATGCAAATATAAATAGAATTTAACTAGGCGAAGCCACATACCAAGTTTCATCAATATTAAATCATAAATAAGCCCTATATAACATTTTAGTTATTCTCCATAAGAATAACATGGGGCTGAGTAAGCAGGTTTGCTGCAACAAGGAACAAAATACCCCCGTTGCAGCAAACCTGCATACTCAGCGAATTTCCAATGGAGATATAAATGTCTTAATAATATATAAAGTCACTTACCAAGTTTCATAGAAATATATTCACAAATAAGCAATATATACAATTTTAATTATTCCCCATAAGAATAACATTGGGGCTGAGTACGCAGGTTTGCTGCAACAAGGAACACAAAAAATGGATATTTATGCTAATATCAATAAAACTCAACTAGGTGAAGCCGTATACCAGTTTTTATCCATTTATGTTCATAATTAAGGGAGACATAGCATTTAATTATTATCCATAAGAATAAGATGGGGCTGAGTACTCAGGTTTGCTGCTACAAGAGCATTTGACAAAAATTGTTTTTTGTTGAGCAAATACCAATGCACCACAACTATATGAAGCTGTGTACCAAGTTTCATCAGTGTACGTTCATAAATAAGCGAGAAATAAAATTTTTCTTTTCCTCCATAAGAATAACATTGGACAACGTACTGTGTTTAGCATTTTCAAAATCTCGGTAACCAATTGACGTAGAGGAATGATCAAAATACCAAATTGTGTGTTTTTTTAAGCTGAATACAATGGTAATAACTAAAATTTGACTTTTTCCAAAATTATATGTAACAAATTCAAAAAACCCATTTTTGGGGTACAAAACCCCCCAAAAATACCCCTTCGGATAAAGCGATCTGGCTGGTTTTTGAACTTAAAGTCATAAATGTTGCTTTACACATTTATACCAAATTTCATCAAAATCGGATAATTTTTACGAGAGTTATCGTGCTCACGGACACACACATATATATATATATATATATATATATATATATATATATATGAATAACCCTGTATATACCAGGTTATACAGTTTCGAACGAATGGTGTTTTTGGGGTCTGGGGACCTCAAAACGAAAAGTTATCATGGTCCCGGGCCTAGGTCTTACCATGCCGACTACGGTAATACCTCTTCTTTCCTATAGGGGAAATTCGCTAAAAAATGGGTTTTTATGCAATTATCAACATAACTCAACCAAGTGAAGCTACATACCAAGTTTTATTCATTTACGTTCATAATTAAGGGAGTCATTACATTTTACTTATTCTCCATAAGAATAACATGGGGGCTGAGTATGCAGGTTTGCTGCTACGGGAATAATCAACAAAAAATCAATTTTATGTGCAAATATCAATATACCAGTACTACATGAAGCCACATACCAAGTTTCATCAACATACATTCATAAATAATCGAGATATCAAATTTTATTTATTCTCCATAAGGATAACATTGGACAACGTACTGTGTTTAGCACTTTGAATATCTCTGCAACGGTTGGTCGTAGAATCACAATTTACATACCAAAATGATTGTTTTGTGGAGCTGAACAGATTGGTAAAAGCAAATGTGGAGTTTACATTAAAATGAACTGAGGAAAAGCCAAAAACCTTTTTCCAATAAGATTAACATGGGAGTAGGTTTTTAGCGAATTTCCCCTATAGGGAAGAAGCTATTACCGTAGTCGGCATGGTAAGACCTAGGCCCGGGACCATGATAACTTTTCGTTTTGAGGTTCCCAGACCCCAAAAACACCATTCGTTCGAAACTGTATATATATATATATATATATATATATATATATATATATATATATATATATGTGTGTGTGTCCGTGAGCACAATAACTCTCATAAAAATTATCCGATTTTGATGAAATTTGGTATAAACGTGTAAAGCAACATTTATGACTTTAAGTTCGAAAACCAGCCAGATCGCTCTATCCGAAGAGGTATTTTGGGGGGGTTTTGTACCCCAAAAATGGTTTTTTCGAATTTTTTACATATAATTTTGGAAATAGTCAAATTTTAGTTTTTCCCATTGGATTCAGCTTAAAAAACACACAATTTGGTATTTTGATCATTTCTCTACGTCAATTGGTTACCGAGATATTGAAAGTGCTAAACACAGTACGTTGTCTAATGTTATTCTTATGGAGGAAAATAAAAAATTTATATCTCGCTTATTTATGAACGTATACTGATGAAACTTGGTATACGGCTTCATCTGGTTGTGGACCATTGATATTTGCTCAAAAAAACAATTTTTTACCAAAAGCTCCCGTAGCAGCAAACCTGTGTACTCAGCCCCATGTTATTCTTATGGAGAATAAGTAACGTCTTATCTGCCTTCATTATGAAAATAAATTAATGAAATTTGGTATGTGGCTTTATCTACATGAGTTATATTGTTATTTGTATAAAACCCCATTTTTTGTGTTCCTTGCTTCAGCAAACCTGCATACTCAGCTGCCATGTTATTATTATGGAGAATAATTAAAATGTCATAAATCGTTTATTTATGAATGTATATTGATGAAACTTGGTATGTGGCTTTATGTGGTATTAAGATATATATATATATATGCATTGGAAATTCGCTGAGTACGCAGGTTTGCTGCTACGGGGGTATTTGGATTTTCTTCTCAACCACTTAACCTAGGTTAATAATTCAAAATACTATATTATTTTATTTTTTAAGCTCTATATTATGGTTAAAACAAAAATGAAGTCTTTTGAAAATTTTAGGGTGAAAAATGCAAAAAACTGATTTTTGGAAAATTTAAAACCCCCATAAACCCCACTTCCCATAGTCCGATTTTTCTGGTTTTCGAACTCAAAGTCATGAATGTCATTTTACACATTTGAGTCAAATTTCATCAAAATCGGACGTTTTTTACTCAAGTTATCGCATTCACGGACACACACACACATATATATATATATATATATATATATATATATATATATAGATATACTAGCAGTTACCCGCGGGCTTCGCCCCGTTTGAATTTATACGATCAGATGCTGTTCCCTCTACACCAAAGCTCTGGAGTACATGACCATCATGGTACACTCTGAATATGCAGTGGAAGAGCTCAGATGCGGCAATCAACTCTCATGCTGATCCGTAAGTTGATGGTTTCAACATCTCGCGACGGTAGTGTTCAGGGGAGATGTAATTATCCCCTTTAACATCATGAGTTAAAATTTGGAATTTTGCCCAATTAGTCGAAACATAGTTAACAATTTCCTCTCTTACTTGATCGCTGTAGAAATTATTTCCGCAAACTGAATAGCATATGGAATGAAAGAGGCACGATCCATCTGGAGGCATGTGAATAACTCTAAACTGCGAGTCTGTTTGTCCAAATAGTGTTAATTTTGTATCCATATCAAAAATTAAAAAAATATATATATAAAAAAAACAATAAAAATAAAAATATTACTAAAATTGTGTATTCATGACAAAAACAAAATACCCCCGTCGCAGCAAACCTGCGTCCTCAGCGAATTTCAAATGCAAAATATTTGTCTTAATACCACATAAAGCCGCATACCAAGTTTCATAAAAATATATTCACATGTAAGCGATTTTAATTATTATCCATAAGAATAACATTGGTAATGAGTACGTAGGTTTGCTGAAACAAGGAACATAAACAATTGATTTTTATGCAAATATAAATATAATTTAACTAGGCGAAGCCACATACCAAATTTCATCAATATTCAATCATAAATAAGCGCCATATAACATTTTAGTTATTCTCCATAAGAATAACATGGGGGATGAGTAAGCAGGTTTGCTGCAACGAGGAACAAAAAAATGGGTTTTTATGCAATTATCAATATAACCCAACCAAGTGAAGCTACATACAAAGTTTTATTAATTTATGTTCATAATTAAGGGAGTCATTACATTTTACTTATTCTCCATAAGAATAACATGGGGGCTGTGTATGCAGGTTTGCTGCTATGGGAATAATCAACAAAAAATAAATTTTTTGTGCAAATATCAATATACCAGTACTACGTGAAGCCATATACCAAGTCTCATCAACATACATTCATAAATAATCGAGATATCAAATTTTATTTATTCTCCATAAGGATAACATTGGACAACGTACTGTGTTTAGCACTTTGAATATCTCAGCAACGGTTGGGCGTAGAATCACAATTTAAACACCAAAATGATCGTTTTGTGGATCTGAACAGTTTGGTAAAAGCAAATGTGAAGTTTACATTAAAATAAACTGAGAAAAAGCCAAAAACCTTATTCCCATAAGATTAACATGGGCGATTTTATGAGCAGGTTTTTTTGGGTTTTCTCCGCAACCAATTAACCTAGGTTAATAATTCAAAATACTATATTATTTGTTTTTTTAAGCTCTATAACATGGTCAAAATCAAAATTAAGTTATTCAAAAATTTTAGGGTGAAAAATGAAAAAAACTGATTTTTGAAAAATTTAAAACCCCCATAAACCCCCCTTCCCATGGCCCGATTTTTCTGGTTTTCGAACTTAAAGTCATGAATGTCATTTTACACATTTGAGCCAAATTTCATCAAAATCGGACGTTTTTTACTCAAGTTATCGCATTCACGGACACATATATAGATATATCTATATATATATATATATATATAGATATATATATATATATATATAGATATATATATACATATATATAAATTTGAACGAATAGTGTTTTTGTCATCTGGGGACCTCAAAACAAAAAATTATCATGGTCTCGGGCTTAAGTCTTACTATGAGACCTACGGTAATAGCTTCTTCCCTATAGGGGAAATTCGCTAAAACTAAAATATCATAAAATTTAATAAATTAGCTTTTAACCTGTCACACCACAACACAAAATAAAGATCATAAACATAAACAAACCAATGAATAATAACAGCTGTTTATAAAAAATTTTAAAGAAACAGGTGGTAATGTAGAGTTTGCAAGACACTCGCCCATTTTTAACATTATTGGCTTACTCCAGTTCAAAAGAATTATAAATCAACGTTCTACCGTGGTTTTACTGTTTGTGTAGAATAGCAACAGCTGTTTACAATATTTTAAATTAGTCATCTAATATCATCAAAACAAATCTTTCTTCCATAAGAATAACATGGTAACTTTGAAGGTCTATGGGGCGGAGCCCCATGGAGATACCGGCGTGTAAACTGCTTAGTTGTCCTATTTAAGACCTAAAGAATTAGTGTACAAAATTTCAGCTCTCTACCAACATGGGAAGGTGGAGAATTCTTGATGAGCGAGTCAGTGAGGGCTTTTCCTTTTATAGGTATAGATATATACATATATATAAATTTGAACGAATAGTATTTTTGGCATCTGCGGACCTCAAAACAAAAAGTTATCATGGTCTCGGGCTTAAGTCTTACCATGAGACCTACGGTAATAGCTTCTTCCCTATAGGGGAAATTCGCTAAAATACAGCACCTAAAATTAAAAATGAATTTTTGAGGTGTAGCCCACCTGGTAAGAGATATATAGCCCAGCAAACAACACGTTTAGCCAGCAAACAAATTTGATAAGAAAACATTAAACCAGTATTTGTTTATATTTTCACTTAGGTCTTACAGAATTAATGTTAGGCCTACCGGTAAACAAATTATGAAAATGAAAACATACTATTCAAGAAGTCTTCAAACTAAAACTAAAAGTTAGGAGTGTAAATCAAACTTCTGTTCAGAAAAATAAGCATCGAATCCTCTTTCTTTTAGACGACATAGCCTAGGCCAAATGTATTTTATTTTAAAACCTTAACAATTGGTGAAAGTAACAAACGAGAATCGCATCCACACTCAATAACAGTTGCCAACGTCCTAATGTTGTAGAAATAGTAACTTAACCTTATACAGTAGAACCTCGATAACATGACTCTCAAGGGGATCTCTAAAATAGTCTTCTTATCGAGGTGCACTTGTAATTGAGGGTCGTGTTATCAAGGTTGTTTTCACAACAAGACGTGCTATCGAGGTCACAGACTTTTTGCTATACCAAGCACATTTTTTATGAAACATTTCTAATTTTGTTTTAAGCAGAAAATTACCGTATAAATCAGTCATAAATAAAAGAACACACGTACAAGTAAAACAAACTTCTTTATGATTGCCATATAATACAATTACAGTATTAAAATTGATTGAAAAATAAAAGGCCTAGTAAAGTTTATAATTAGGCTGTAATATTCATTTTAGAAAATTAATATTACCGTAAATTGTTCATTGTAGGCCTACTACTGTGATAATTTTTCTTATTCAATAAAATACTATGCAGAACTTACGGCAGTAAGAAAACATCAACCGACTCAGTTCACTAAAGTATAGAGTTAATAAGCTCAAAATTACAGTACCTTAACCTATTGTGAAATACTGATTTGACCGTGATAGATAAGGAAAGGCCGGTAGGGGAGGGGGGATAGAGAAGCAGGGGTTTTCCGGTTGAGACCTGAGCCCAAGACGTTGTTGTTTACTTCAAAACATCCGATCTAACCGTGGGAACTATGCGTGAGAAAGGTCGAGTCGTGCTATAAAGGTTCCGTAACGCAAAACAGCGCGCTATTGAGGTTAGAGTCGCGAAATAAAGGTTCACTTACCCAAAAAAGCGTGTTATTGAGGTGGGAGTCGTGCTATAGAGGTTCAGTTATTTAAAAAGACGCGCTATAGAGGTTTATTTATTACTAATATGAAATGACAAAAAGACGTGCTATCGAGGTATTTATTTGAAAGTGAGTCGTGTTATAGAGGTATTTATAACATTGAGTGTTATGGGAGATTCACGGGGATTAGAAAATCAGACTCATTATCAAGGTTTTCGTCTTATCGAGGGTCGCCTTAGCGAGTTTCTACTGTATAGCCTTATATTGTATTTAATACAATATAATAATCACGATGTATAAACTAAAACCTACAGAGTGCTGCTTATTGTCGACAATCGATCGAATAATAAAACAATTAATACAACGGATAAGGAATGTCTGGAATGTGGTACTTTATTATGATTGTTAATTTTTCCCGGCAGACGATTTATGTTCGCGTTGAGTGAAGTGCTCATGACACAAGTAAAATACGAACGGATTTCGGTAAATTCAAGTTCGAGGTGCTGCAAACAGACAGCGTTGGGGCATTACTAAACTGCCATTGACATGACCCTAGCGCTGCCTAGATGGTTTTATCATCGTCCTTGCAACCACAGCTTGTTCCCGTTATTAACCCGTAATGTCCGATAAGTATTAAACTGAAACGAGATCGACCATTCGATTCTCTTCAGTTCATTTCATCGTAGATAAATGTTTGTTATTAAATATTCACTTTGCCGTATTGCTGGAACCTATCGTATAGTACGTAACCTTTTGAATCAAAATAAAATGGTTTTACTTGATAATTAAAACAGAAAATTGGTATTTATTCATGCATTGTACTGATTTGTTAAGAGATGATTTTTAGATGCAGTTGTTAGACGATAGTTACAACTGCATCAATAATCCGATACTTCGAAAGTAGCTTGTCAGACAAAAACCACTGAGTACAGACGACTAACTTATTGCAAATATGGCCGGCATCATGTATGCCTGTGATGAACAAATTCATTTTTATAAACAGACTCGAGACAACGAAAGTAAAACTGGAATTTCTGCTGAAGGCCTAAATATCTTTATATGAAACGAAAACGTTTTACTCACTAGCCTGTTTTTAAATGCTACTAAACTGTAACGAGATTAATGATCCGAGTAAAACAATCGACCCTGCTGAAAAAGTATTCGTTTGGCCTTGGTATTGTTGTGAATAGGATTACGATTACAAACATTCGCTTCATCGCTTCTTGTCGTACTGCGTATGTAGATCTTCCAATCGGAAAACGGAAATTATAGTTTGCTGTGCCACTCAAGAAGGGATAAAAATGTAATATGCCCATTATATAAAACAAAATAACATCACTTGAAAGTCAAATACCGCTAGCGTTATGATTTTTAACCGCTTTAAATCTGGAATCGGTATCAATCACATAGACCCGAAGAATCGAGTATCGTCGATATTTCGATACCCCTAGTATCGAAGGTATCGTCGATTCTGGAATCGGAGAGCCCCCTACTCCCCATCTCTATTCAAAATTATATTCAAAAGAGAGTAAATTTGTTAAACACATGCTGCACAATGAAGTTAAGATCACTCTTTTAACCCATTATTGATATTGATATTGATATTGATACAGACCCCTGGGCGAACCCAGCTACTGTATCATGGGAAAGGGAGGTGCTTTGCTGGTTGAAACCTAGAAGCTTCAAACACCTTGGGGATAGGAAGGGGGGGTTACAATTGAAATAAAAAACCATTGGCCTTATTGCATTACATTACCTGATGCTAGCTCCGCACCGTCCACACACTCCTGGAATGGAGGAACTTTTGGGGTTCTCACCTGGGTTACAAGATTGATCCCTCCACCGATTCCCTTTCTTAACCTAATTATACTTAGCGTTGTAAAAAACCAGGGGGTCTCCCAATTTGTTTTTAACCCACTCACTCTTTTAACCCATTATACAAAATAAATATTTTCATGAGGTTTGTATTCTGAGTACATCCTCTCCCCACTCAGTCTCAACCGAATATTCAAGACTATTGGCAAAGGTGTCCAAACGCTTTCTATGTCTCGCGCCTTTGCTCCCCCCTCTCCATTACAACCCAACATCTACAAGTACTCAGTTAAAGTCCAATGTTAAAACATGGAGAGTAAAACACATATTGGAGTCGGTGTAGATTTTCGTGAATAGAATAGAATTACTACATTAATCGGTTAATATCGTTAATGAATATATTTTGATAAAACTACGAACGTGATGGCTTCATGTGGTGGTTAGGTACGGTCAATACAGTTCATTTGGAACTAGCCGAGTACACAGGTTTGCAGGGACGGGATATTTCTTAATACCGCAATGAACTACTTTTATAAAACCAGTAGGCCAAAATGTTATGCAAATGATTATGACATTTTGGCGAATTTCCCCTATAGGGAAGAAGCTATTACCGAAGTCGGCATGGTAAGACCTAGGCCCGAGACCATGATAACTTTTCGTTTTGAGGTCCCCAGATGCCAAAAACAACATTCGTTCTAAACTGTATAAAATATATATATATATATATATATATATATGTCCGTGAGCACAAAAATATATATATATATATGTCCGTGAGCACAATAACTCTCGTAAAATAGTCCGATTTTGACAAAATTTGGTATAAACGTGTAAACCAGCATTTATGACTTTAGGTTCGAAAACCAGACGGATCGACCTATCCGAAGGGGTATTTTGGGGGGGGTTTTGTTCCCCAAAAATAAGTTTTTAGTTCCCCAAAAATGAGTTTTTTGAGTTATCTCATATAATTTTTTTCAAATTTTATTTTTTCTAATGGAATCAGCTTAAAAAGACGCACAATTTGGTGTTTTGTTCATTGCTCTACGTCAAATGGTTATAGAGATGTTGAAAGTGCTAAACACACTACGTTGTCAATGTTATTCTTAAGTAGAATAAGAAAAATTGTATATCTCGCTTATTTATCAATTATCCTTATGAAATTTAATTTGGTATGTTGCTTCATATCATTGTGGTCTATTGACATTTGCACTAAAAAACGTTTTTGGCCAATAGTTCCCGTAGCAGCAAACCTGCGTACTCAGCTCCCATGTTATTCTTATAGAGAATAAGTAACGTGTTATCTCACTTAATTATGAACATAAATTAATAAAATTTGGTATGTGGCTTTACCTTCTTGAGTTATATTGACATTTGTATAAAACCCCATTTTTTGTGTTCCTTGCTTCAGCAACCCTGCATACTCAGCTGCCATGTTATTCTTATGGAGAATAATTAAAATGTCATAAATTGTTTATTTATGCATGTATAGTGATGAAACTTGGTATGTGGCTTTATGTGGTAATAAGATACATATATATGCAATGGAAATTCGCTGAGTATGCAGGTTTGCTGCTACAGAGGGTGATGTTATTTATTTTTTTTTACATACCTACACAAACAAAAATGCATATGGACACAAACTCATAAACATTAGTAAAATATTATTTTGTAAGTAGTTATGTACTTATTCTTAAAAAGCATAATTTCATTCAAATTATTCATATACGTATATTATATGTAAGTTCGGATGTCTACATGAGCTCATGATTGATCGGTTCTGACTGAGTGGAGTGGGTGGGGGGAGCTCGGGAGCGGAACGGTCATTTAGTTTCCTAGAAATCTAAACATTCGGATGCCTTCGTCAATCCTCATACATTTGTGGGCATGACGGAGTGGTGGGCTTGTACTTTCCAAAGTCTTGTATATTCTGCTTCTGAAATATATATGTTCTTGGTTTAAATTTATGTCTGACTTTATCATCAGCTGACTGTCATTCAGTTTAAAATATTCTTCATGCAGTCTTAAGGACAAGAAATTAAAGTCTGAAGTTTCCCACCATATCTAAAATTTAAATAGAAATCGACAATTTTAAAATTTGACGCTTAAATACTACATGTCTAAATGGTAGTTTTTATTGATAATAAAATTATAATATTTACCTTATCGGTTTCGATTTCACAAACAACCTCATCTTCTACAACTGAATCTCCAACAGCTAAAACAACATCAGATCAGCAAATAACTTTACAAAAACCATAGCCGAATTCAAAACCACTTCAAATCAAATGTCTGTCTTTTGCTTTAAAGGTCGAGAGACTCATTTTATAAACTAGTACAACAATTGTACAGAGGCTAAGAGAGGACTTATTTTTGCCAGGAGTCCAGGCCAATAAGCAGAACAAATTTTGGGAGGAATCAAAACTTAAAATAATACAATAGAATTGCGACTATCTGAGTTAATTGGACTAGCTTGGACGCAGAAAAAGTCGGATAGTAAGTAGATTGAGTGTCATCAGGCTTAAATTAAATATAACAAGTAATAGTTAATATAGGCTACTAACAAACTAGTTTATTGTAAGAAAATACACAAAAACAAAATCTTTGTAATCACAAGAACAATTAAAACTGACAGCTGAACCCGATTTATGCACTCCGAAATTGTTATAGCCTATACAATACTGTTCGTAATTTGTAAATTTGGTCATCTTCATATCCATGCAACAGCTCAACCTAGACACAGTCAGTAAAGACACTGACGGCTCAACCTTGCACCTGCAGGGTACCAAGCCATCTTTAAAAATCTTGTTTCACTATGATTGTCCTGATTTTAAGAACTTTATTTGTATGTCCTATCTTCCAGTGACTAGCTCGGCTAACCCAGAGGCTCGGCTGACCGGGACTTGGATAATAGTGAATCTTTTGTGTATTTGTTTTAAATTTGGTCTGCAGTTGCCTTTAAATGTAGTAACACAGTGTGCAAGCCCAACCACAACAGCACCATGTTTGAAATATTTCTGTAAAACTATTAAATATAACTATAGTTATAAATTTAAACTGCCAAATTTATAAACGAATAAAAGTTACTACTTTTTTGAAAAAGAACAAGTTTTAATAACCTAACACGGCAGAAGTACAAACATTGAATAAGGACAGTAAAAAATGATGTATATCTTACCCTTCTCCCACCTCACATCACCCTCTTGAACTGATTCTGCAAATGGAGGAACTGTGACGATTCGCTCCTCAACTGGAAATAAGGAACACTTATACTAATTAGGTCTACTATTAACACATTCGGTGCTAAGGAAATAATTAATACACGTATCCTATACCTGAAATATTATAACGCTTAACAACCTATGTTGGTTCTAAAAGTTGAGGAGAAAAATTAATTCTCAGGTGTTTTTCCAAGGAAATGGCAGTCCAAAATCCATAGGTCAAAAGTGACCCGGGCGCCACCAGGTTTTTCGCTCCGTGGTGACGTGCAGGGTGGGGAGGCTGGCTGATTTTTCAAACTATCAGTCACATAAACACTTATTTGCACTCCTACCTATCAATGAAGGTCACATAGACTTATACCGTCTCTATCAGTGGGTTTTCAAAAAAGACGCCCGCACAAATGAGAAATTATTAAAAACCTGCCAAATAGTGCTCCCGATACTCAAACGTGCTGATTACACAACAAGACTGACATTCTGTCACGTGGTTATGATTCGAGGGAGGGGGGGTTGACAAAGCGTAACAGCAGGACCGACTCCACCCACCATTCCAACATCCGTGGTCTATCCCAAAATAATTCAAAAATAAAAACCAAGGTCACCGGGGGAAGTCAACATTATCGTCCGTATGGCTACAAACTTCCAATGGAAAACATCCAGTGGCAGGCTGGATAGTAGAGCGCTCCGTGGGTCTATGTTGACCCGGCCACCACTGTAAGTTTCCCGCCGCGGGTCTATGTTAACCCGGCCGCACGCAATGAGTTAATGCATGTACACAACAATTGTTACATATTATACACAGTATACAAAAACGTTACAGTATTCAATCTTTTTTTATTTTTTAATTGTTTTTGTAACAAAATTATATAAGATACAAATGATTAACTTATAGAATAATCATGACAGGTTAAAATATCCTTCACATTCAGGTAATGATAGTCACATATACAAAATATTGACAAAAACATACAGTTTAGTTCTACTCAAAATACTCTAATACTCTTAAAACTAGAATTTATTTATATTTAACATTTATATTATAATTATATTAAACATTTATATTTTACATTTATTTATCATGGGCAGCAATTGACATAAAAACAATCCCAACAATTTATTTGAGTTTGGGAAACATTGTCATTATGTTCAGCTGGGAAAAAAATTATTACCAGTAACCACCAATTACTTTGGCTGCATAGGAAGCTCGGCAGCCAAACTCATGTATACAAAAGTATATCTGCAGAGAGTAAAGTTACACATATAAAGCAAATACTGGGCAAACAATAGGACATTCTCCTGTCTATCTTTCACTTTATACTTTATGTGGAAAAAGAATACCTGAGTTTATCAAATTTGCCCACAGACAGAGAAAGGGAACTGACTAAATCAAATTTGTCTGTCATGAAAAAATTAGAGGCAAATGATCATAGGGAATTTGCTAAAATGTCCTTTTACCATGTAGTGAGCAAAGTAATTTTGCTAACGATAAAGTAGGGGCCATGGTGCTAGTTAACTTAGATTTTCAGACAAAACTACCCCTGAGGAAAGCTAGGCCCACCAGTGCTTAGTTTATTTGCGCTACAATTATCCCATTGTAAATTAAATAGACTAAAGTTGATTTCATCTTAGATGTGATGTTACATCAAAAACACTCTTAATTTGTGTTTATTTTCAAAATAAAACTCTTCAAAACTTTGGCAAAAATGGTTTGAAAATTATTTAGAACCTAAATAAAATATTGATTATTGGGTTAAATTCAACAGGAATAAAATTAAAAGTAAAATGTTTAAAAAACATACTGAGTCAAACACTACAAAGTACAATTACTGTTAAACACTCACCTCATAATTCAATTCTATCTTTAGATTATGACATGAAAAAAGGAATGAAAATTATGTTTGGAAAAATAGTTATTTCAAGATTATATCAGCGGATATCCGATCTGCATGATAAATGTCTCTAATAATACTCTAATCGCTACCAAAACAACAACATGTATTGAGAATAATCTTAAAATGGTAAAGTTCATCTGAATTGTAGTCAGAATACAACAGATCTGTTATCAAACTGTTTAATAAAAATACATTTTTTATCCATCGACTACCTATGACCAATTGACTCCCATGTACCCATGTACAACAGCCAGGAACCATACATTCTCAGGTTGGGGACCAAACCCGAGTTTCCGTCCCCAGCCACTGCAATTGGAGGGACCAAAGGTGAAAAGGAAGTTTGTCATAATGGACAGCCAAAAGACTTACCATATGTAATGTCAACTTCATTTGTCATTACAAATGGGTTTGTAATGACAACCCAATGTCGGCCTCAAAACTGGTATAGACCAGTTTTAAGGTTGTCCTGGGAAGCCCCGGGAATTTACAGTCAATTTCTGTAGTGAGCTCAATTATTTCCCTTACTTGCTTTTTAGTAATTTTATATCAGTTTTTTGCTGCATTGTGTGTGATGAACATATCTTGTATTTGTTTGTGGGATATCAATCTCAAAATAAGAACTCCTGTTTAAGTAATCATCTGCAAAACATAATGTTTGAAATATTAACATGGGAACTTAGAAGACCAGCAGGGCAGAGACCAAAAGGATTTTTAAAACAGCAACTAAATGGACTATATGGAATATAACTGCTATCTTCTTACAAAATTTAGTTCTATCATTAGTCCAATAACTAGCAAGTGATGGGCTTAGTAACAGAAAATAAACTTTCAGCTTTAAAATATTTTTTCTAATAATTATTTCAAGAAATATACTTCTCAAGGCTGCCACCAAATTTGCAATTCAAAATTCATGCATAATTCCAGGTTTTCCAGGTGAAAACTTCAAAATTTCTTGTAAACTCACGCAGCATTTTTTTATGTACATGCGACACCTATAACGCCTTACAATCTAAATAAAAGTGCTACTTGACAAAAAATACACGCTTACATTTATATCTAGTTTGTTGTCGTAGTCTAAAATATGAGTTGATTGAAAGTAAATTATCCGCATTAAACTCAGATGTTATAATATCAGATGTTTTGTTAAGTTTGTCTACAACTGAAGTAACCATTCGTTGGGTACAAACTTACTCGGATTCGAGCAACAGGACAACAAGTTTATATTAATCAACTTGATTTTCTCTCTATATAAAAATGTAAAATATTTTATCTGATTAGAGGGGGTTATATCAACAGATACACCCAATTATAAAAGAATCCACTTATCTTTGGCAACATAATCTTATAAAAGAATAAGAAAAATACCCCCCGTCGCAGCAAACCTGCGTACTCAGCGAATTTCCAATGCATTGATATGTTTCTCACTAGTACATAAAGCCACTCACCAAGTTTGACAAAAATACATTCATAAATAAGTGATTTATTACATTTTATTTATTCCCCATAAGAATAACATTAGGACTGAGTACGCAGGTTTGCTGCAACGAGGAAGATAAGAAATGAGTTTTTATGCAATTATCAATGTAACTGAACCAGGTGAAGCTACTTACCATGTTTTATTAATTTATGTTCATAATTAAGGGAGATATAAAACTTTACTTATTCTCCATAAGAATAACATTAGGGCTGAGTATGCAGGTTAGCTGCTACGGGGACAATCAACAAAACATTTATTTGTTGTGCAATTATCAATATACCAGTACAACATGAAGCCACATACCAAATTTCATCAATATACATTCATAAATAATCAAGATATCAAATTTTATTTATTCTCCATAAGGATAACATTGGACAACGTACTGTGTTTAGCACTTTGAATATCTCTGCAACGGTTTGACGTAGAATCACAATTTAAACACCAAAATGATTGTTTTGTGGAGCTGAAGTGATTGGTAAAAGAAAATGTGAAGTTTAAAGTAAAATTAACTGAGGAAAAGCCAAAAACCTTTTTCCCATAAGATTAACATGGGAGATTTTATGAGCATGTTTTTTGGATTTTTTCCGCAACCACTTAACCTAGGTTAATAATTCAAAATACCATATTATTTGTTTTTTTAAGCTCTATAACATGGTCTAAACCTAAATTAAGTGTTTTAAACATTTTAGGGTAAAAAATGCAAAAAACTGATTTTTGGAAAATTTAAAACCCCCATAAACCCCCCTTCCCATAGTCCGATTTTTCTGGTTTTCGAACTTAAAGTCATAAATGTCAGTTTACACATTTGAGCCAAATTTCATCGAAATCGGACGTTTTTTACTCAAGTTATCGCATTCACGGACACATATATAGATATATATATATATATATATATATATATATATATATATATATATATATATATATATATATATATATATAGATATAGATATATATATACATATATATAAATTTGAACGAATAGTGTTTTGGACATCTGGGGACCTCAAAACAAAAAGTTATCATGGTCTCGGGCTTAAGTCTTACCATGAGACCTACGGTAATAGCTTCTTCCCTATAGGGGAAATTCGCTAAAATATATATAAATCTATTTTATTTTGTTTATGTGTCTATCTGCAAGATTGATATTTTTCAGGGTTCTTGATAGGCAATGGACGCAAACCATACTAAAACTGTTCTTAGATAGATTATTATGCCAGCTGGATCCAGTTTTAAATTTACAATGTGTATAAATATTTTCAAGATTTTGTTGGGGATACATCTAGCAACAAACTCAGATTATGAAGCGACCGTCCTACCACCGCCACAGCTCAGCGATTTATGCTGTAATATTTTATCCAGCGATCCCCAAAGACTAGATATTAGAAACTGAGTTCCATTTCTAAAATTAACAATTTTGACCAGAACGCGAAAAAATACAGAAGAACCACTTCTATCACCTCATCCATCACCCACTGGTTATAACAACATACAATGTAATTTTAGCGTCAGTTTTTAAAAACTGCACCGTGTTATTTAGTATCTTAATAAAAATGAACCCATGATCGCAACTGCATTTTGTAGTTTCCCAAACATAGCTCTTACACTGACATCGCTAGTGCCACCGGCGATCAAGACCGCATCACGTAATTGCCTTTGATCGCGACTGCATTTAAAAAATTTCCCAGCAATCGCTTTAACATTGCTAATGATGCCAGTGGCCGCTTCTTTGATGCCGCTATCTATTGATAACGCAAAGCTAACATCGCCATCGATCGAGAACGCATTGCTATAAAGTCACCGACGATCGAAAACTCAACAACGCTAACATCGTCGGCAATAGAGAACGCATCGCCAAAGTCGCCGGCAACAGAGAACACATTGCAAAAGTCGCGAGCAATCGAGAACGCATCCTAATGACGCCGACTATTGAGAACGTATCACTAACGATAACGACTATCAAGAACCCATCGCTAACAATGCAAACTATCTAGAAAGCATCAATAACTTTACCAACTGTCGAGAACATATCGCTAAAGTAGCCGGCAATCGAGAACGCATCGCTAACGAAACCGAATATCGAGAACGCATCGCAAACGTGAGGGGCCATGCACATATTACGAAACGCACTTAAGGGAGGGAAGGGATATGGCGTAGCGTTATGCTGCGTTATATGGGGGAGGGGGGGTTTGGATCAGCGTTACGTAACTCACACATATTATCCCTAAGAGCTGGCGCACTCCCGTATCTTTTGATACTGTTATAAATTTTTCAAGATTAAAAAAATAATCAAACTGATATCTAAATTAAGGTTACAGTTTGTTATATAAAAATAATTCTGTCAATACTACTTTAATAACAGTTAAACTAAAAATAAATAAATAATGTGTTTTGAGTAAGTTCAGTATTGCTTTACACCTATGTTTTGTGTTGTTTTAGAGTGTAAAATCATGACTGGATACAGTAATGCCATCCACATCTTAAATTTTTAAGGTATTTTGAATTTGTATTAGTTATAAATTAAATTTGTAACGTTTTAGCTGAGATATTTTATGTTGTTGCTTATATTATTAGTAACAGTCTTGTTTGTTTATATACATTTTGCTTTGAAATAAGTTATAACAAATTTTGTTAAAAGAAAGTCATTTAAAGTTTAATAATTCATAGAAATCCTTTCTCCAAATTGCTAATATAACGATGTTTAAAAGGTTTAAGCTGTTTTAAGCCTACTACAAATGAGTTACGCAACACATGGGGGGGTATGCTCAAGCGTTATGGTGCATTACATGGGGGAGGGGGGTCTGAATTGACGAAAAAATGCATTACGTAATATGTGTATGGCCCCTCACGTTTGCGATGCGTTCTCGATATTCGATTTCGTTAGCCCCCTGACCGAATATCGAGAACACATCGCTAACTTGGCCAACTATTGAAATTGAGTCATGTAGCGAAATCCTGACGATCGCGACCTGAAATTCCTGGTTTGGCCTAAAATTCCAGTATAATCCACATATTTTTTCCCCGGTCACCAAAACTCACGCATAATTCCCGGTTTTCCAGGTATTCCCGGTTGGTGGTAACGCTGCTCCTGTTACCACTACTTTTTGGAAATTGTGTATCCAATAATATTTTAGATACTGATAACAGAAATAAATTAATAATACTTACACAGAACGGCTGAAGATCTAAAATATCTCTCATTTCTCAGATGCCGACCTTCATAATGAAGCCTGTAAAAAAGAAGACTAAGTGAGCTATCTCATTCTGAAGAGGCTACCTATTTTCCCACTGTTGACCTCATATAGTCGATAATTAATCATTATCATTAAAATAACACAGCTGATCTGAATTAGATCAAAATATGCATAATATTTCTCGTGGGGTTGGGATATAAATCTTACTTTTAAGTCAACCGTTATAGGAACTAGTCTGTGCTAACAAATAGTGCATTTAAAACAATTAATGACAAAAGTACCAAACTACTATAGATAGCAAATTTCTTATCCTTAAAGAATTTATGGACTCAAATGTTTATATTTAATACACTTTTATAGCTTGTATTAGAGTATATTAGTGAAGTTAATAAGGAAAAATTTGTTTGAAAATATTCATATTCTCTGTGTACTCTAAGATATGTTCTTTTTCCTGTTGTTTTCTCCAACAACCTGATCACTCGACTAACACTTAAAACTTCTTCAGTAGTATGTATTTATATTTCCTGACTTTCATAACAAAGGAAACAATTGGTATACAAACAGCTGCAGTTATAGGTGAGCTCTTTTTTGCCTTCGCTGAGATGAGGTTATCGTTTGTTACGATTGTTACGATATTGAACAATTTCATCAACCGATTGTTTGTTTTATCGAATGGATTTATGATCGTTGCTCACTGCCTGATGAACTGTAACTTTCTAGTGAATCGACAGGCTTCGGTAGCTCAGTGGATACTACGTCAGATTCACGATCATGCAGTCCCGTGTTCAAATTTCACATTTGATGTTTACTTTTTGAAATCTGAAATTTTTTAAAGTTTAATTTGTTCGGGGTTAAATCTTACTTTTGTTGTCTAATTTTTTAGGTCTGGCATTTCCGTTTCATTTTACTTTTATTTAAATTAATCACTTTATTTGTAATTATGTTGCACAACGAACAGCCACCATACAGCGCTCTGCGGAGTTAGGTTAGATTAGGTTACTACAATTTTGTCGTGAACTGCAACCTAGTTGTTTGTTATTTTGTTCACGCAAATCCATTTGTAGATCCAATTTAACAATGTATTCTCAACTTTTGATTTAACTTATATCTGCTTGACTTTGAATCGAATCACCATTTATGCTTTTCCACCACAAAACAACAATCATAATTGAAAGTTCATTAACCCATTGCATACTTAGTTTTAGCGAATTTCCCCTATAGGGAAGAAGCTATTACCGTAGTCGGCATGCTAAGACCTAGGCCTGGGACCATGATAACTTTTCGTTTTGAGGTCCCCAGACCCCAAAAACACCATTCGTTTGAAACTGTATATATATATATATATATATATTTATCTATATATTTATCTATATATATATCTATATATATATATATATATATGTCCGTGGGTGCGGTAACTCTCGTAAAAAAGGTCCGATTTTGATTAAATTTGGTACAAACGTGTAAAGCAGCATTTATGACTTTAAGTTTGAAAACTAGACAGATCGACCCATCCGAAGGGGTATTTTGGGGGGGAGTTTTGTACCCCAAAAATGGGTTTTTTGAGTTTTTTACACATAATTTTTGAAAAAGTGAAATAATATTTTTTCCCATTGGAATCAGCTTAAAAATACAATTTGGTGTTTTAATCATTGCTCTACGTCAATTGGTTACTGAGATATTGAAAGTGCTAAACACAGTACGTTGTCCAATGCTATTCTTATGGAGGATAAGAAAAATTGCATATCTCGCTTATTTATTAACTTATCCTGACGAAACTTGGTATATTGCTTCATTTCATTGTGGTCTATTGATATTTGCACAAAAACCCATTTTTTGGCCGATAGTTCCCGTAGCAGCAAACCTGCATACTCAGCCCCATGTTATTCTTATGGAGAATAAGTAACTGTTATCTCCTTTAATTATGAACAAAAATTAATAGAACTTGGTATGTGGCTTCACCTATTTGAGTTATATTGATATTTGTATGAAAACCCATTTTTAGTGTTCCTTATTTCAGCAAACCTGCATACTCAGCCGCCATGTTATTCTTATGGAGAATAATTAAAATGTCATAAATCGTTTATTTATGAATGTATATTGATGAAACTTGGTATGTGGCTTTATGTGGTATTAAGATAATATTGTATGCATTGGAAATTCGCTGAGTATGCAGGTTTGCTGCTACGGGGGTATTTGAATGACTGCATGGCCCCACAAACCCAATTAAATTTCAATATTTTGCAGCGTTTTAGTAAATAAACTGTACAAAATTTACTTTGGCTACAATTGGGCAAACATAGTGTTTTTCTTGAAACTGGATACATTTTATTTTTAATATGTTAATAGAAAACAAAAAATAAAATAATCATATTTAAAATATTTTGTTTTAAAAATAAAAATAACAATTTTTAATTTGTTTGAAAAAAAGAATATAGTAAAAATAAATACCCCCGTCGCAGCAAACCTGCGGACTCAGCGAATTTCCAATGCATAATATTTGTCTGAATTCCACATAAAGCCGCAAACCAAGTTTCATAAAAATATATTCACATATAAGCGATTTTAATTATTCTCCTTAAGAATAACATTGGTAATGAGTATGTAGGTTTGCTGAAACAAGGAACAGAAACAATTGGTTTTCATGCAAATATAAATAGAATTTAACTAGGCGAAGCCACATACTAAGTTAAATCGATATTCAATCATAAACAAGCAATATATGACATTCTAGTTATTCTCTATAAGAATAACATGGGGGCTGAGAAAGCAGGTTTGCTGCAACAAGGAACAGAAAAATGGTTTTTTATATAATTATCAATATAACTCAACCAAGTGAAGCTACATACCAAGTTTTATTAATTTATGTTCATAATTAAGGGAGTCAGTACATTTTACTTATTCTCCATAAGAATAACATGGGGGCTGAGTACGCAGGTTTGCTGCTACGGGAATAATCAACAGAAAATCAATTTTTTGTGCAAATATCAATATACCAGTACTACTTGAAGCCACATACCAAGTTTCATCAACATATATTCATAAATAATCGAGATATCAAATTTTATTTATTCTCCATAAGGATAACATTGGACAACATACTGTGTTTAGCACTTTGAATATCTCTGCAACGGTTGGGCGTAGAATCACAATTTAAACACCAAAATGATTTTTTTGTGGAACTGAACAGATTGTTAAAAGCAAATGTGAAGTTTACATTAAAATAAACTGAGGAAAAGCCAAAAACCTTTTTCCCATAAGATTAACATGGGAGATTTTATGAGCAGGTTTTTTTGGATTTTCTCCGCAACCACTTAACCTAGGTTAATAATTCAAAATACTAAATTATTTGTTTTTTTAAGCTCTATAACATGGTCAAAACCAAAATTAAGTTTTTTAAAAATTTTAGGGTGAAAAATGCAAAAAACTGATTTTTGGAAAATTTAAAACCCCTATAAACCCCCCTTCCCATGGTCCGATTTTTCTGGTTTTCGAACTTAAAGTCATGAATGTCATTTTACACATTTGAGCCAAATTTCATCAAAATCAGACGTTTTTTACTCAAGTTATCGTGTTAACGGACACATATATATATATATATATATATATATATATATATATACATATACATATATATAAATTTTAACAAATAGTGTTTTTGGCATCTAGGGACCTCAAAACAAAAAGTTATCATGGTCTCGGGCTTAAGTCTTACCATGAGACCTACGGTAATAGCTTCAAAGGGGAAATTCGCTAAAACTAAAAATACCACCGTAGCAGCAAACCTGCGTACTCAGCGAATTTCCAATGCATATATATATATATATGTATCTTAATACCACATAAAGCCACATACCAAGTTTCATCATTATACATTCATAAATAAACGATTTATGACATTTTAATTATTCTCTATAAGAATAACATGGCGGCTGAGTATGCAGGTTTGCTGAAGAAGGAACACAAAAAATGGGGTTTTATACAAATATCAATATAACTCATGTAGGTGCCACATACCAAATTTCATTAATTTATTTTCATAATGAAGGGAGATAACACGTTACTTATTCTCCATAAGAATAACATGGGGCTGAGTACGCAGGTTTGCTGCTATGGTAGCCTTGGGTAAAAAAGTGTCTTTTTGAGCAAATATCAATGGTCCACAACCAGATGAAGCCGTATACCAAGTTTCGTCAGTATAGGTTCATAAATAAGCGAGATATAACATTTTTATTTTTTCTCCATAAGAATAACATTAGACAACGTACTGTGTTCAGCACTTTCAATATCTCGGTAACCAATTGACGTAGATAAATGATCAAAATACCAAATTGTGTGTTTTTTTAAGCTGAATCCAATGGGAAAAAATAAAATTTGACAATTTTCAAAATTATACGTAAAAAATTCGAAAAACCCATTTTTGGGGTACAAAACCCCCCCAAAATACCCCTTCGGATAGAGCGATCTGGCTGGTTTTTGAACTTAAAGTCATAAATGTTGCTTTACACGTTTATACCAAATTTCATCAAAATCAGATAATTTTTACGAGAGTTATCGTGCTTACGGACACATATATATATATACAGTTTCGAACGAATGGTGTTTTTGGGGTCTGGGGATCTCAAAACGAAAATTTATCATGGTCCCGGGCCTAGGTCTTACCATGCCGACTACGGTAATAGCTTCTTCCCTATAGGGGAAATTCGCTAAAACTATTTCCTTACATAAAACTGTTTAGTTTTTTACTTTACCTAAAAAAACAAATTTTTTATGATTTTTTTTGCAAAACTACTTTTTTTAATAATTTATATTTTTACCCGTTTGCCAAAAATGGACCACAATGCAATATTTTACCTATAAAAATCATTCATGGATATAAGCTTAAAGTAAAAACAATAACAAATAAAAAATGAAAATTGAAAAAAAATTTTGAAAAAACATGGAACCACTCCGTGATAAAGATTTTGGGCCAAAACGGCTATCACGGAACAGTTCCGTGAAAAGTATTCAATGGGTTAACACAAACAAGCAACCGTTAGGTTAAATTTTTCGATATCGAAACGATAACCTCATCTCAGCGTAGGCGAAAAAGTGCTCACCTCAGTTAACTTTTCTTAAAGAAAAAATGTAAATAAAGAGATTTGATTGATTGGCAATTCAAAATAATAGAAAAATATTGTATTTGCTGCTTACCGGTTAAGAGGAGAGGACAGGTGACGTAGCCAGAAGTGTGAAAACTCACCTAAAACATACATAAAAAACATTGTTACATATTGTACATAGTAAGATAACATAAATTGATTAAAGAACCAAATTATTTAGGACCAGAGCCTGGTAGTTAATTGCACCCGACTGGCAGGGGAAATTACACACACTGAATCTCAGTAAGCTATACTAAGCTTACATTATCTTAACCCTTCCAGGATCACAGACGGATATATCCGTCTGTTTTTATCTGTAGCGCGTCAAAAGACGTATATATCCGTAAGTGGTTTTTCGTGTTCAGGACTTTTAACGGATATATCCGTCGTGTTTTATAAAACCAATATAACACATTTAACCTTACTTTTTTAGTAAAATACCGTGTTACAATAACCATCATTAGTTAAGGAAACCTATAAAAATATTATGGCCTGTTATCGAGACTCCTTTTGTTATAAGGAATTTTACTGCAGTATGTTTGCAATGATGTAGACGACAAGCGGTGGGAGTAATGACCTTGACCTTCAGCCAGTAGTTTTGGTCGATCTGCCGTGTTGTACTGTACAATGAGTTCTTTGTCAGCTAATGTGTGATTGTAGTGCTGTTTACAATGAAAATACATATACGACGTCTTATATATATATATATATATATATATATATATATATATATATATATAAATTTTTTATATATATGACTTTTATATATATATATATATAAAAAAAATGTGAATTATTTTAGTGTCAATAAAACATAGCAGTGTATATGCTGGGTTGTATGGTTCATATATATAATATTAACAACTTACTGTTTTATTTGTAACTTTTTATACAACTTTAGGCTATATCTTATTTTTATTTTACAATGTAAGGATTCATAAATGCTATTTTTACATTACAAACTTTATTTAAAATACATAAAAAGTCTATATAAAACATTGTTTTATGTAAACTTCCTAAAAAACAAAAAAAGTTATTTTGATCTTACTTGTTTCCGGACGTAGAACGGATATTTCCGTCTTATCTTACTTTTATACAGGACCATTGACGGATATATCCGTCTTTCCTTACTTTGTTACAGGACCATTAAAATATCTGGTTTTTTTTCATAAAATGTTGCAAAAAATTATTTTACAATTTTTATTCACACATTATGTATTTCCTAAATACATTGGTACAAAAAAAATGTAATTAAAAATTTCATTTTTTCCTTAGTTAAAAATAATAGTGACCATCGACATAAAAGTACTTGGTCCTGGAAGGGTTAATATTTAATTCCGTAAGCGATTCGGTCCCCATGAAATATCTCGAGCTAGGAAGAAGTTAAGATGGATTATGACGATTCATTTTAAAGCTTGAGGGCCATGGACGGTGGGGAAAATATCAAAAATGTCCAAAATTACATGGGCTACGCCAAACTGGACTTCAAATATCCAATGATTTTCTTATGGAAATATTACTACAGTGTTTTTATTAATAAGCAAAATGAACTAATGGTCTGCTCTGATTATCCACTTACACAAAAATCATATGTTAGGAGCTATAGCTCCTGTAAGCCACTAGTAACACCATTATTAATAAAACTACAAAATGAAATAAAATAACAATGTGGGAACTATGTAGACTGAAACTATGTATGGGTTGACCTTTATTTACATTTTCTACTCATCCAGTTACGGGAATATTTGAGCGTACTCCTAGTTATAAATAAATCATTTGAAGTTAGACAAATTATGGAATTCATTACCAAATGATTTTCGTAACATTGGAAGTCATGCTTGTTTTGGGGCATCGTTGGATTGGTTTTTCTAGGTTGACTCATAAAGAGACCAAATTATCATATTATTACTGAATTATATTTTACTATGAATATTCTTGGAATAAAGTTCAGCATCTTGTAATTTCAGCTACATTTTTGAAATAATTTACTGAAATTGGGGTAGCTAGAGAGGACTTAAAACCCCAACATTGAATACAAAAATAAAATGTTTTTGTAATTCCTTTTTCTACAAAGCCTTTAAAGGCAGATCAATATTACTTTATCTAATTAGGCCAGCAATATGTAGCCTTTAGATTGACCTTGATTACCCTGGACATTTGTTATACCTATCATTAAAATGCAAATGTAACCGAGGCATAACACACATTTATTATAACATAAAATATGACAGGAAATATTAATAAAGCCTATAACAAGTATTTTTTTCTTACCTTGATGTAGCCTTGCAACTAACTGAACCTGAAAAATGTATCAAACGTTAAGTAGGCCTACAGAAAAACTTAAAAAAGCTTAGAATCTTCATTAAGTTTTCAAAAGTTCTATGTACAACCCAGACTTAGCTGGATTGGCCAGCTGGAATCAACCCAAACTTTTTCTGGCAAGTATCCATGGTGGCGAGGCTTAGTTGGAGTCTCGTCAATCCTAGCATCACAGATCATTGGAATAAATATGACTTAAGGGCATACAACAATCAATTAAGTCCAGCAAACAGTTTCCCTACCATATCTGGGCAGTAATATTACTTTACAGCCACTTTACATATTTCTACAGCCACGAAACAATTGAAGACTCACACAGGAAAAAAGTTCATGTGTTAATATAGTAATCTTATCAAGGCTGAACGAAACGTTAAACGTATTTGACACTTTTGAGAAAACCATAGGTCTGATCTATGAACAGCTTAAACCTAAACACAAGTCCTTAGCGATTAAATAGAAAAAATATTAGTTTATCAAAAAAAACACTATGCAGAAAAATAAATAATAAATGAAAAAGAATTAATAAAATAAATACAAGTAGTAGCAATCCTGCGTACTAAGCGAATTTCCAATGCATATATATGTATCTTAATACCACATAAAGCCACATACCAATATACAATCATTAATGAACTATTTATGACATTTTTATTATTCTCTATAAGAATAACATGGCTGCTGAGTATGCAGGTTTGCTGAAACAAGGAACACAAAAAATGGTTTTTTATATAAATATGAATACAACCCAACTAGGTGAAGCCACATACCAAGTTTTATTGATTTATTTTCATAATTAAGGGAGACATAACATTTCACTTCTTCTCTATAACAATAACATGGGGGCTGAGTACGCAGGTTTGCTGCTACGGGAACCATCGGTAAACTTTTTTTGTGCTAATGAGAATAGACTACAACCAGATGAAGCCATAATATCAAGTTTAGTTCGGTATACGTTCATAAATAAGCGAGGTATAAAATTATTCTTATTCTCCATAAGAATAACATTGGACAACATACAGTGTTTAGCACTTTTAATATCTCCGTAACCAATTGACGTAGAGCCATTGCTCCAATTTTAATCATTATCAAAGCACCAAATTGTGTGTGTTTTTTAAGCTGAAACCAATGGTGAAAAATAAAATTGGTCTTCTTCAAAGATTATATGTAAAACATTCAAAAAACACATTTTTGGGGTACAAAAGCCCTCCTAAATACCCCTTCGGATATATCGATCTGTCTGGTTTTCAAACTTAAAGTCATAAATGTTGCTTTACATGAGTGTACCAAATTTCATCAAAATCGGACAATTTTAACGGGAGTTATTGTGCTCACGGACACATGTACGGTATATATATATAGGCTATACCCATGTATACAGGGTGTTCAGAAAGGGTCATTACAAACTTCAGGGGCTGGTAGTACTTATTTGTTTATAACAAATTTTGATATAAACACAGGTGGAAAAATTTTCTGTTCAGCTGCTAGCCACCATTTTGTAGTTTTAACAACAAAATTAATATTTCGAGAACTATTTAAGCAACAGAAACTAAACTTTTTACGTATGTTAAATAATAAAGAAGCAAATAATTAAAAATTATTATTAGGTTGTCTTAAATATTTTCAAAATGGCGCCCGTCTTAATATTTTTAAGTCAAATAACAAACAAACCATTAATGTTATCAAAGATTTACAAGAGACAAAAAAGATAAACATTCTTATCACAAATCTAACGACACTCTATTCAACGCATCGGCGAGAAAATGCACTTTTAAGGTTTGCTAGCACAAATCGGGGACAACAATGAACGCCCAAATGCACTGCTTCTTTTCCCTGATTTGTGCAAGCAAACCTTAAAAGTGCATTTTCTTTCTGGTACGTTGACGGATTGCGTTGAATAAAGTGTCATTATATTTTTGATAAGGATGTCTATCTTTTAGTATCTTGTAAATTTTGTATAAAATTAAAATTATAAATTAGTTTGTTATTTTACTTTAAAGTACTAAAACGGACGCCATTTTGAAAATATTTAAGACAACTTAATAATAATTTGTTTGTATTTGCTTCTTTGGTTATTTAACGTACATGCAAAGTTTAGTTTCTGTTCCTTAAATAGTTATCGAGATATTATTTTTTTTGTTAAAAATACAAAATGGTGGCTAGCAGCTAAACAGAAGATTTTTCAACCTATGTTTAAGTCAAATTTTTTGTTCAAATTGATAAGAACTACCAGCCCCTGAAGTTTGTATGACTCTTTCTGAAGACCCTGTATATACCAGGTTATACAGTTTTGAACAAATGGCGTTTTTGGGGTCCGGGGACCTCAAAACGAAAAGTTATCGTGTTCCGGGCCTAGGTCTTACCATGCCGACTATGGTAATAGCTTCTTCCCTATAGGGTTAATTGGCTAAAAATTCCCTATAGGGGAAATTCGCTAAAAAATAAATGAAGTCAACCAGCTGACCTATTTGATTTACTTTATAACTGAATCAGATTTTGTGAAAAAAATATGGCATTATTAGGATTCCAATTTTATCTTTATATATTAAAGGATGCTTATGATATGTTTGTATGTCTGAAAAACTTTTTTTTTCAAGAAAAATTACATTATCTAAGCTATGTGGTAGGAGGCAGCTACTGTCTGCCAAGATGATATCAAATTACATGATCACTTTGTTAAATTGTAATCTCTTATAAGAGACTTGGAATCAACTGGTTGCAACCTCGATGACGTTGACAAAGTGTGTCACCTAATGCTAACAATACCAAAAAAGTATGACACTGTGATAACGGTCCTAGAAACCACAAGTTCAAGTTTGGCTCTTTAGGTTGTAAAAAGTAAATTGTTAAATGTAGAGCTGAATCTTAAAAATGCTGGCCAAACTTCTAATAGGCCTACCAACAACTTTTATAATGATTGTATGTTTAGTGTCGGACAAGGTGGCCAGTTCCGACCTAAGCCTAAATTTGTTAGGTGTGAAAGTACTCAACATTTAATATCTGACTATCCAAAACCAAGTGTTCCCAGTTTTAAGAGAATCAGTAGGACTTAAAATTAGGGGCCACATTCCCGGACCAAAATTCCAATCCTGGGATTTCAGGATTGATTAAACACTATCAAAAATCACAGGATTGGCAGGTACCCAAAGTTGACTGGGATCCCGAATCCCAGGATTGAGAACCCTACTTACAACAGAAATAGAGGAAGGATATCTAATAGGCCTAACTACGCAAGAGCCCATATGGCTCAAGAAGAAGAATAAACTAAAACAAATAAGATAAGCTTTATCTTCAGACTTTAAAAAATGAGAATATGGTTTCATAAACTTTACTATTGACTTTGTTGCAACAAACAACTTGGTAAGTTCAAAATTTGAGTAAATGATGACCTATATTGGGACTAAAGTTCCCATCAAACTAAAGGTGGCCAATGCTAGAGCACGAAAATCAGGTAGGCTTAAAGTAAACTACATGGACGGTGAGTTTGCTGAACAATCGCAATCAATCAATGTAGATCCCCTTATTGTTGATTCGCTACCATATAGTAATAACTTACTAAGGGTAATTATATTGATCACAGGACCTGTCGCGAATTAAACATTTTTTTTGAATTACTGAAATAACGCTGTGATAGTTTGATAGAAAAATAAAAGTTGTCTTTGTCAGAAAACTCGGGAAAAACATTTTTTATACAATAGCCTATAGCTTTGTGGGTACTCAAATTGTGTGGAATTTTATCCTGAACACAATGACGTACCGGTAACTCGTTTTTAAATTGAACCATTTTAATAAGTGAGTTATTGTCCAAAAAGGTGTAAACTCTTCTCAGTCTAGGAGGTCCGATGGTAATCCTGGGTAAATGGGTTGAAAATTGTTGTTTATTTTATCTATAACTTATTCATTATATCCTACTCTAACCTAACTCCGCAGAGCGCTGTAAGGGCAATTTTCCCTTTTTGGGGAAATTTTCACGTTTTAGCGAATTTCCCCTATAGGGAAGAAGCTATTACCGTAGGTCTCATGGTAAGACTTAAGCCCGAGACCATGATAACTTTTTGTTTTGAGGTCCCCAGATGCCAAAAACACTATTCGTTCAAATTTATATATATATATATATATATATATATGTGTCCGTTAACACGATAACTTGAGTAAAAAACGTCCGATTTTGATAAAATCTGGTTCAAATGTGTAAAATGACATTCATGACTCTAAGTTTGAAAACCAGAAAAATCGGACCATGGGAAGGGGGGTTTATGGGGGTTTTAAATTTTCCAAAAATCAGTTTTTTGCATTTTTCACCCTAAAATTTTTAAAAAACTTAATTTTGGTTTTGACCATGTTATAGAGCTTAAAAAAACAAATAATTTAGTATGTTGAATTACTAACCTAGGTTAAGTGGTTGCGGAGAAAATCCAAAAAAACCTGCTCATAAAATCTCCCATGTTAATATTATGGGAAAAAGGTTTTTGGCTTTTCCTCAGTTTATTTTAATGTAAACATCACATTTGCTTTTACCAATCTGTTCAGTTCCACAAAACAATCATTTTGGTGTTTAAATTGTAATTCTACGCCCAACCGTTGCAGAGATATTCGAAGTGCTAAACACAGTACGTTGTCCAATGTTATCCCTATGGAGAATAAATAAAATTTGATATCTCGATTATTTATTAATGTATGATGATGAAACTTGGTATGTGGCTTCACGTAGTACTGGTAAATTGATATTTGTACAAAAAATTGAGTTTTTGGTGATTATTCCCTTAGCAGCAGACCTGCGTACTCAGCCCCCATGTTATTCTTATGGAGAATAAGTAAAATGTACTGACTCCCTTAATTATGAACATAAATTAATAAAACTTGGTATGTAGCTTCACTTGGTTGAGTTATATTGATAATTATATAAAAACCCATTTTTTTGTTCCTTGTTGCAGCAAACCTGCTTTCTCAGCCCCCATGTTATTCATATGGAGAATAACTAGAATGTCATATATCGCTTATTTATGATTGAATATCGATGAAACTTAGTATGTGGCTTCGCCTAGTTAAATTCTATTTATATTTGCATAAAAACCAATTGTTTCTGTTCCTTGTTTCAGCAAACCTACATACTCATTACCAATGTTATTCTTATGGAGAATAATTAAAATCGCTTATATGTGAATATATTTTTATGTAACTTGGTTTGCGGCTTTATGTGGAATTCAGACAAATATTATGCATTGGAAATTCGCTGAGTCCGCAGGTTTGCTGCGACGGGGGTATTTGGGAATGTTTAATAAAATTTAAATAAAAAATGGCATATCAATAAGTTGCAATTTACCGCAATACAGCACTCTGCAGATTTAGGTTAGGTTAGGTTATGTGTAACACAAAAATTATAAATAAACACAAAATTATGTGTACCTGTGTTATTGTAAATATTTAGTATTTACTTACCATAACCTAACTTAAACTAACTCTGCAGAGCGCTGTATAGGGCATTTTTCCCTTTTTACAGAAAATCTCCCCGTTTTTGGGAAATGTTTAGTATGAGTCAAATAAAAAATACCACATCATTAAATTGCAATATACTGCCATACAGCTCTCTGCGGATTTAGGTTAGGTTATGTGTAACACAAAAAATTATAAACACAAAATTATGTGTATCTGTGTTATCCGTAGAGCACTATATAAGTTAGGACATTTTTCCCATTTTACGGGAAATCTTCCCGTTTTTGGGAAATGTTTAGTATGAATAAAATAAAAAATTGCACATCATTAAGTTGCAATTTACATCCTACAGCGCTCAGAGGATTTAGGCTAGGTTATGTTACGATAAATAAACAAAAGATTATTTGTATCAGTGTATGTATTGTAAATATTATATATTTATTTATCATAACCTAGCCTTTGGGAAGACGAGCAAGTCTAAACTGAAAAATGTATTTCATCACCTACAAGAGAAACAAAATCTCCATTGTCAAATAAAAGAAGGCCAGTTAAACTACCAAAACACTTTGATGAATTTGAAGTATATAGGGCCTAATGTTCGATAACATGTGAAAAAGAAAAGCCCTACATTAACTCACAGAAAAGCCCTAGAGGCTGGTAACGAATAGTAAGAAGCTATAAATGAGGAACTCAAAGCTCACAACAAGTTTGAGACTTGATCAGTTTCGGTTTGCCTATAAATGAGAAGGCTATAGAAACTAAATGGATTTTCAGGACTAAGTCAGATGGAACTAGAAAGCTAGGTTAGTCGCTAAAGGCTTTCAAGAAGCCTACAATACAAGTGAAGTTTTTGCTCCTGTCACAAAAATGCCGACGATAAGAATGACTATGTCACATGCAATATTTTGCATTTTGCAATTGCAAACTGAGGCATCTGGATATCCCAGCAGCTTTTTTTTTAATGGAACACTCAATGAACAACTGTAAGCCTAATATGCATTAAATACCAGAAAGTGTAAATGAGGATGAAGGTAAAGTTTTGATGCTAAGTAAAGCTTTATATGGCCTAAAAGAGTCACTTCGCTGCTGGAATGAATGTTTCGACACTTTTGCCTCACAGAACGGACTTCAACGATCTGCACATGATGCTTGTTTGAATTATGGTAAAAATATTTGGCTTAACTTACTCTGTTTGTATTTGACTGTTTGACTACATATTCTGACATGGTAACTTATTCTTAACACGTTCGCTGCGGCAACCCATTGGCGGGCGTTCGCAATGTGCGGCGCAGCCCCGGCGCGCCAGCGAATCAGCGAACGCAATTGGCAGCCAAATATTTCGGTCTGACAAATCGCAAAAAAGCGGCGGTGATGGTGCTGCGTTACCTCGAGAGTGGACGTAGTTCACTGAAACACCCACAGGTAGCAGCACTGCCTGGACCCGTAGCCAGTCCCTTTGTATTTTCACTCGGAGGGAGAAAATCCCCGAACTGGGACAAAATGTGGTGCCAGACGGGATTTTACGGGAAATTTTAGTACCAACCTACACCAAATTAAAGCTTGCATTCTAACCTACACGCTGGCAACGATAATAACGTTCCCGGCCGAGTGCTGGGCTCACACTGAAGCAATAGTTGGGAGGGGAGCGCGGCACTGCTATAGCAGCTGTCAGCAAGGCGCGCCAGTAGCGGAGCACTGCTATAGCAGTGCCCCGCAGCGAACGTGTTAAACAAGTTGATTTTAAATTTAAGCCCTATTTATTTTTACAATATACTAGACAACATTCAACATTAAAATAGAAGTTTTTCAATAGAATAAATTAGTAAACTAATTGTGGTAAATATTAAATATACTATATATTTCAAACGCATTAACTTAAATCTAAGCAGGATAAATAAAATACGTCTTACAACACTATAAAGTATATTTACAAACTTATACTGTACTTACATACAAGACGGTAAAATAAACACAAACGATGGTACAAGGCAGGCTTGTACCATCTTTTGTGTATATTTTACCATCTTGTATGTAAGTACAGTATAAGTGTAAATATACTTTATAGTGTTGTAAGACGTATTTTATTTATCCTGCTTAGTTGTAACAACATGTATCATGCTTATAAAGAAATTATTTAATAAATCTAAGACCTTGTACTTTAACTACATATAGGCCATATGTAGTCTAATTATCTGGGCCTATTTTCACTCTTGACAATTGTATAGGTACCTATACATACTCTGTAATTAGACCCCCATCAAAAGCAAATCATAAATTCGCCACTGGTTTAAGGTGTATCATAATAATGAATAAAATAAGGATACCTCATAATATGATAACAAATTTAGATTTAAGTTTTAACCAATGAAAGAAATTATAAAAATGTAGGGCTGGATTAATCTTTAACACCATTTGTCCGTCAGTTATTATCAAATTCCACAAAATTAATTAATATTATAGTACCAAGTTATTATTTATTTGCCGAAAAACTAAAACGACATAAAGAAAATTGGCTATATACATTTTTTAGGAAATTTCTAGACACAGCAGTTGAAAGTAAAGTAGGTGACTCCGATCTGCAACAGACATCTGTCAGGTAACACTCAGTTTTTCCAAACGTCCCTCTTTTGATAAACTAAGTTATAGCTGTATTAGTAAGTGTAACCAACCAACTGGCAATATGGTACTCTTAGATGCAACCCCTTTTTCCACATTTGAGATTAGAACTGCTAAGTTTAATCAACAACATAGCCTATGCAGTGTAGAAATGTCTACACCTTGCTTCACTTAGACCTAATGGAGTTAACTGGGCCTGCCGAAAAAACTCACATTAAATATGAGGAATTGATCAATCAAGTAAAATGTGTTAACAGGCTTGAGCCTAGTCTGCAGTTTTTCTCCTTGGTTTTAAATAACTTTCAGTGTTGTCTAGGCCTTTCTCTAGCCTAAATAGATTCAGAAATCTTGACCTCCAAAGATAATAGGTTCTACTTCCTGATTATAATATTTGAGGCATTTCCATACATTTTAAATGTTTAGGTAAGTGCAGCTTTTAAAAAGCAAAATAGCCTAGGCAAAGGGTATTCCTAATATAACCTAATAAAGGGGAACCCCATAAAAATATAAAATAAAACAAACCTGATTGTAATTGTTGTCTAAATACTTTGCAGTGAGCCTCAAAATTCTTTTAGGAAGGTTTCTAGATGAAACTGACAAAATTCCGGCCATAGGTAAGGTTTAATTTTAATAATTATATAAATTCATAAGCAAACTACAGATAAAACCAGGATCAGCCTTCCAAAAAAAGAATTGTGAAAGGCGAAAGGTGAGGTAGGTGATCAGGTTGGCCAACGAATGAAGAACAAATAACAACACATAGCTCTTGCACCCTATTAAAGTAGGTCATGGTCAGGAGTCATGCTATTGCTATTATAGTTTTAACGACTTATCAAACTACTCTGATGATCTTTGAAGTACAGTTAAGTTTCAAATTATAAATAAGGACACTTACAACAAATTTAATGTCAAAGAATTGTAACTTGTGTATATAATTTTTGTACAGTAGGTTTATGGAAGTATCTTACCATGTAATTTAAATAATGTATTTTGGTTGTACCATATTTGTTTTATATTCTAGACATACAAATACTCATCACAGGTCCGGTTTTAATCATGGGCTCTACAGGAGCCGGCCTAGGGGCCTGCGCCACAAGAAGTCCCGTACCACACCAGGGCCTTGCTATGATTTAGGCTTTGTAGGCCCCTAGGATTAACCTGAGGATGCGAGCCCCCTTACCACCCACAGGCCAGTTCAACCACCTGTTTTTATAAAAGCTCACCGGAGCTCCTTGCCGAGCTGTTGAGCAGCCTCTTCAACGTACTTAATGATACGTATAAACACTTTCTAGCCTTCGCGTGGAACACCAATAAGCTGAAGAATCGCAGTAATTGTATTTCTTTCTTACAGATCTGCACGCTGACGTTTCGGTCACAAGTGAGACAAACCTGACAACGCGCGACATCATAAGGGTTCCCTCCTACGAAGTCTTCAGAACGGACCGTCCAGCGAGGCCACATGGGGGCAACCCTGGAGCTGGCACGGCCATCCTTATTGGTTCACAGGTGCAGCACAACTGCTACCGGTACGCTGTAAACCACAGGCGTCATCACCAAAGTGGGCGTCTTGGAGCTCCTCCTGGTTGCTGCAAACCACCCTCCTGACCAAGTGCTCAACAGAAAAACCCTGAGTTCTGTACTGACTGGCCTAGGGCCAATTGTTGTTTCAGGTGAATTGAACGAAAAATATTCATCCTGGAACTCTCGCAGGACGAATACGAGAGGAACAGCTCTTCGAAACTTCCTGGACCATCAAGGAGACATTGACGTTGCTGTCCCGCTAGATCCGTCGATCTTTCCGTTAAATTACCTGCAACTACCTGAAGTGCTTGACTTTGCCCTATATAGGAATGTTCCTTTCCCGGTTGTCACCAGCATTGTAAATGATCTGCAATCGGATCTCTCGCCTGTGCTTCCTGACCTTTGATGCAGCCGTGACCTCTAGACTCACACCAAACGCAGTGAACATCAGGACGAACTGGGGTAAAATTCCCACCAACTGGTCACGGAACGGAAACCCCTCTACTAAAATCCACGAATGTTGCGGAACTTGATGACTGTGTCTAAACTTCAAGCACTCCTGTCCTCTTCCCTAGAAGATGAAATAATACCTTAAAATAAGAAGCCTTTATTGTCATAAACTATACCTCCAGCCCAGTGCAACCACGGCCACTCCAACCGGGGCTACCAGAGAACATCCGCCGTGAGGTCAGACGCAGAAATCAGCTGCGAAACCAGTGGAAAAAGAGCCAGAAACCTTGAAGCCAAACGCCGGATTAGCCCAGAAGCCAGAACAGACTGATCATGTCACTCGTTAATGATTACAGGGCTGAGTCCTGGTAGTGATTCCTCATCCTGTTTCTTGACTACCGAGGTGGCAGTGTTTGGCGGGCTGCGAAGCAAATCAGGGGAGTCAAGGTGACAACACAACCTCTCCATGGACAGCACGGGCTCGTTTATGCTGCAGAGGACAAAGCAGAAACATGTGCCAAAATAATGCATGGCTAATTTCAGATAAACTACGAGATACCAGCGAGCGCAACGATCAGATGGTTGATCGCTTCATGGAGTCATTCTTCATGGAGTCCCCGGAAGACAGCATTGAGCCCTTCACCCTGCCATAGGGTGTGCGAGATATTGTCCGGAGGTTAAGACCGAAGAAAGTCCCAGGAGACCGCGCTAAGCTTGATGGAATCAGCTCGAACACTCTTGAATCTGCTCAACACCTTTTATTGTCAACTGCTTGCTGATAATCTTTAACGTTTTCTTAGGTTCTGGCACTTTCCGGCCTCTTGGATGTCCACATGTTGCCCACAGTGAAATACCTGGGGGTCACGCTAGATTTAAAATTACGCTTCAAACACCACGTCGACAAGAAGGTCGCCGAAGCAACCTCGATCCTCGGACTAATGTGGCCGCTCCTTGCAGCACGGAGCCCATTGCCGATCAGGACAAACGTCACCTTGAAACTGTTGATTGTTCGTTCTTGCATGATATATGTATGCTTCAGAAGCATGGTGGATCCTGGCCAGCAAGACAAACAGGAAACACCTGGAATTCATCCAATCGAGGACGCTCAGAAGGATCACCCACCAGCCCTGGTTCGTCCGTAATTCTACCACCCGGAACTCGAATGGAGTCCCGATCCTCGAGGATTTCACTAAAGTAATAACTTGCCGCCTTTTTTCAGAGAGCGGACGAGTCACACCACGACCACATAAGGGAGCTCTGCAGGCGATTCGGAATCGCAGAAGACTGGAGGTCCCACCCCATCGCCATCCTGGATGTCCCACCGTAGAAGAACTTCGACAGTGAGCATTTTTCTGAATTAGCCAATACCTGATTGTCAATTCCGCAATCACGGCGGATCAACTGCTCATGCTGTCGTCGCCATACTATCTCACCCATTCTGGAGAGGGAGGTGGATTTAGTCTGTTACTATCATAGACTAACTACAGTAGTACGTCTATGGTAACATTCTCTAGGAGGAATCCCATACTATCCCCATGGGAGCGGGGATGTGCGGAAAGCATTCCCACCTTTCAATTCCCCCAAAAATGTTGGCTACATTGGGAACAGAAAGTAAAACGGCGCTGGATTATAGGCTTCACTTAATAAAAAAAACCTAAATAATTCTAGATGGATTAACAAAGGGGAGCAAACACATTTTTTGCCACATAATAGAATAGAGAAGCTACTCGGGGCGGAGAGTGCGGCCAGCCTGGCGGACGGATGAGACAGTCCAAGATGGCGGCGCCGCCCTAGACCGAGCGTCTACCACTCACCGCTACGCACTATTTCAGTTAGTCGCAGTGAGGGTAGATGCGGCTTTTGTTGTAGACCTAAGATGACGAATTACACGAGATGGTAAATTAATTGCAATAACCGGACACCTATTTAAAACGGGTGATTACCCGCTAAGATTACATTTTACAAGAGCGCATTCTTGTTTTAATTTATTTTAATACGCATATTTAAGTGGTTAAAAATATGTATGCTTAGTCATAAATTGTATTGAATATTCCTATAATTTCTCTATGAAATCTAGTCGCTCTACATTTTATTAATAATTCTTTTTGTGTTGAAAGTACCAGTTGTTATTTATATATAATAAGCAGTATTTTTATTTATGGACTAAAAGAAACTTTGAATAAATGATATAATAAATTACACATTTGTACTATTGTTTACATTTTAAAATCATTACTTTTTCATTCGTAAATTAAGGGCTTGTACAACCTTCTAAAATTGTGCCGACTTTGCGAAAGATATATTAGAAGTACAGTACCAAACTATAATACTCTAAGTGAAAACAATATTCTCAGTAAAATGTAAAACCATGTACTGTGCGTTGCCTGCGTGAAAAACCAGCCCGCGCATGGTTTGGGGTGGGAGTGATGAAGAGGGGGGAGAGATTGGGAGTGGGAGTGGAAGGCTGCGCGCTACTAGCCTGTCTGCATACGTTTGACAGCTTGTATTGTTACCCGCGCGCCACGCCGCCGCGCCGGGCGGTAGATCTATATCTACTTCATAATAATATACAAACGTACTAAAATATTCTATACTCACTGAACTGTAGTAAGATTGAAAATGAATTGATGGTGATTTAATGTTTTTGGGACGGCACGTTTGGATTTGCATCTGCTGAGAACTGTCAGCTGACTGAGCCCAGTCGCCGTGGTGCTGTCTGGCGGCGCCTGCGCATTAGACTCCTTTGCTACCGCGCATCTGTCCCGTTGGTTTTTCACCCGTGCAACGAACAGTACTTGGTCAATCTGTAGATATGGTATGGATTTATTCCCCAAAGTTTTAAGTTTTTCTGATAATGAGTAGGACGAAAATAATCGTTGTTTAATGATCGAAATCATAGCTCATAAATATACTTTTCTGTAAAATAATCCTTCATTACAGTAATATTATTAATGAAGGTCTGCATACATTTAAGGTGAGACAACAGCTGAATAATACTGTAATCTCTTTGGGTCAAAGAACATTGATTAATGTCTTAAAATTATTTGGACTAAGTTATTTAATACTCATAACCAGCTGTAGTGAGTGAAACTTCGAGGATATATTACAAATATATAAATAAGTCAATAAATTACTCAAACTATTTTTCATTTACTAGTCATTAAATGAACACGATATCATTACTAATCCTATCTAAAATAAAATAACAAATAAAAACAAATACAACAACGTAGCCGGAAACCAAACACACTGCACTGCTATGGACAGGCGCGGCGCGGCAGCATAGGCTGCGCGAAAGAAAAGTTTGGCCGTCTTCTTATACCTCGATTGCCGAGGAAACCAAACACCTTAGAAAAAAAAGTTGGAATAAAAAATGAAATTTGTTTATCGATCTACAACTTTCCCGCTGACGAAATGTCTCTGACCAAAAAATAAAAACAAACTTTCCCACCGAACAACTTTTCATGTCTGGTTTTGAAAAACAGAGCTACAAGTGTGTATTAAATTATTGATATACCAATTAATAACATTATTATTAACTTTAAATTATTACCATCGTTATCCTCAGACTCTATACTATAAGCATGCAAAATTTAAACAATATTCTTCAACCTATTACTGCCGTTGATAATGACGACCGTGTAAGTAGGGGGCATTAGAGGGTTCTGACCCAGCAAAGGCGCGGTGAGGAGCAAGTGAGGAGCCCCCCCCCCCCGGCTGGCAGCAGCACGCAGGTGAGGAGCCCCCCCCCCGTGACGTCAGGCCCCCCCCGTGATGTCAGCCCCCCCCCCGTGACGTCAGGCCCCCCCCGTGACGTCAGCCCCCCCCCCGGCCGCCAACGGCACTTTTCGTGATGACCTTGAACATGAGGAAAAAACTTTCGAAAATTAATAACCAGCCTATTTATCCACCGATTCCCACGGGACTTTTTCCAGAGTGTAGGCCTATCCCCAAGGAAGCGAATGACGTAAGAACCCCATAGATCCACCTTTAAACAAGGCCGCTATTAATTTAAAACCGCGTTTTCCTTATGGGATCTCAGCTGTTTACCAACCGATTTTGACGAAACCTCACCACATGTCGGGCCGTGACCTAAGAAAACCATCGCTTAAAGAAAATTGAAAATCCACTGTTAAACGGGCCCGCTATTAATTTTCAAACGCGTTTTCCTCATGGGATCTCGGCTGCTTGCCGACCGAATTTGATGTGACTTCGTTACACGTTGTATGCCGGCTTGACTAAACCAAACTGCGAGTGGCTCCGTGGAGTCACGTGTCGAGGCGCGTGCTAGGGCCTACGTGACTGTCCCAGCCTGTTTACTCATCAGCGGCCTTTCAGATCCATCATCACTCTCACACTCCTCCGTTCTAGAAGGTTCCGACAAGTGTGTTGCATGAGGCCTCCTGACTGGAGTGCTCCCCGTTAGCGAAAGACCACCTCTCACGTTTCTGGAAGCTTCTAGAAGGTTCGCTGAAGCGTGCAACCTGGGTATAAAACCGAGGCAGAGCCGCGCGCGCGACCTCAGTGTTGTTCGAGACGTCATCATGAACGGAAGCGGAGTCAGCGCAGCCGAAGTGGACCAAACGATCCGCTCCTTCCTAGAGGAGCTGAACGCAATGAACGATGAGAACGCCAACGCACCACCAGTTCAGCAGGGATGTGCGTCAAAGAAGAAAAAGCTCGATGGGTGGACTGTAAAGAGGAAGGAAGTGCCTATCGATTCCCCGACACTGTGCTGGTCCGCTGGCGGATATCAGTATACTGTGAAGAACCCTACCAACAGCGGTAATGTACTGTTGAAGATGAATGTGTTCAAAGGAGGTCACCCCACGTTCAGTTGCGGCTTGTACTTGGACGAGGAGCGAAACGATGAAATCTGCATATGTCTAGAGGACCTGCTATCCAGATTGCAAAACCTATGGTTGGCAAATAGCGAGACGGGAGAGACAAGATACGACGGGATCACTAGGACCGCTACTCCTCTACCCACCTGGCGAAAGACCGATTGCATCATCTCAGGGAAAACCAAGAGGAGCGCACACTCCAAGCGCGCTACTCAGTAAACGAGAGAGCGTGGAAAATTCCACTAAGCAGTTAATAACCGAGATGCTTCTAGAACAATCCACTTGTTTACGCAGTAAAGCTTTCCATTACGTCAGCCTTCCTGGAATTGAGCGTGGAAACTTCCACTAAGCAGTTGATGACCGAGATGCTTCTAGAACAATCCACTTGTTTACGCAGTAAAGCTTTCCATTACATCACCCTTCCTGGAATCGAGCGATTAACTATGCCATCATGTTGTTGATACGCGCGAGTCGGCACGTAGTCACCGCCAATAAAAGGCGACTCGGTGGAGAGAGCCAGTCATTCTGCATCCAGCCGCTGCGCCATTCTCAACACGGACCAGAAGATGGACCTCAGGACAGCCCTCAACAGCTGCAAGGCCGCGGGTTACACTCGCATCGCAGATCTGCGGGACAACGCGGTGTACCCGATCCGCTCATTCGAGCGGGTGGACACACCGTACGGCGAGGCAGTGATGGCCACCTTGGAGGGTCTCGTCGGCGATGACCCGATCCGGATTTACATGCCCCGGCGGTACCTCACGGTCCTGGACGACAACGCCATCTCCCAGTACAACGTTGGCGTGGGGCCGAGGACGAGCCTTGTAAAGAGGAGCGGCCCTCCTGGCAGCAAACTTCCTTTCCTGGAATTTGTATAAATAAATGGTATTTCCTATTCCCTTATTTCCTTCAATATTAAAAAAAAAATAAAAATAAATAAAAGAAGCAAGAAAAAGAACCTTTAGTTACAAGAGCCGAGGTGGCGGTGCACGGCAGCCAGTAGACGCCATGGACTTGAGGTGGAAACACCCGTTCACCGCCATCGTGGCCGGGCCCTCAGGCAGCGGCAAGTCGCACTTCGTGGCTCGCTTCATAGAGCACGCCGACCGCATGTGCGATACGCGGTTCGCCCGCATCACTTGGCACTATGGCAGCGGTGGTGGCGGTGGCAAGAGCCGTGCGGACTCTGCCGTGCGCTACGTAGCCGGCCTGCCAGACCTGGACGACTATGACGGTAGCGAGCCCGCCTTGGTTATCGTCGATGACATGATGCGTGAGGCTGGCTCCGGCGTGGCGGACCTGTTCACCAAGGGCTCGCACCACCGCAACATGAGCGTGTTCTTCATCACGCAAAACCTGTTTCACCAGGGCAGGGGCCAGCGCGACATATCGCTGAACGCCCACTACATAGTGTGCTTCAAGAATCCCAGGGATCGTGCTCAGATCAAACACTTGGCTCGCCAAGTATACCCGGAAAACCCCAAATTCGTGGAGGAGGCTTACGCGGACGCCACGCGTGATCCGCACGCCTACCTGCTCATAGACTTGAAACAGTCCACGCCTGAAGAGATGCGCTTACGTTCAACCATTTTCCCAGACGATCCGGTGAACTACGTGTACTTGCCCAAGAAGAAGTGATAAATAGGCCGAGCGCGCGCCAGCGTCAGTCATCATGTCACACCGTGTGAAGAAGGACGCGGCGCTGCTGAGGGCCCTAATACACGCTACGCCCAAAGAACGCAAGGCCCTGTTAAAAGCGTGCGACAAGAGTCGCATCAAGTCATTGTGCGAGTGCGCGTATAACGTGCTACGCGGAAACGTACCGCTTTCCCCCTGCCTCAAACGCAAATTGAGCAAACACAAACAGGCGCTCAGACGGCTGGTGAAACGCGGCGAGGGCTGGGCCAAGAAGCGACACTACCTCGTTCAACGGGGCGGAGGGATCCTCCTACCTCTACTGTTGAACGCTGTTTTGCCCGTTCTAGCGCAGAAGCTAATCGGACATGGAGTACGCTAGGAAAATGGTGGTTGTACCGCAGGAGCTCATCGAGAGATTGCGAGAAGGACCGGGACCAGGGCCGGAGCCAAGAGGAGGAGCAGGTAGCGCCAATAAGCCAGCCAGCCTGGACGCTGAGATGCATCGCATATTGAGCGACAAGCGGCTGGACGATACGGAGAAATGGAAACAATATCAGCAGGTGTTACAGCGGTTCCTGCACTTTTCCGCGGCTAAACGTCAACCCATAGGTCTGTCAATCATCGAGGGTGAGCAGAGGGAGGAGGAGGAAGCGGCGGGAAGTCCGAGTCAGATGAAGCGCGAGTCTAGCGCCTCGGCGGAGGAGGACATTGTGGAATCGTTCTCAAAAATCTACAGGTCGGTGGCGCACAACTTGTTGCGATTCATGACCCGGCAAGGCAGCCCCATCGCCTGGGACGCCAGTGGGGCGGTGTACGTGAACAAGGTGAAGATCCCCGATTCCAATATAGTGGACATCGCGCACAGCATAGTGAGAGCGCGAAGGGCGGACCGATTGCCTACCGGCTGGCATCAAGTGATGGCCGCCTTGAAGGACATGAACGTGCCCAAAGAATACGTGAGCAATCCCACGGCGTTGCGTTACTTAGGCGTGGGACTGGACTCGGCATCGAGCCCCTGGGGAGACACGACGACAGCCTCGTCGACACCCCTCTCACCGAGGTTGACGCCGATACTGGACCGCTTGAGACCGCGGCCCCCAGCGGCCAGGAGAAGGATAATAACCGAGGAACCCGACCGGGAATCGTCATTGGACAACTGGGAGCCGTTCACACCGTAATGGAGAAGTTGTACTACGACCCGAGCCAGCCCGGTTCCCTCGGCGGGGTGGCCGCCCTGGCCAGAGCCGCGCGCCTACCGAAACGTCGGGTAGCCGACTGGCTGCGCGCCCAGGACACCTACACGCTGCACAAGCCTGCGCGCAAGCGGTTTCCTCGCAACCGCTACGCCGTGTTCGGGCCCCGGGAGCTGTGGCAGGCGGACCTGAACGACATGCGCGGCCTGAGCCGGTACAACGACGGAGTCAACTACCTGCTGACTGTGATAGACGTATTCAGTAAGCGGCTGTTCGCGGTACCACTGAAGAGGAAAAGCGGGCCTGAGGTGGCTGCTGCGTTCGAGAGGATATTCGCTGAGGCGACTCCTCGCTGCCTACAGACCGACAAGGGGACGGAGTTCACCGGGGCCGCGACCAAGCGAGTGTTCAAGAGTCACGGTGTAAACTACTTCACCACGCAGAACCCCGACGTGAAGGCGGCGGTGGTGGAGCGAGTCAACCGCACGCTCAAGACCCGCATGTGGCGCTACCTGACCTACAAGAACACGTATCGCTACGTGGACGTGTTGGACAGGCTTGTGGACGCCTACAACCGCAGCCTGCACAAGAGCCTGGGTGGCCTACGACCCGTGGACGCGGACAGCGGCGATGATCAAACGGTGTACAAGGTGTGGCGTCACATGTATGGAAAGGCGATCCGGCGACACAAGCCCAGGTTCGAGCCGGGCGACACGGTGCGCATAGCCAAGGAGAAGAGTACGTTCGCCAAAGGTTACGAGACCAATTGGAGTAAGGAGCTGTTCGTGGTGGACCACGTATACGGGTCGCATCCTCTGCCATTGTACGTGTTGCGCGACCTGAACGGGACGCCGCTGGAAGGGCGCTTCTACGAGCACGAGATGCAAAAGGTGACGATCGCCCCGGATCGCCTGTATCAAATAGATAAAATACTGGACACTAAAGGGCGAGGCTCCAGTAAGCGCTACCTAGTCAAGTGGGCCGGTTACGGAGAGGACTTTAACTCGTGGGTACCCGCAGCGGACGTGCAACAGCTGCGATGACGAGGCACGACCAGTTTTACCTGACGTTGCCCAGTAACAGTTCAATGAAGTACTATCCCAACAACATGGTGACAAACTACACGACCCATCTACCCTCGACCGTTGATCTGTCAGACGGCGAGTGGGAGGTCGCTCTGGCGGAGGCGCACTACCCCTTCTCTTTTCTGACCGTCGGTGAGGGAACCTACATCAAACTAGTGCTGGGAATGAGGGACTCGAAAGGCGGGTTGGCCGTGGTGGACAAGTTGTTAATCAAAGTGGAGCCGGGCAATTACAGTAGTACCGAGGAACTCGTGCACGCAATCAACAACCACCCTCAAATGAAGAGTAACCTGTGCGCCTTCTCGTATGACGAGAGGTCCTCCAGGGTGGAATTGATGTCGACGTCTTCAGCCGTTCAGAGCCTCAAACTGAGCCCCAGTTTGGCGCTACAGTTTGGCTACGAGGTGGATACGGATATCGTCAAGCGTCACAGGTCCGTGAGGCCGGCTAACCTCTTCGCCGGTCTGCCATCACACATGTACGTGTATTGCGACCTGGTGGAACCCCAACTGGTGGGCGACGCTGTGGCGCCACTACTGAAGATCCTCAACATCGACATCAGGAATTACACGTACGGTGCCAACACGACAGTGTATATAATAGACCCGCACTACGTGCCGGTGATTAAAACCTCATTCGAGAGCGTGGAAATCGATTTAAGGGACAACCAAGGACGACACTTGCCATTCCACTTCGGGACCACGTGCATGAAGCTTCATTTCAGGAAAGAGAGGCAGCGGCAATGAATCCGAGCGATCCCTATCTGGCGTATTACCGCCACCAGCAGGCGGGCCATGGCGTATCCTCCGTATTCAGAGGAGCCGCTTTCAAACGCGGACACGGCATCGGCAGTTTCCTAGGCGGACTGATGCGTACAGTGGTCCCTTTGATCAGATCCGGCGCATCGGCGCTGGGCAAGGAGGCACTGAAGTCCGGTGTGGGCTTCTTGGGCGACGTGGCAGCGGGCACAGCCGACCCCCGAGTCGCGGCCAACACCCGGCTCAGAGAGTTTACCGGGTCGCTGAAACGTAGGGCCGATGAAAAACTGGATCGCGTGCTGAGCGGTGGTGGCGCCTATAAGAGGAGGCGTGTACAGCAGGTTACTCCTCAGTCTCTGGCGAAACTCCTCGGAGCGAGGAAGAAGAGCGCTGCGCCCAAGAGGAAGCCCGCAAAACGTGTCGCTAAGAAGAGGAGAAGCAAGAAGAGTGAGAGTACCGTGAAGGACATTTTTGGATAATGGCGTTTCTACATCAGAAGTCGTGCGAGTGTGTCAAGACCGAGTTGGACCTGTTCTCGCTACCGCCCACGCAGACCAGTATAGAGAGCGGTAAATGGGTGCAGTACAAGCCCATCTCCTCCCTGACAGACGACTCGCCTGTGGAGTTCATAGTTCCGGGTCACGGGGACGAGTACACGGATCTGTCACAGACGCTACTGCATGTGAAGGCTACCATTAGAACGGCTAACGGAGGCGCTGTAACGGGTGATCAAGCAATAAAAGAGGTGGGTCCGATTAACAACTGGCTGCACTCGCTGTTCAGTCAAGTGGACCTGTACCTGAACAACAAACTGGTGTCTCCTCAGAACAACACGTACGCCTATCGCGCCTACCTGGAGAACCTGTTGTCCTATGGCGGTGATGCCAAGACATCGCACCTCACCGCGGAGTTGTTCTACGAGGACTATGCCGGGTACATGGACAATACTGAGGAGGATAATGCCGGGCTCAAGAACCGGAGGGAGTTTGTCAAGGGCAGCCGGTACGCGGACATGGTCGGACATCTGCACATCGACCTGTGCAACCAGGAGAAGTTCATGTTAAACGGCGTGGAGATGCGCTTTCGCCTGATCAGGTCAAAGAACTCATTCTCCATCATGTCCAAAACCGTGACAGACTACAAAGTGGACATCGCCGAAGTCAACCTGTTCATGCGCCGCTGTAAGATCAACCCGAGCGTGCTGTTGGCTCACAGCAGGACGCTGGAGTCGGGTACAGCCAAATATCCCATTACGCGCGTGGAAGTCAAATCCTTCACGCTACCCTCCGGTATCAGCAGCAAGACTCTGGACAGTGTGTTTCTGGGACAACTGCCGAAACGCATTATAGTTGGCCTGGTCAGCAATCAGGCGTTCAACGGGGACTACAAGAAGAACCCGTTCAACTTCACCCACAGCCACGTGAACTTCTTCGTGCTGTACATAGACGGTGAGCAAGTGCCATGTAAGCCGCTTCAACCGGATTACACGTTCGGTCAGGAGTTGTGCGTGCTCGCCTACCACACGCTGTACACTGGCACCGGCATCAATTTCTCAGACTGTGGTAACGAAGTCAGTCGCAACGAGTACCCCTACGGATACTGCCTGATGGCGTTTGATCTGACGCCCGATATGGCGGCCTCTCAATCCAGCCACTGGAACCTGGTGCGCAACGGTAACCTGCGCATAGAGATTGGGTTCTCCGAAGCCTTGGCGGAGGCGTTCAACTGCATAGTGTACGCCGAGTTGGACAACGTCGTGGAGGTGGACCGTCATCGCAACGTCACAGTCGACTTTGGCGGGTAAACGAGTTGCCGCGCGCTCAAGGTCACCGCGGACCGTTAGGTGATGGCGGCGCGCGCACCCAAGGTTAACCCGCTAGGCGCGCTCCCGCCAGCGCTCAGTCGAGTTCAGTCAGCCGTACGGGATGGACGTGCCGCCACCGATCTACAACGAGCCGCCGCCAGCGCGCTGTCATCACGGAAGCGTGGTGATGGATATGCAGTGTTTTAAAGACAGTGATAATGACTTTCTACTGAAAGAGGTTTGCGTGGTGGACGTGACTACCGGCACGCTGCTCCTACATCACATCGCCCGCCCGCCCTTCAGTAAGGACCTCCTGACTTCCGAGAAACAGCGCGAGAGCGTCTGGGTCACTCGCCACTGCCACGGCTTGGAGTGGGACCAGGGGGACATCGCGTACGTCGCCCTGCTGGACAAGCTGCGCTCCTGCCTCATCCACCGTCCCCTGGTCTACGTCAAAGGATCGCAGAAGAGGGACTTTGTACAACGCCACCTCATAACCGAGCCCGCCGCCACCACCGCTCAGGACATGGAGGATCTGGGCTGCGGGTCGCTCAACGGTCCACCCACCTACCGGACCCTGCGCTGTCGCCACCATAAGAGCTCCCACAACCGTTGCGCCCTTCATAACTGCATAGTATTGCGGGACTGGCTCGTGGCTAACGACACACTGGACTCGTCCACCTCGAGCTGCCTGTGCTGCTTCCGCCCACGATGAATACCGTCCAGATCAGAGAATGCCTGGCGAAGATCCCCGGACTGAGGAACGTTGCGGTCTACGCCTCTGACCAACTACCGGACGTGCCGGTCAAGCCTCTCACCGCCATCGTGTCCAACACGGTAGCACACACCGAGGGAGGCGAACACTGGGTGGCGTTTTACTGCTCGGAAGAGGACAGACTCGAGTACCTGGACAGCTACGGAAGGCCGCCATACCAGGCCGACTTTCAAATGTTCCTGAGGCGCAATCCTCATCACCGCCACTATGTCTACAACAGGTATCGGCTCCAGGGCTACGATACTTCTGTTTGCGGCTACTACTGCCTCACTTACCTGTACTGCCGGGCTGTTCTCCGCACGTCACTCAGCGACTACGTCCAGCTCTTCGACCCTGCCGCTCCCGCCGCCAACGACGCTCTCGTCCGCAGGCTCTTCCACTCCATATTCGCTTAAAACTAGTTTGTAAGGTTTTTGTAGTATGTGTATGTAACCTTATTACTGTACAATACATGCCTCATAATGATAAAGCTTGTGTTTTTCATTTCTCCTTTCTCCTTACTATATTCAAAAAAAATTAGCAAAACTGAGGCAGCGGGGCTGGACCTCAGGTTTATATACCAGCGGAGTGTGTCACTGGCTGAGCCCCCGCCAAGCGGCAGTGAAGGCCGCCAAAGAGGGCGCGCCACAAGACCCCTCGGGCATCAGCAAACCACTTAGCAACTCAAGGGTGCAACCTCGAGCGTCAGCAAGCCGCTGATCAATTCAAGGGTGCAACCTCGAGCGTCAGCAAACCGCTAAGTAATTCCTTCCTGGGCAACTCCTTCAGGGCCGTCCCCCCGACACGCGCCGCCAACCGCTCCCGGTTGGCGGGGGCTTTTAAGCTGCACGGCCCATAACGCCTTTCTCACACACTTTAAGCCTAACGGCTTTTGAGTGAGCAAAGGGGAGGAAATAAACAACTCAGGTTTGTGCTGTACATAAAGCTATTATATTTTCTTACAAATACTATTTACAAATTTTTCTTAAAATTAATATTAAAACTAAACAGGGAATTCCTCTTCCTCGTCTTCGTCCTGGCGCTCCTCCTCCTCCTCACCGTCCACCTCCATCCGTCGATCTCCTCTCCTGGCTGGCGGTAGTGGCGGGACGTCCTTGTGTCCCCACGGCAGAGTGTGGATGCCGTCGGGGAGGACACACCGCTTGTCGTCAGTCGGGCTGAGGCTCAGCTTGTCCACTTCCACGGTGTAGACCCGGTGCAAGTGAGACTGGAAGCGGACGTTGGTGGTGCGCTTTTGGACCCCGTCAAACAGGCACTCTCTGTAGTCGTCGGGGGTGAGGACATTCTTGACAACGCCCTTTGCCACCCCCTTGGCCCGCTTGAGAGCCTTGCTGCCGCCTGTCGCCGCGTCCTCAATGTCCATAAAGTATAATTTGGACCGCAGGCCGAGGTACTCGAATAAGGACAGGCCGTTGCACTCGTCCTTAAACTTTCCAATGACCTTGGCGTTGACGGGGCTGTAGCAGGGGTGGGACCTCGGATAGCCGCTGGTGTCGAAGTCGTCCAGGTGTTCCTTCATCTCGGCGTAGACGTCCTGGGACACGATGTCAAAGACAAAGCTGTCTGTGTCCATGTAGTCCACGGTGAGGCGGTCACCGTAGCGCTCCTTCATCTTGCGCAGGAACTCGTACATGAGCCACTTGCTCAGCTCCAGGACTGTCATGCCTACGTAGACGGGCTTGTCCAACACGATGTTGACCTTGGACAGATGCACCAGGGCCACGTCCTCCGTGTAGTACGTCCGGTCCAGGAAGTTGGATCTGGCGACGTACTTGGAAAACCTCTCCGGGGTGCACACCAGCTTCACGTTGAGGCGCTTCCGTACATTCTCGATGGTCTTGCCAAAGACCGCGTTGTTCATGAGCTTGAAGAAGTCCTGTTCAAACTTCGTTTTGGCCTTCTTCCGCAGCTCGGTGTTCATCAGGATGTACGGTTCCAACCACCGCGACTGGCGAAAGGAGATCGCCCGATGCACCGCGACCAGCTCCAATCCGTTTTGCAGCGCCTGCTGCAAGACCCTGTAGTGACAGATGTAGTGCGTCTTGTTGTCCAGGGTCGTCAACAGTTTGGGGAACTTCCCTGTTGGCGGACGCTTCGTCTCGCAGCAGTAGGGAAGGTCCTTGTGCAGGTCGTGTAGGCGCACGGGGTAGTGGAGGTCCACCTCCAAGATGTAGCCTCGATCGGCCTCCGCGTCTAGCGCCGCAATGTCCAACGCCTGTATTTCCTCACGGCTGAGCCACTGGAAGTCTCCGGTCGGCAGGCGCTGGGACATGGCCCAGCCGTAGAGGTTGTTGGCGTCCAGATACAGGAGGAAGCGCTTAGGCTCGTCCGGGCGGTAGTCCGGGCACCTGTCGTGGTTGGCCTTGGCGTAGCGGGTGATGGCCTGAGAGATGCCTCCCCGGATCCCCTGCTCCACGAACAGGTACATGTCAAAGTCCTGCAGCGTGTCCAGCTCCACGTCGCAGGTCTTGAGCATTACGTCCCAGGCGTAGGACGGCAAGGTGTAATAGTGGGCAGGGTCCAGCCCGTACTCTGCCAACGAGGTGTCGCGGAACTGCTCAAAGACATCGGTGAGCAGGGCGATGTCACATCGCAGATACTTGTCCGCATAGTCCTTGAGGTTGTGACACTCGAAGGCTCGCCACACGTTGAGGGCGTGCTCGTACTCCTCGTCCTTGATGTCCTCCAGGGTCATGGAGTTCCTGAACGCCTCCTTAGGCGGCAACTCCCTGGTCCTGTACAGCGTGTCGTAGGACGTCACGAAGTCGTAGGGGAACACGCCCTTCCTACGCACCAGGTCGAACAGCCGGTCGTCGGGGAAGCGCTTCCTCGTCTCACGCATCCTGTCCGTGGGGAGTCCCGCCGCCAGGTTGGCCAGGCTCATGGACAGGAACCTGTATGTGTCTAGGAAGCGCACCGCGAAACTGCTCTGTCGTTGGTTGTCCCCGGGCTGACCAAAGTGGAATCGCTTGGTAAAAGCGATGTACCGCTCCTCCGTGTGGGCCAACACGTCCACGTCGCCGGGGTCGATGGCCAGCTCGCGCACTACGAAGTGGGCGTCGTAGTTGGACAGGTTGTGGAAGTAACAGTTGATGTGTCGCTGCTCCCGGTACCTGAGGTTGCACGAGCGGTGGGCGGCTCCTCGGAACTCGTAGGGCGGGGCGTGATTGTGGTCCCGCACCTTGACGTCCTGGTCCGTGAACTCCTTCCCGCAGAGGTAGCAGTGAGTCGCTGCCAGGTACTCGTCCATCTCCTGCCGGGTCAGAGAAGGGTGCAGAGCTCTCATGCTGAATAGGAACTCCCACAGCGCCAGCACGTCCATCTTGAGCCTCTCCATGAAGACCTTGGACGCGTCAGCCCCGAAGTAGACGCGGGGCTCGAACTCCTCCAGGCCGAGCGAGTCCACGATCTGGTAAGCGAAGGCGTACGGGACGTGCAGTTGCAGGGGCCTTGTGCCAGGCGGCGCTTCCGCAGGGTCAGCGGCGACGGGCTGCAGAGCACACTCAAAGTCGGCATAAACGCAAAAGCGCTCGCGCCGAGTGTACTCGGGGTGGGCGAAGCGGATCTGCTGCTTCTTCGGTAAGTCCAAGCGGAGGGGAGCCTTGGCGGTGCAGTATCGCATGTGCTCCTCCAGACGCTCGGCACCGGACAGTTGCAGCTTGTTGGGCTGGTTGTCGAAGTAAGCGAAGCATCGCTTACACACGTAGATAGCGCTTTTGCGGGACGTCAGCTGGGCTCGCACTAGCCTACTCATATTTGTGATGTAGGCGTAGTGACTGTCCCCGCCAGTAGTCACGTACAGCAGGTCCCGGTGATCCTCCAACTCCCGCTTGCAGATCTTCAGCGGGAACACGCGGTCCTGGAACTTTGGCGATCCGTCAGGGCGTCTCCCCACCATAGCACGCTCGATCCCGTACACGTTGACGCTGATGGGGTTCCTCCTCTCGAAGACTTTGATGTCCTTCACGGCCACGGGGAAGCGTAGGCCGACCCAGTCGTAGCGTGCCATGACGTCCGGTGTGTATGATGTGGGCCTCTCCGGGTGTCGCGCGACGAACTTGGCCAGGACGGCATACGCAAAGCACATGTCATCGACGTTTTGCACGTTGATAACGGCGTGCGTGTCGCAGATGGTCCTGGGAAGATGGACGAACCGAGCTCCGCGTTCTCCCAACGGGGTGTAGAGGTTGACGCGGATCTCCAGGTCGCGTATCCGGAGATAGCTCCACCCGCTGCCCACTAGCAGGCACTGCTCCTTCTCTTCCTCCAACTTGTGGAAGGACGCTGACAGGAAGTCCTCCAAGTTGGACGCGGCGGTGAGAGGCACGTTCTTCGTCTTGAAGGCCCGCAGACAGGTGGCTCCGTGAACGTTGGCGAATTCACATTCCAGGAACATGTTGACCTTGATGTTAGGGTGTCGAGTCCTGACGTCGGCCAACAGTTCCAGGACGCTGTCGAACAGCAGCACCAACGCGTCCTCCACGGCCAAGAAGTCCTCCATGGGCCGGGACAGGCCGAAGGTCAGAAGCCGTCCGCGGAACGCCCGTTGGATGGGGCGAAACGTGGGTAGTCCGCCACCACCCACCATCCCGTCAGGTGCCGTACTTGGTCCGGGCTGGGGCTCGCGGCTAGGTCCGGGCTGGGGCTCGCGGCTGGGTCCGGGCTGGGGCTCGCGGCTGGGTCCGGGCTGGGGCTCGCGGCTGGGCCGGGGCTCGGGTGACAGAACGGGCAGGCGCGGCATTTCGTCCACAACGAGGTTACTCACGACGGGGCAGTTGTGGGCCTCGTGCTGGTCCCGGTTGTAGCGCCGGGTGAAGCCTCGGTCGCAGTAGGCGCACGTGAACCTCATGCCGCGGTGGACGCTCTCCATGTGCCGCTGGAGGTACGCTGCCCTGCGGAAAAGGGCGCCGCAATCGGGACAGCGGACCTCGTTGGCGTGCACCAGCTGCACGTGACGCCGGAGCAGGTCCTCACGGGAGAATCGCCGCCCGCACGCGTCGCACTCGGGCCGTGGGTCTCTGAAGGGTGGCGTTGCGGAGGAGGAGGAGGAAGTTGAAGCAGACGGGCTCGCACCGTGGACCGCTTCCATATGGTGGCGAAGATCCTCGGGACCCGCCAGGGCGACGGAGCACAACGGGCACGGATGGTCTGCGAACAGGAAAACAAGTCCTATTAGTTACCCTATAAACACAAGGATGAGGAACTATACAGTGGACTGGCGACCTCTTGTTTTCCCCTAGAGTCTGTTCCCTCATCTCAATCGCCAGTTACCCAAGCCTGTTAAATACAATGATGAGGAGATGGTGGTGAGGAACATGCAGAGGGCTGGCAACCTCTTGTTTACCTCTCGAGTCTGTTTTCTCGTCTTAATTGTCAGTTTACCCAGTCAGGGCCGTTTACTCTCTCATAAAAACAAGTCATTAGTTATCAAAGTCCACGGGCTTGTCGTGACATCATGGGTGAGGACACCAGGAAATAGCATACTTAATAAATCTACTGGCGGCTTCTTATTTAAACTAAAACTGTACCTGGCGCTTGGTCGTGAGGAGTGGGAGGATGAACTGCAGCGAGGTGGCGTCGCAAGTTGTCGCTTCGCCCGAAGCGTCTGCCGCAGACGTGACAATCGTAATGGCGATCGTTGTGGGCAGATGCTACGTGGCGGGTCAGGTTTCTTGCAACCCCGAAACTGCGCCCGCAAACCTCACACAGATGAACAGCCATCTGCAACATCGGGTATCTGTACTCTCCATCCGTCACAAAGGCGCAGTTGCCCTCAACATTTCGATTGGAAAGTAAAAACAAAACAAAAGAAACTACTTTTATTTTGCTCAAACTTTTTAAAATAAAAAAGAGTGGTAGTGAATCTATTTTGTTTTTTAGGTTCGGCTTATTAATTTTAATCGTTATAAAACACGACTGTTTCAAGGTCATTACAATTCCACTCATCTCCATCTGAATGGAAACGACAAGACCCCGTGTACTGGGATATGTAAAAGATGAAATATTAATGTTAACTAATTAGGTTTTAGAGCATCGAAAACTAGTTGATGAAAAAGTAAATTACATGTTACTTACATTTTAAGATATCCAAAGACAAGGCTCTGCACAGTCACACAAATACTCGCAGCGAAAACACCTAGCTCCTCACAGGACGAGTTGCCACTAGATACTGAAGTAGCTTGGGAAAGTAACGCACTTAAATAGACCGGTTGATGACGCCGTGGAATGTAAGCGGTAAACAGTTCCCGGAACCGCTGATGAGTAAACAGGCTGGGACAGTCACGTAGGCCCTGGCACGCGCCTCGACACGTGACATGCTCATACATAGCACTCCAGTCAGGAGGAGGCCTCATGCGACGCACTTGCCGGAACCTTCTAGAACGGAGGGGTCTTGAAGGCCGCTAATGAGTAAACAGGCTGGGACAGTCACGTAGGCCCTAGCACGCGCCTCGACACGTGACTCCACGGAGCCACTCGCAGTTTGGTTTAGTCAAGCCGGCATACAACGTGTAACGAAGTCACATCAAATTCGGTCGGCAAGCAGCCGAGATCCCATGAGGAAAACGCGTTTGAAAATTAATAGCGGGCCCGTTTAACAGTGGATTTTCAATTTTCTTTAAGCGATGGTTTTCTTAGGTCACGGCCCGACATGTGGTGAGGTTTCGTCAAAATCGGTTGGTAAACAGCTGAGATCCCATAAGGAAAACGCGGTTTTAAATTAATAGCGGCCTTGTTTAAAGGTGGATCTATGGAGTTCTTACGTCATTCGCTTCCTTGGGGATAGGCCTACACTCTGGAAAAAGTCCCGTGGGAATCGGTGGATAAATAGGCTGGTTATAATTTTCGAAAGTTTTTTCCTCATGTTCAAGGTCATCACGAAAAGTGCCGTTGGCGGCCGGTGGGGGGGGGCCTGACGTCACGGGGGGGGGCCTGACGTCACGGGGGGGGGGCCTGACGTCACGGGGGGGGGGCTGACGTCACGGGGGGGCTGACGTCACGGGGGGGGGGCTCCTCACCTGCGTGCTGCTGCCAGCTGGGGGGGGGGGCTCCTCACTTGCTCCTCACCGCGCCTTTGCTGGGTCAGAACCCTCTAATGCCCCCTACTCGTGTATCGGTCACGAAGTTTTACCGCGCATTGAGCTCGCGGATCGTAGATTTCAGGCTCTAAGCCAGACCAACATGGCGGATCTTGCCTCACTTTTAATGCACGGAGTACAAGCACTTGCATTCTCTATTAGCGAATCTCCCCTATAGGGAAGAAGCTATTACCGTAGGTCTCATGGTAAGACTTAAGCCCGAGACCATGATAACTTTTTGTTTTGAGGTCCCCAGATGCCAAAAACACTATTCGTTCAAATTATATATATATATATATATATATATATATATATATATATATATATATATATGTGTGTGTGTGTGTGTCCGTTAACACGATAACTTGAGTAAAAACCGTCCGTTTTGATGAAATTTGGCTCAAATGTGTAAAATGACATTCATGACTTTAAGTTCGAAAACCAGAAAAATCGGACCATGGGAAGGGGTTTTATGGGGGTTTTAAATTTTCCGAAAATCAGTTTTTTGCATTTTTCACCCTACAATTTTTAAAAAACTTAATTTTGGTTTTGACCATGTTATAGAGCTTAAAAAAACAAATAATTTAGTATCTTGAATTATCAACCTAGGTTAAGTGGTTGCGGAGAAAATCCAAAAAAACCTGTTCATAAAATCTCCCATGTTAATCTTATGGGAAAAAGGTTTTTGGCTTTTCCTCAGTTTATTTTAATGTAAACTTCACATTTTCTTTTACCAATCTGTTCAGTTCCACAAAACAATCATTTTGGTGTTTAAATTGTGATTCTACGCCCAACCGTTGCAGAGATATTCAAAGTGCTAAACACAGTACGTTGTCCAATGTTATCCTTATGGAGAATAAATAAAATTTGATATCTCGATTATTTATGAATGTATGTTGATGAAACTTGGTATGTGGCTTCACGTAGTACTGTTATATTGATATCTGCCCAAAAAATTGATTTTTTGTTGATTATTCCCGTAGCAGCAAACCTGCGTACTCAGCCCCATGTTATTCTTATGGAGAATAAGTAAAATGTAATGACTCCCTTAATTATGAACATAAATTAATAAAACTTAGTATGTAGCTTCACTTGGTTGAGTTATATTTGATAATTATACAAAAACCGATTTTTCTGTTCCTTGTTGCAGCAAACCTGCTTTCTCAGCCCCCATGTTATTCTTATGGAGAATAACTAGAATGTTATATAGCACTTATTTATGATTGAATATTGATGAAACTTAGTACGTGGCTTCGCCTAGTTAAATTTTATTTATATTTGCATAAAAACCAATTGTTTGTGTTCCTTGTTTCAGCAAACCTACGTACTCATTACTAATGTTATTCTTATAGAGAATAATTAAAATCGCTTATATGTGAATATATTTTTATGAAACTTGGTTTGCGGCTTTATGTGGTATTAAGACATATATTATGCATTGGAAATTCACTGAGTACGCAGGTCTGCTGCGACGGGGGTATTTTATTATGTGCTCGCTGAGACACTGCTGTGCTCTGGACAGTGTTGCCAGTTTTAGGGCAATTACCTTTTTTTAGGGTAATTTTACTGGTCTTAGGGTAATTTTAGGGTAATGGAGTTTTAGGGTAAAATCGAGAGCCCCTTTATAATTTAAATTTATATGTTTTGGCAATGTAAAATAGGTTTTCCAGGAATTAAAACTTTTACATTAAGTGTTGGGTAAATTAAAAGTATTATAAAAGGTATGTAAATAAAGCATGTATCCTATATCGTATTCAGTATTAGACTAAAGATGCATGTAATCACAAAGAACACAAAGTTTAATTTTAAAACAGATAAAATTGAGGCACATTATATATGTTATGTGTCCAAAATTTGGCGCAACATATTAATACAGAAAACCCTAAACAGTAAAAATATATCGGGTTAATTTGGTTAAATATAGGTTGTTAGATTTACAGCGCTGTTGTAGAAAATATGTTTACTGAAGATTATCTCTATTTTGAGACATATTTGTATGAAGGAACTAAATTGTATTGAAATCTCCATGGTGAGCCAGGTGAGCGCACATAAAAACATCACAACAAAGGCATCACATGCGTAAATTTGTGTGATGTGGTGTATTGTAATAAAACCTATTGATCTAATCAAATAGTAATAAGATGACAAACATATTCTCTGGGCATTATTATTTAGAAAAAATAAAATTAACAAATTTGTACAACTGAAATTGCTTTATAAAACAATAAAGCACTCCCAACAACTGCTAATAACATTTATCAGCAAGCTTATATTATCAGCTTATATTATCGATTATCAGCGATGATTTTAAGCTTATATTATCAGCACATTAAATATAGCGCTGAATAAAAATATTACAACAGAATATTTATTTGGATTTTTTAATATATATTTAGTTTTATGATTCAAGATTCAAGATTCAAGATTCAAGATTCAAGATGTTTATTTTCCATGAGATACATTTGTTTGTACATTGGAAATTGTCAGAAATTGTTTATATGTTGGAACATTTGTCAATATAGTCTTAAATAGTTACAGATAAATTGCAATTTACTACAAGTTAGTCATGGAAGTGGATTATATGGGCGGACTTTGGAGAGAATGACAAAAACAAAGAAACAATGGAAATGTGAGAAAGGGACAGATTAGTCGGGTCTGTTTTAAAGAATCTTAATTTCAGAGGTGGTTAGTTCAAGAAACTCTGTTAGAGAATAGAACGGGTTTAAAGTTAACCACTTATAAATAACATTTTTAAATTTAACATAATTCATTGTGAGCAAATTTCCAGGCAGTTTATTAAGACATTTCATCCCAAGCGTTCTATGGCTTGATTTAGTTCTTTCCAGTCTAACATACGGAATGTCTAGCTTATTTTTGAACCGTGTATTCCTGCTGTGTACATCAGCTCTAAGTGCATATGATTGGTAATTCTTAAAACTAAATAACAAAATATTGTAGATATATAAATTAATAACAGTCAAAATTTCATAGTTAATAAAAATGGGTTTACAGTGTTCTTGTTGGTTAACATTAGCAATTATTCTTAATACTTTCTTTTGAATGACTATGTGTAATATAGGGCCAAAGACGAGTATTAAATGCTATGTTACTTTACATTTTATGCCTAAATCATGTTTTAAAACTAATCTCGAATATATTTTGAGCTTTTAGAAAAGAAAATCAACTCTTAGGGTAATTTTAGGGCAATTTACAAAAGTTTAGGGTAATTTAATCACACGTTTAGGGTAAAATTTAATCTACCTGGTGGCAACACTGGCTCTGGATCTCTGAATTAATTTCAATGGCCCCAGCTGTTTGCTCTTTCGATCCCTCCCTGCTGCTGTTCCGCCCTTTTGACTTTTGTTGGTTGCTGTTGTGTTGATCTTGATCAGAAAAGGTGTTACTGTATGACATATAGTGTATGTTGTTATCATGTTCAGTGTCCAATCCAATGTACACCATCAGTAATATGACAATAATTAGCGTTGCATGGATGTATAATAATCAAATGAATTTCAAACTCATTCAGGGCCTATAATAATTAAATTAGACTCGGCTTTTATCTTATTAAGTCTGATTCTGGTGAGTTAAAATATTAATTTGACCTAGCCTATTTTGTTGATATGTTTTTAACCCAATTTAAGATTAGGCCTAATTTTAATTTACTTTTTATTGGTTAACTTAGGAAAATTGTTTGTATATTGTTTAATCATGTAAGGTTTAAATCGAGGCTGCGATTTGTGGACTGTTAAAAAATTGTTAAATAAAAAAACCTATTCTCCAGGATAGCCTACCTGTGTGCACCATCTTTATTAGATTAGGTCAGAATTTTTGTTCATCAATATTAAAATGTAACCAAACCACAACGTGCTGCAGCTCATCATAAAGTAATTTTGTACCATTGCAGATAGCTTTCTCCTTTCACTTTTATGTTCTTATTTACTCATGTTGGGTACGGTTACATAATAGGCTTGATTATTTTCAACAGATATTTTAATACTACCTATCAATGTTTCAGTGAAATGATTTTCAAGTATTTTAGCCTATCGCTATTCTCCCTATATATTTCATATCGATCTCTTTCCTAATAGTGATCAGTAAGAACAACCTCCAATGGTGAAATGCTATGGATTTGTTTTTTAGAGTTAGCTACCGCGGTTAGTTAGATTACTGGTATAAATTCTAAAGGCCTATCAAGTTAGGCCTACATTATTTATGAATAACAAAACCTATCCTTAACTTACGGTAATTAATGCTGTTTGTTGTTTCGTGTATTTGTATTTCGTATTTTTATTTCAAATCATAACAAAAGTCAAAAGTCAAATTTCTTTATTGTCGTAAGCAAAATGAAATGCGATGACAAAAGTCGGTAATATGTACATGGAATTATAAAAATGTTTGACGATATGTACAATACTAAACTTACAACACAAACTTATAACTAAACAATTGAGTCATTGTTTACAAATAAATGTACACTGTAATATTCTTTAACAACTAAAAATTCTTTCACGCTTTTCCTGAATATTTTAAAATCATTTAACAATCTAAACTTATTTGGAAGGCTATTGTACATCTTTATTGCTGAATACAAAACTTGCTTCTGAAAAAATGTGGTGGAATGTGGTAGGATTGCCAGGCGGTTGATGGGGCGAAAATTGTATGAGGAGGACCTTTTTTGAAAATATTCTCGATTTTTCATAATTAAACAGGTTGATTCCAAAATACATAGACAAGGGAAAGTCAGAATTTTATTCTTTCTAAAAATTCCTCGACATGACCTAGACGATCTGAGCCCGAATATGACTCTCAGTGCCTTCTTTTGCAATTTGAATATGCTTGCAGTAGCCGTTCTTTCATATCCCCAGATAGGAACAGCATACATTTTTCAACTACCTAAGTACTTCAAATTCATAACCAATAGGCTATAACCAATGTATAGGCCTAACAGTGTTAACCAGTAATAATGGGCTATTAATGATTCTAGCCAAAGAATCAGTTGGTCTTGAGTCAGTAACAAGGCTGAGTTACACAAGACATCTCACCCATTCTACACTTATCATTCATTCATATTCACCTTAAAATACGCCCAGGTTGTGTCGGCGTCTTAAATAGATATAAGTTAACAGTGTTTTGATGGATGAGCCACCAACGTCTTGTGTCCATTTAATACACTTTTCAATATTAGTCTCAACTTGACAAACACTAGGTATGTTTTGAAAAATATAACAAAATTCATATTAAATTATATTTACATTTCAGTAATTATTGGTGCCTTATATTTACATTTCAGTAATTATTGGTGCCGTAGGCATATATATCAATAACAAATGTCTCCATTTTTTTCTATCCGTGATTCAATATAAATATTCAATTTTTAACATGTCTTACATTGTACAAAACTACAGCTTATGCGTAAAATCTAATCTTCTTCTCACTTTTTACAGGACTGTGGTAAAAATTAGTTTCTCATCAAGGTGAGAAAACCAGACATCTGCATATACATTATGAAATGGCATCTCAATATAGAAATTTTCTGAAACTTTTAGAATCTTGGCCTGTTGATAAAACAAAAACGTACAGGTAGGATTATTTGTAAGTTAGCTGCCATTATTTTTATATGTATAGGCTAAGATTTAAGTTAAAATGTGCTTGCAACAAACCAACATATAAATTTATTTATTTGGGTTAGCTAATTGTTCTTGGCACCAGGCTCTACCAGATCAAGGCAAGTATAGGAGGCGAGCTCGGAGTAGTTGGGGGATGAATTGGCCCAAGCCTCAGCAGAGATGTTCCCGCTTTGATAGCGTTGTATGGCGGCTCCTTGTTTTGTAACATATTACAAATGGATTTATGTGTAACAAATTATAAAAAATAGGCTAGGCCTATAGTTCATGACAAAATTATAGTACCCTAACTTAACTTAGGTAACCTAATTCTGCAGAGTGCTGTATGGTGGCCCTTTGTTGTGCAAAATATAACAAATAAATGAATTTGTGTTAGGCCTAACATAGTAAATTCAAATTTAAAATAATTTTCAGACCTCAAAAAATAAACAGCAAAAGTAAAATTTTAACCCGGGACTCAAGAATGAAGCATTTATAACCAGTAGGCACATTTCATTGCACTTGGTATGGTCAGGGGGAAATGCATGTTGAGGATAACAATCAATTAGGTCAATTAAGTTATACAGGCAAAAATTGCAGGCAAATAATACAGGCATAGAAATACAAACATCATCAAAAGGCAAAAGAAAGAGGGCTGAGAAATAAATTATTTTAAAGTAACTAGCATCAAAAGCAGATAATTGAAAATTCAATAAATTGCTAGTTAAGGATCACAGGGGTAGGGAGGTCAAAGAATTCATTGATGTGGTAAAAAGGATTATTAATCAGCCACTGGTAGATTCTAGCTTTAAAAGTACAGCGGATTTTTAGGTAGTACAGCGGAAGGTAGAATACTTCATCTCTGAGTACTTAATTTGTTTAAACATCTTTACCCAACTAGTTTGTAGCTCTGCTTCGATTTATTAAGTCTAACAAAAGGTACGTCAAGTAGTGCCCTATTTCTTGTTATGGCTATGAAAGTCACCCCTAATAGTAAGGGAGTCAATATTCTTAAAACTAGAAAACAGTACGTTAAAAATATATACCGGTACCTAAATTAACGACAGTCAAAATATTAAAATGTTTAAAAATAAGCCGACAACGTTTAAATGGATCCGTTTTTGCCATTATTCTTAATACTTTATTTTGGATGATGAGAACATTCTTTATGTGAGGGCTATTGCCACAAAAAATAATCCCATAATTTAATGCAGACTGAAATAAAGAGAAATACATTTAACAGTTTTCATGTCATACACACATCTTGTCATAGTTTGTATAAATCATTTGCGTGGTGAAGCCTGTGGGTATCAGCTAGGACTTGATATATTATGAATATTTGCTAAGAAAATTAAAACATGTGAAAGACGTCCAGTTCTTACTTCTTACACATTTTTTCACTCTCTGTTTCATACGGTGTCGGTCTGTGAGGGCGAGCTACATCATCCTCTATAACATTTATATGACAAAATAAAACCGTGTAGTAAAATTGGCTGGGAAAGTTTTGAAGAATCACAAATTATGACATTACCTTCTTTGTTTATTTAGTTACTAATCAAACTTGTTATATCTAATAGAACGTGAACACTCTTTTGAAGACAGTTGAACAGCAGTTTACTACAGTAAAACACCGCTTAACCAAACCTTGCTAAACCAAAACTTAGGTTAATCAGAACGGTCTACAAAAAATATTTAATCAATAATAGAGAAAATAAATCTGGCGTATGACTCATGGCGGACTGAGAGACTGTCTGTCGCGGCGGTCACTGAACTTAGGGGTTGTTTTGATGGGTTTTGTAACTTACCTGATCCGGCCGAGAGGGGGTAGAGGGTTGACCCATACTGCATTTTCCGCATTCCTATATCACACTAAAGGATCAGTGTACCATGAACCCTCACACCTGCTGCAAACTCCTAGATGTTTGCGTATTTTCCAAAATTAACCTTGAAATATCAACAGTTGATTATCCGAAAAATTGGGTTATCCGGAACGGTCCCACCCCCATTATTTCGGTTAAGCAGGGTTTTACTGTACCACAATATATCAATTTTGGATTTTTTAATTTTACATTTAGCTACACATTTTGCAGCTATCGTCAAAGTTATACCATACAGTATGAAATAAAACCAAATTATTTATTGACTTTTAAATAACATTATAAATGAAATGGGCATTTCCACAATTTCACTTCTTATAAAAATAACTATAAATAAACGGTATCAGGAAACTGACACATACTTTCTCCCTTTTAGCCAAACATTAATGACAAAAATATTTGTTATTTACTAAATATAGAATATGAAGTACAGAAAATTGTCTAAAATAGTTTTTTTCAGAAATATCCACCCAAATTGCTTTTTTGGAGGCACTATAGAGTCCGTTGCTACACACAGTAGTTTTGAGAGGGGAAATGCCCCCTTGCCCCCCCCAGGGTTAAATAGCAACACATTTCGATCATCATCTGTTGGTCAATGCTAACTTGACCTGCATATCAAATTTTAATGAAGTTGATCAGTAAATAAGAGAGAAATAGTTATTTTTGTATTCCCCATAAGAATAACATTGGACAACGTACTGTGTTTACCGCTAAATGAAAATTTCAATTTTCTCCGCAACTAGCAATCGTAGAATAGTAATTTAAAATACTAATTTATTTAGTTTTTTGAGCTCTTTTTAATGGTGAATAGTAATCTTTTTTAACATTTATGATTTTTTATGAAAAATCCAAAAAACTGAATTTTTGATGTTTTAAGTCCTGTAATTTCTGAACCCGAATTTTTCCAGAAATGCGGGTGGTGTCATTTTGTTGGAAACCTAAAGTTCTACAAACCACGAAAGTTTAATCAAAATCGTTAGAGCCGTTTTTGAAAAATTTGGATTTTTCATGTTTTTTGGCGGTTTTTGGGGGATAATTACCCTTAAAAATCAAAAATTCAAAAAAATGAAAAAAACGCCTGGAGATATCGTGAATTAGTACCTACATACCAAATTTCATAAAAATCGGCCCATAGGTTAGGGCTCTAGCTCTGTAAACATCCACACAGACACACACACACACACACACACACGGACACACACACACACACACACACAGACAGACATCACGTAAAAACCACTTTTTTGGGTTCAGGGAGCACCAAAACGAATATTTCCACTAACAACTCAAATTCGAGAATTTTTACGAAAACAATACTTTCTCCATATACTATGTATAGGGGGAGAAAGTAAAAGTTAACGGACAAAGGTTTACAGAGTAAAACCATAACTAGATTAACAGACTAACTGAAAATATTGTTTTATATTCCAGGCGTTAAAATGATTAGCTTTTGTATTTTGATCAAATTTAAATTTAGATAATTTCATGAAGTAAACTCTATGTAATGTGACATTAAAGCATACAGATCAAAGTAAAAGCCATGAAAACAGAAATAAATTAATAGATAATACCGTTTTTCAAACCTTCCCTGTCTAATGTCATATGTTTCACTTCTGAAATGAACATTTTAGTGAATTTCCTTTATAGGGAAGAAGCTATTACCGCAGATGGCATGGTAAGACTTAAGCCCAAGACCATGATAACTTTTCATTTTGAGGTCCCCAGATGCCAAAAACACCATTCGTTCAAATTTTTATATAGTAGAACCTCGATAGTGCGACACTTTGTGGACTAAAGGGGTGTCGAACTATCAAAATGTCGAACTATAGGGAGTATATGGAACATTTTAACACAGGGAGTATTATGATTAGAAAAACAATACCGTATCACGAAAGTATCAAAAACGTGTTTAACTCCCGCGGCGTCTCGAGCGAACTGACTTGACCTACTTATTGAAAAGGGCGGGGAAGGGGGTGGATAGCGTGGGGTATGGGGTAGGAAGGAAGTTATTCATAGAAAAGGCGGTAAGGCAGGTTCGCGAAAACAATAAGCGGGCTTCCCATCACTGACCGGAGAACCCATCAAGGGCACTAGCGGTTGCCGCTACTGTCATGTCATGTCGTCACGGCCCGCGTCGAAGTATATGACTGTCAAACTATCGAGTTTCGAACTATTGAGGTTCTACTGTATATGTATTTATATATATTTTTTTAAATCTAATATATACAATTCTCGTGTCATAGTGTTTGTAACAAAACTCCTCCGAAACGGGTTGACCGATTCTTATGAAATTTTGTATGTATATGCGGTAGGTCTGAGAATAGGACATAAACTATTTCAAAAAAATTTTTTATTTTATTTTTTCGATAGGCGAGTGAGCGAAGCAGACGAGCTCATATTGAAAATGAACGAGTATTTGATATAATAAAAATTCAATGACATTAGGACAGGACAACATCTGTCGGGCCAGCTAGTATTTATATATTTATATATATATATATATATATATATATATATATATGTCCGTAAGCACGATACCTCTCATGAAAAAGGTCTGATCTCTTAATGAAATTTGGCACAAATGTGTAAAGTACCATTTATTTGAACGAGTTCGAAAATCAGACGAATCGCACCATCCAAAGGAGGGTTTTTTGGGGTTTTCACATGTAATTTTTATTTTAATCAAATTTTAATTTTTACTTTTGAATTCAGCTTAAAAAACAAACGATTTGGTATTTTGATCATTGCTCTACGTGAATTGTATGATGAGATATTTAAAGTGCTAAACACAGTACGTTGTCTAATGTTATTCTTATGGAGAAAAAGAAAAATTTTATATCTCGCTTATTTACGAACATAAACTGACGAAACTTGGTATATGGCTTCATCTAGTTATGGTTTATTGTTGTTTGAACAAAAAAAATTTTCGCCTATGGTTCCCGTAGCAGCAAACCTAGGTATACGGTCCTCATGTTATTCTTTTGGAGAATAATTAAAATGTTATATATCGCTTATTTTTATGAATGAATATCGATGAAACTTAGGATGTGGCTTCACCTAGTTTAATTCCATTTATATTTGCATAAACACCAATTTTTTGTGTTCCTTGTTTCAGCAAACCTACGTACTCATCCCCAATGTTATTCTTATAGAGAATAATTAAAATTTTACATATCGCTTATTTGTGAATATATTTTAATGGAACTTGGTATGCGGCTTTATGTGGTATTAAGACATATATTATGCATTGGAAATTCACTGAGTACGCAGGTTTGCTGCGACGGGGTATTTTAAAAAGCTGCAGCTAAAGCTACATTTTTAGTGAATTTCCTAATGCTAAGTGAACTATTAGCATGACCCACACGGTGAAACTGTTGACCCCGCGAAACCCGCCCGGTACCACCATAGAACTTCCTAACTTGACCCCCTGAATACGTTTTGGGGGTTCGCTAACAACTTTATATATATATATATATATATATATATATATATATATATATATATATATATATATATATATATATGTATATACATATATATGTGTTCGCACTTTAGCAGTCGCAATTTGCGTCCGATATACTGAAAATTTGGTAGGAACCTCATCTTCTGTAAAAAATTGGACAATTTCTTTGGGCAAAACAATCGGACAACTCTAACCGCCTTTTTTGGAGATTCTAATTTTTCAAATTTTGAATTTGTGGGCCCAAAAAGGGCAGAATAGCCCCGAATGTAAAATTATTACATAATAAACTATTGTATGTAAAATGCCAAACATGTTAGGCCCTCCCTCATCATTCTAGCACAAGTATAATACCCCCGTCGTAGCAAACCTGCATACTCAGCGAATTTCCAATGGAGATATAACTGTCTTAATACTACATAAAGCCACTTACCAAGTTTCATAAAAATATATTCACAAGTAAGCAATATATCCAATTTTAATTATTTTCTATAAGAATAACATTGGGGCTGAGTACGCAGGTTTGCTGCATCAAGGAAAACAAAACATGGGTTTTTGTGGTAATATCAATATAACTCGTCTAGGTGAAGTCATGTACCAGTTTTTACTCATTTATATTCATAATTAGGAGAGACATAGCATTTAATTATTATCCATAAGAATAACATGGGGCTGAGTACGCAGGTTTGCTGCTACGGGAGCCTTTATCAAACAATTTTTCCTTTGAGCAAATATCAATGGACCATAACCAGATGAAGCCAGATACCAACTTTCATCAGTATACGTTCATAAATAAGTGAGATATAAATTTTAGCGAATTTCCCCTATAGGGAAGAAGCTATTACCGTAGGTCTCATGGTAAGACTTAAGCCCGAGACCATGATAACTTTTTTTTTTGAGGTCCCCAGAAGTCCAAAACAATATTCGTTCAAATTTATATATATGTATATATATATATATATATATGTGTCCGTGAATGCGATAACTTGAGTAAAAAACGTCCGATTTCAACGAAATTTTGCTCAAATGTGTAAACTGACATTTATGACTTTAAGTTCGAAAACCAGAAAAATCGGACCATGGGAAGGGGGGTTTATGGGGGTTTTAAATTTTCCAAAAATCAGTTTTTGCTACGGGAACTATCAGCCAAAAAATATTTGTTAGTGCAAATATCAATAGACCACAAGATGTGAAGCAATATACCAAGTTTCATCAGGATAAGTTGATAAATAAGCGAGATATACAATTTTTCTTATTTATTCTCCATAAGAATAACATTGGACAAAGTACTGTGTTTAGCACTTTCAATATCTCTCTAACCATTTGACATAGAGCAATGATCGAAATACCAAATTTTGCGTCTTTTTAAGCTGATTCCAATAAAAAAACTAACATTTGACTTTTTCAAAAATTATACCTATGTAAAAAACTCAAAAAACCCATTTTTGGGGTACAAACCCCCCCCCCCCAAATATCCCTTCGGGTAGGTCGATCTGTCTGGTTTTCGAAAGTCATAAATGCTGCTTTACACGTTTATACCGAATTTCATCAAAAACGGATAATTTTTACTTGAGTTATCGTGCATATATATATATATATATATATATATATGTATACAGTTTCGAACTAATGGTGTTTTTGGGGTCTGGGGACCTCAAAACGAAAAGTTATCATGGCCCCGGGCCTAGGTCTTACCATGCTGACTACGGTAATAGCTTCTTCCCTATAGGGGAAATTCGCTAAAAGGGTACTTTCTTTCAATCATTTTTACAATGTTAATAAAAGTAATAGATATATATATATATACAGTATCGAACGAATGGTGTTTTTGAGGTCTGGGAACCTGAAAACGAAAAGTTATCATGGTCCCGGGCTTAGGTCTTACCATGCCGACTACGGTAATAGCTTCTTCCCTATAGGGGAAATTCGCTAAAATATAGGGGAAATTTGCTAAAAAAGCGTAATTATGAGTTCTCTAAGAAAATGTTAATTGTATTAACACAGTACGTTTTCTTATAGGGATTTTACACTGGAAAAGGCTGTTTTTCAGATCTTGATGTAGTTTTATCACCCCCACAATAGTTCTATAGCAACTGGTTACCTTGACTATATCTCCTCCTAACCTTATACTGGTAATGTACAACATTGCTATCCTAATAGTGAATTTAAATATAACCAGGAGCATCAAAACGGCCAAAAAATAATATTTTTTATTTTCTAAAAAAATGTTACCAGTGTTGTTTTAAACCCTAGCCTATATTAGATTTGTTTAAAGGTTTTAATGTGGAAATTCACTTCCCTCACGTCGGCGTGCTGTGGGCAAACTCGCTTTAAATAGCTGTCTACAGCTATAGCTACCAGTAAAAAGTAGCTAGCTACAATTTTAGCTACTTTCACAGTTAGGTCCTTACTTTTTTTAATAATGTAACATAACCCCTCACACCCATGTCTAATAGTATTTTAAGTTGTGAATTTTCACTTATAGGTACATAAGTTACCTTATTTTGTTGTCTTTTAGTCTTAGTTTTCTATCAACATGTTAACAAATTTATTTTAAATCTTTGGTTAATGTAAACAGATTAGTAACATTATAACGTGTTAAAATACATAGGCATACATAAAAGAAACTAACAGGTTAGGCATCAAACAACTTTTAGGCATAATCTTTATATATAATTCTGTAAGCGAAATTTTGAAGTCAAAATTGTGGGGGTTTGGCAAATTGTAAGATGATGGGAGACGGCTCAAATTAATGGCCTCGATCCCAGGGACTCGGGAAAAATAGCGGTATTTTCAAAAAGTTACCAGCGAACAAGAAATAACGTAAAACGTCCCCAACAAGAAAAGCATGGGGATTTAAAAACGTCTGCATTGTTTACAGTATACTATGTGATTAAGTGTCTACTTTGTTTTTGACAAGAGTAAACCAATCAGATGAGGCAGAGTATTGGAGAAAGGTTAGGAGCTATGGCCCCTTCAAGCCACTAGTATATACCTAATCAATAAATCATGAAAACTGTAACTTAGGCATATTTAAGATACATCAGACTGGTTTCACAATTTACAAATAGTAGGTTCACAGGCCCACTTGTATGTATTTTATAACTATAACGTATAGGTCGTATTGAAAAACGTTGGTCTTTGCAATAATTTATTGGGGAAGTAACTAATAGCATTCATAGCCTTGGCCTGGATAAAAATTGTTAAATAACTAACCTCAATATGTATCTTCATATTAGATTTTGAATTTATAGAAACAGTTAGATCACAAATCAACCATAACTTACATGTTCCTACAAAATTACTTTTTTCACTTATCTTTAAAAGCTTGAAAACATATGGTAGGGTTTAGCATATGTCGATATCCACCTTCCTAGGGTTAAACGCAGTGGCGGATCCAGCATTAGAGTCAAGGGGGGGCGAACTTAGTGATTGAAACCCCCCCCCCCCGATTTTTATTGTTACGGATAATAATTTTAAAATCAAAAAATAACTAAATACTAAAAATAACAGTTAAACCCAACACGTACCAAAGTAAACTGAACTAAGAATACCCCCGTCACAGCAAACCTGCGTACTCAGCGAATTTCTGATGCATAATATATGTCTTAATACCATATAAAAATCACATACCAAGTTTCATAAAAATATATTCATATATAAGCGATATATACAATTTTAATTATTCTGTATAAGAATAACATTGGTGATGAGTGTGTAGGTTTGCTGAAACAAGAAACATAAACAATTGGTTTTTATGCAAGTATAAATAGAATTTAACTAGGTGAAGCCACATACCAAGTTTCATCAATATTCAATCATAAATAAGCACTATATAACATTTTAATTATTCTCCATAAGAATAACATAGAAGCTGAGTAAGCAGTTTTGCTGCAACAAGAAACAACAAAATTGTATGCAAATATCAATATAACACAACAAGGTGAAGCCAAATACCAAGTTTTATTAATTTATGTTCAAAATTAAGGGTGTCATTACATTTTACTTATTCTCCATAAGAATAACACGGGGGCTGAGTACGCAGGTTCGCTGCTATGGGGATAATCAACAAAAGATCAATTTCTTGTACAAATATGTCAGAAAATATGGGGTTGCTGTGCAAAAGGTCGGGTAGTTTTGATTTTTTGATATGTTGTTAGTGTTGGGCCCATAACACAAAATCCAAGTTTTCCACCTTGGGGTATCACAGCGCGCCACTTGTTAATGAAATATCGAAAATTTGACCATTCCTAAGATTTTTCACTCTATCTCGCGAACGGTTGGTTTTACAGCAAATATTACGTTATTAAATTAAAGGAGGATACATTTGTGACAGTTTAAGCCCAACACCAGGTATGTAATAATGGCCGAAATACAGACCTTCAAAATAAACCAATTTCTCAAAGATTTATAAAAATGGTGATTTTTCAATATTTTCCACAATATAGTTGTTTAAAGCGAACGCCGTATAGATTTAGTGTGTACAACGCTTGTCAGCATACTTTCAATCACATTTTTCTCTTCGTCAGAAAAGGAGACAGTCTCCAAAATTAGTTGGGATAGAACACGATGAGCCAAACAATGAGCTCGGACAGCCCTTGCATATGCATGCCCACTCATCAGTTTGTTAACACTGTTTACTGCATAGATCAATTGAAAAAGTTCTTTTAAACCACTTCCTGCCATAATGGTTCCGATCGCACCAAATAGGACATCAACAAGTGGAAGCCTCCAAGTCGCACAACAACATCTTTGAATTCAGGATTATTGGAAATTATTTCCTGGCCTTTTATGTAAAGTGGCTGGTCGAAATTAATGAGAGTCTTAATCCCTCTTTCTTTTACAATTATCACTTCGCCTTCACTCAAACTGCTGTGGCATATAAAATATTCATTTATTACACAATCCATGGACGCGTCGGTCGACATTATGATTTTAACAGCGCAAAAAGGATCACTACCGAAATACTCTACATCAGAGAGAAAAAACAACTCTGTTGAAAATAATACAAAATACGTATATACAAAAATGACACTTTTAAGCATATTATTAACCATGCACGCACATTCAGATAATTTTAAACAACAAAGCTGACAATAACATTACAATGGAATTAATTTGTTTTCATTTAATGTCATTTGTAACGATCAGCTGATCAGTTACCGTTGCACGTTTACCAACCTACAACATTGATACAAAATGATTTTAGTTCATTTATTTTGAAGGTCTGTATTTCGGCCATTATTTACGCTACATACCTGGTGTTGGGCTTAAACTGTCACAAATGTATCCTCCTTTAATTTAATAACGTAATATTTGCTGTGAAACCAACCGTTCGCGAGATAGAGTGAGAAAACTTATGAATGGTCAAATTTTCGATATTTCATTAACAAGTGGCGCGCCCCGTGGCGGGCCGTGGCACCCAGAGGTGGAAAACTTGGATTTTATGTTATGGGCCCAAAACTAACAACATATCCAAAAATCAAAACTACCCGACCTTTTCCATACCACAATGTATTATTTTACTGGACTAAAATATCAATATACCAGTACTACGTGATGCCACATGCCAAGTTTCATCAATATACATTCATTAATAATGGAGATAACAAATTTTATTTATTCTCCATAAGGATAACTTTGGACAACTTACACTGTATTTTTGAAACTCATAATAGCAATGGATTTGAATTTTTTTTTTATTTATTTGGACTTTACCTATCGCTTCTAGTGTTTAAAACTACACTACGTTTCGGGAGGTAAGGACGGGAGGAGTTTCCTTACCTTCCGAAATGTAGTGTAGTTTTAAACACTAGAAGCGATAGCTAAAGTCCAAATAAATCAAAAAATAAATTACTTTACTGTGTTTAGCACTTTGAATATCTCTGCAACGGTTGGACGTAGAATCACAATTTAAACACCAAAATGATTGTTTTGTGGAGCTGAGTTGATTGTTAAAAGCAAATGTGAAGTTTACATTAAAATTAACTTAGGAAAAGCCAAAAACCTTTTTCCCATAAGATTAACATGGGAGATTTTATGAGCAGGTTTTTTATATTTTCTCCGCAACCACTTAACCTAGATTAATAATTCAAAATACTATATTATTTTTTTTAAAGCTCTATAACATGGTCCAAACCAAAATTGTTTTAAAAATTTTAGGGTAAAAATGCAAAAAACTGATTTTTGGAAAATTTAAAATCCTTTTAAACCCCCCTTCCCATAGCCACTTTACACATTTGAGCCAAATGTCATCGAAATCAGATGTTTTTTACTCAAGTTATCGCATTCACAGACATATATATATAAATTTGAACGAATATTGTTTTAGTCATCTGGGGACCTCAAAAAAAAAGTTGTCATGGTCTCGGGCTTCAGTCTTACCATGAGAACCACGGTAATAGCTTCTTCCCTATAGGGGAAATTCGCTGAAAAAAGGCAGAACAGCGTTTATGCGCAGTGTAAGGGTGTGATGACTAATAATATCACGACTCAGTGTTGCACGGTAAAATCCCGTTGCCATGGTAACGTCACGTACGCACTACTCTGCCTGCACCTCGCCGCCCCGCTCACTCGAGCTACCGCTGTTGTATCTGAGATCTGATTGACACATTGACACTCACAACAGAATGAACACTACACAACATTATCCTTGACGTTTGCCGGTCCCACACCCAAGTAACGCGACGCTGGTTTCGTGGGTAAAAAAGGAGGCAAGATAAGGGCAGTTGTATCATCGCGTAAGTACAGCCAACTGTCAAACGTCATCAGAGCGAAATGATCACTCCCACTAACTGTTTAAGCTTGATTCCACAACTTTAGTATGCATACATACCGTTTTGAAAAATAACCTATGGTCGGCAATGCATAAATTGCAACACATCTAACCAGATGCAAATTAAATAACTGCACTATTTTTATACGGTATAATACAAACATTTCTGAGCTTGAGGGGGGGGGGCGATTGACCCCCCCTGCATCCGCCACTGCTTAAGCGTCATTTCAGTATTTTGATTGGAGGGGCAAAAATGGTCGTGATCGTGATTTTTGGGACTTTTGTTTTCATATAGCTTATTGCAGTAATATTTCCTCCAAATTATTGGGGGGGGGGCAACTGCCCGCCCTTGTCACCCCTGAATTACACCTATGTTCCTATGGAAGTGCCAGCTTCTTTATAAACAACTTTTTTATTAGCATATTACGTGTTGTTATTACTTACGGGATGTAATAAAAGACGTCTTACAACACTTAAGATATATTTACACTTATACTGATTCACATACAGACGGTAAACATATATAAAAGATGGTACTAGGCGTGTTTATATATGTTTAAACGATTTTGATTAATCTTTAGTGGTTTGTAGAGCTTTAGGTTTCCAACAAAATGACACCACCCGCATTTCTGGAAAAATTCGGGTTCAGAAGTTACAGGACTTAAAACATCCAAAATTCAGTTTTTTTGGATTTTTAATAACAAATCATAAGTGCTGCAAAAGATTACTATTCACCATTGAAAAGAGCTCAAAAAAATAAATAAATTAGTATTTTGAATTACTATTCTACGATTGCTAGATGCGGAGAAAATTGAAATTTTCATTTAGCGGCAAACGCAGTACGTTGTCCAATGTTATTCTTATGGGGAATACATAAATTACTATTTCTCTCTTATTTACTGATCAATTTCATTAAAAATTGATATGCAGGTCCAAGTTAGCATTAACCAATAGAGGATGTTCGAAATATGTTGCCATTTAACCCTGGGGGGGACAAGGGGGCATTTCCCCTCTCAAAATCTCTTTGTGTAGCAACGGACTCTATAGTGCTCCTAAAAAGGGATTTTGGTGAATATTTCTGAAAACAACTATTTTAGACAATTTTCAGTTAATTTATCTGTACTTCATATTCTATATTTAGTAAATAAAAAATCTTTTTTTTATTAAAGTTTGGCTAAAAGGGAGAAAGTATGTGTCAGTTTCCTGATACCGTTTATTAATTAATTGAATACAAGTATGTGCAAGTAATTACATCAAAACTGTAAAAGAAGCAACAAAATCCGCTACATCTTCTCTAAAATTGTAGCACACTACAGCTAAAGCTACTTTCTTTCTAAAGTAGTGGAGCTACGGCTGACGCAACTAAAAAAGTAGCATTCTACTTATAGCACACCACTTCCCAACACTGAATTGAAGAGTATGTTTTAAACTATTTTCAAACTCTGGACTTATTCAATCTTTTATCTTATTACTGTGACTGTTATGACTTCAAATTTAATGTTTCAGAGACCTTGGGCTGCATATTCGAGAACAAGTGAAAGCAAACTTTGCGAGTGGGACTATATCAGCTAATGTCAGTGAGGAAGAATGTTATCAAACTTATAACAGTTTGAAAAGACTGTGTGATAACCATTACGGTGAGTCATATAAAAGACATTCAAAGAGTTCGGCCTCTGGTTTAACAGCAGAACAGTGTAGTTCTGTACTGTCTACCGAATTTCTAGAGTATTTAAATAAACAGGAGAGTTTGTTGAGTCGCATAACAAAAAAATGAGGTATAGCAATTTATTTCCATACTTTCATGTGCCCATGAGCAAGGCCCTTTTCTCTGTGGCATCAAAAGCTTCAACATATTCCCCTCATTGTCCTGTTATGGCAAAAGAAACTGTCAAATTTCTCAAGCCTTCTGAAGGAGATACGTTTATAGATATGACCTTTGGTGCTGGTGGTCACACAAAACATCTTTTAGAGCATTGTCCCTCCCTGAAAATCATAACTTTGGACCGAGACCCTACAGCGTTTGGTTTTGCACAAGAATTATCCAACCAATATCCTAATCAGGTAATCCCTCTTTTAGGAAAGTTTAGTGAACTTCCACAGCTGCTTTCTAATATCAACATAAAGCAGAACTCTATTGATGGTATTTTATTTGATTTTGGGTGTTCTTCAATGCAATTTGATGTAGCTGAAAGAGGTTTCTCTTTGAGCAAGGATGGGCCCTTAGACATGAGAATGGATAGAGATCGTTTTCCCAAAAGTCCCACAGCATCTGATGTATTGGCAATGGCAGACGAAGAAGACTTAACTAAAATTTTCAAAATATATGGGGAGGAAAAGCTGGCCAAAAAAATATCGAGAGCTGTTGTTGAAGCAAGATATACATTTAAGACGTTTCGCTCAACAAAAGAGTTTGCTGATTTTGTTGCTGGCGTCTGTAATAAAGATTTCAGGTTAGACAAAATTCAGAGACAAGCTCATATAGCAACAAAGGTTTTCCAAGCTTTACGCATATTTGTAAACAATGAAATCAATGAAATTAACTATGGAATGGTGATTGCTCAGAAATATTTGAAAGTTGGGGGTCGTTTGGTCACCATTTGTTTTCATTCTTTGGAAGATACTATAGTAAAGAGGCATATTGCAGGCAGCATTATTAACAATGCCGCTAATAGGTTGCCTCAGAAGTATATTGACTACACAAAGTCTTATGACTTGGAAGCCGTAGGAAATGTGTTGTCATCCTCATGGAGCATGGTTCATAAACATGTTATAACACCAACAGACAATGAGGTCAACTTGAATCCAAGAAGCCGATCTGCTAAACTAAGAGCAGCTGTAAAACTTCATAATTAGTAATGGTTAGCTTATTGGCAAATGGTAATTTAAAAAAGATTGTAGGAGTGATGATTAAAAATGTAAATAAATTATTGTTACCAAAACAAACTTCTATAATTTATCCTTTAACTAAATGTGAAAAATGTCTGCTACACTAGCGGTTCTCAAAATGGGGTTCACAATGAATCCCTTTGGGGTTAGCAGAGAGAAAGTTTGTGATGACGGGTATGTATATTGTAGACAAACAGCTTGTAAATTTATAATGCCTTTCAACAACTTATAATACTAATATATAAAAAAATACAAAATCAGTCAGGTTTTTATATATTTACAAATACTTTATTTTAATGCTCAAACTAGCTGATGCACTCGTTCTTCGCACGGGTTAGAAAGGTTGAGATCTTGAAACAGCTGTTCTTGCTTCTGCTCTTAAGCTGTCAAATGGAAGTATCCACAGCTGTTCGCATTACAGTTTCTGAATGTTTCCTTTCTTCTGAAATATAAACACTGAAACTTAGGATGTTCACGGGGCGTAGCCCGAGGGGATATTAAGGAAGTGAATAGGCCTATGTGTTGCATGAGTTCAAGATCTACCTTTGTGCCCAGTTTCAGCCCAGTGTTCAGTAGTTTTTGCGTTTACTCGGAACAGGAGACAGACAGGCAGATACACAGAAACCACCTCTTCTTTATAATATTATAGATTAATTTGGTTGTTGTTCTTCTCAAATTAATCTATTATTTATACATACAACCTGTACACGGGTAGTATAGAATAAATAAAATGCTATATATCACTTACTAAAAAATGTATTTTTATGAAACTTGGTAACTGGCTTTATGTGGTAGTGAGAAACATATACATGTATTGGAAATTTGCTGAGTTAGCAGGTTTGCTGGGACGGGGGCAATTTTAATCTCTATAAAATGAACGAAACTAAATTCGTGTGAATTAAAAAACTTAAGAATTAAAAATAAAAATAAAAGTTTTTTAGAAAATGTTTAACAAAATCCCCTTCCCATGGTCCGATCTGGATGGTTTTTGAACTCAAAGTTATGAATAACACATTACACATTTGTACCAAATTTTAAAAAATCGGATGTTTTTTCAAAAGTTATCACGTTCATTGACACATATACAGGGTGTTTGAAAAGTCTGGGTACGGCTTAATATTTTACAAACCATAGCATAAAACATCTATAAACTTTGCACAGTGTCATATGGCAATGTAAACTATTTTTCCTTGCTATTGCCATGACATGACAAGCATGGGGGGACGGCCCACAGAGGAAGTCATAGGAATCTTAAATGTAAGCACGGGTCGAGTGACACCTCATTTCAAAGAGCTCAGTTAGTAGAGTTGAATGCCACAAACCGCATCTCAAAAGATGTATCCAATCAAAAATGGCGGGTTGTTTTAGGTACACATTGTGAAGTACATTATGCGCTGCCATTTCTGACTGGATTCAAAAATTAAAAAAAAATTAATGAAAAAAAAAATTAAAAACCTCAAAAAAAACATTTTTGGGGTACAAATCCCTCAAAAACCCCCCTTCAGATGGTGCGATTCATCTGGTTTTCGAACTCGTTCAAATAAATGGTACTTTACACATTTGTACCAAATTTCATCAAGATCGGACCTTTTTTACGAGAGTTATCGTGCTTACGGACACACACATATATATATATATATATATATACATATATAAAAAGTTGAACGAATGGTGTTTTTGGCACCTGGGGACCTCAAAATGAAAAGTTATCATGGTCTCGGGCTTAAGTCTTACCATGAGACCTACGGTAATAGCTTCTTCCCTATAGGGGAAATTCGCTAAAATGGAAGTTTAATGTTTCACCTGTCTAATGGAATATATTTTATTCCATTTATCAAACGTTTAGGTCATTAGTTTGAATTTTAATGAAACAATATAGACGGGAGCGACAAAATTTGACTCTCAGAACCAAAAAACGGGGTTTCGGGAGGCTTTTGATACTTACTTTTTCATTGGGATGTATTACAACTTTCATTGTATGCCTGAATAATAAAATAAAACACAATAATTTTTAGGTTTGGGGGGGCGACCGCCCCTACCATTCCCCCCTTGGATCCGCCCCTGAATACATGGATCTAAGTAATGTGTTATACAATTTATGTAACATTCAATCGGTTCCAAGGAGGTTTCACCAATGTACCTGGAACACATATAAATACCCAAATACTGAATGAGGTTCTGCATCATGCCAAACAAAAGAGAATTGATTGCAGCATTCTGTTTCTGGACATAGAAAAGGCATATGATAATGTAAGCCACTTACATTTAGAAACAGTCTTAAATTATTTACCCATTCCATCTGTTATGATATTTACTATCTTTATAATCATATGTTAAATACTTTGTTGTTTACCAACTTGTTTACATTCTGTATTTTTATATTACTTGACACTAATTCTGTGTAAAGCCTATGTTCAGGTTTATCTTTCTTTATTCTTATACAATTTATACTACAATTTAATTCACATAATTTAAATCCATTGATCGCCTTCTCTGCCCGAATACACTCGAGTTAGATCCTGATTCCAGTTATGCAGCAACACACTGGAACCATTGGCAACACAGATTCCAGAATTTTGTAAGAAGTACATCAGCAAACGAGGAACAGAAACTTCGTCTTTTCATCAACTACATCTCACCTAGCATTTACGAGTATGTAAGTCAATGCAACACATATAATGAGGCAGTTAGTGTACTCAGGAACATATTTGTCAAACCTGTGAACGAGGTCTTTACCAGACATAAACTTTTCACTCACCGTCAACAACCTAATGAGTCAATAGACAGGTACCTAGAGTACTTAAGACTCCTTAGTCGAGACTGTCAATTCAAGGCTGTAACAACAGAAATCAACCGTGATGATTGTATCCGTGATTCGTTTATTAGGGGATTACTAAACCCAATAATACGCCAACGCCTGCTTGAGAATGAAACTCTTACTTTGATCGATGCTCACAGACAAGCTCGTTCTTTAGAATTAGCTCAGCTTCATTCCCTGCAGTATGAGTCGCCCAGTCATGTAATAAATAGTGTTGATAACTTACCAACCGATAGCCATGTTACTAACAAAGTCACTAGCAGTCAACAAGATTCTGAAGTAGGAGCTCTACGTGCCAAATGCTATTTTTGTGGGGGAGCTAGGCATTCTCGTGCAAATTGTCCGGCAAAAGACAAAGAGTGTAACAGATGCTGTAAAACCGGCCACTTTCAAAAAGTTTGTCTGTCTCAACCTAAGAAACACACAGCAACTGTTCAAGATTATGCTTCTGTAATTTCTTGTCCTGTCTCACATCAGTCAAAAGTAAAAGCAACTGTCACTGTAAATGGTTATCAACTTTGTGGGATGCTAGATTCGGGTAGTGACATCAGTTTGATTGATGAGAAAATAGCTCACCAGCTAAAATTGAAAATCCTTAAAGCAAATGATCAGGTAGGTCTAGCCTCTAACATTCATAAGGTAACAATCAAAGGCACATGCAAAGCAAATCTGGAGATGCTTGGCCATAAATACCCATACACTAAACTCTCTGCAATGCCTAACCTTTGCTCTGAGGTTATTATAGGTCGTGATTTACTACATCTTCTTTCATCAGTTCACTTTGAGTTTGGTGGGGGAAAGTCTCCTTTACTTGTATGTGCCTTCAGTACTGCCAACGTTAGACCTGCTAATTTGTTCACTAATCTGTCTCCAAACTGTAAACCAGTAGCTGTTAAATCTGTTCGCCATTCGCTCAATGATTCTCAGTTTATAGAAGCTGAAATAAATAAGCTGTAAATGATGGTGTTATTGAGAAGAGCGATTCGCCATGGGGGGTACAAGTCCTGGTGACATCATCTCAAAATGACAAAAGGCGAATGGTCATAGATTATTCTCGAACCATAAATCAATTCACCGAGTTGGATGCCTACCCAATTCCTTCTATAAACGAAACAGTCTCTAAAGTAGCTAGTTACAAAGTTTTCAGCACCATCGATCTTCAGAGTGCCTACCATCAGGTCCCTATCCCAGAGAAAGACCGCCCGTATACTGCTTTCGAGGCTGCTGGAGAACCTCTACCAGTTTACAAGAATCCCTTTCGGTACAACAAACGGTGTAGCAGCTTTCCAACGGACTATGGACCAGGTAATACGCGAAGAAAAGTTGAAGGATACCTTTGCTTATCTCGATGTCATCACTATCTGCGGTCATACTCAAGCTGAACACGATGAAAATCTCAAGAATGTCATGCAAGCAGCTTCAAAATACAACTTAACAATCAATCATGAGAAAAGCTCATTTTCTCTACGCAATATCACCCTACTAGGTCACTCAATCAGCGATGGAGTTATCAGACCTGATCGAAACGATTGAAACCACTAAAGCAGTTACCACCACCTACTGATACGGCTTCCTTAAGGAGGGCATTGGGAATGTTTTCTCACTATTCTAAGTTCATACCCTGCTTTTCTGAAAAGATTAAACACCTAACACAGTGTACTTTTCCACTCTCTGACGAGGCTCTTTTGGCTTTCCAAAAGCTTAAAAAAGATATCAAGGACACATCTGTAGCTTGCATTGATCATGACGTTCCATTTTGCGTGGAGACCGACGCTTCAGATACCACTATAGCTGCCACTCTAAGCCAGCGAAATCGTCCTGTAGCATTCTTCCCTCGAACTTTGTCAGACTCGGAGAAACGTCATTCGTCTGTCGAGAAAGAAGCGTATGCCATTGTTGAGGCTGTTCGGTATTGGAAACACTTTCTCTTAGGTAGACATTTCCGCCTCATTACTGACCAACGCTCTGTAGCATTTATGTTTGACATGAAGCATGGGAGCAAAATCAAGAACGAGAAGATCACAAGGTGGAGATTAGATCTCTCTTGCTATTCTTATGACATTGTGTATCGTCCAGGAAGAGACAATCATGCAGCAGATTTCAAGAGTCAGTTCTGTATCCTCTAGTGTGACTTCCATTGAGGCTAACTTGATTTCTCTCCATAAAGCACTGTGCCATCCAGGTGTCTCAAGACTCTACCACTGGATCCGTTGCAAGAACCTCCCTTATTCCATGGAAGACGTGCGACGAATCATATCAGCATGCCGCACCTGCGCCGAAGTAAAACCCAACTTCTACAAACATCAGGGTACTCTCATTAAAGCCTCAGCTCCTTTTGAGCGGCTCAATATAGATTTTAAGGGACCACTTCCCTCTAGTTCTTGAAAAAAGTATATCCTTACTGTGATCGATGAGTATTCACATTTTCCATTTTTTCCCTTGTCGGTATACTTCTGCTTCATCTGTAATTTCATCACTAAAACAGTTATTTGGAGTTTTTGGTGCTCCTTCATTCATACATTCAGACCGCGGCTCGGGATTTATGTCTCAAGAACTAAAAACATGGCTCTCAGGCTTTGGTGTGGTAACGAGTAGGACAACTCCTTATAATCCTCGGGGAAATGGACAGGTCGAACGTTTCAATGGTACTGTATGGAAAACTATCCAACTTGCCCTCAAAGATCGTGGACTACCTATTACTCGTTGGGAAGATGTTCTGCCAGATGCTCTCCACGCTATGCGATCCCTGTTGTGCACTGCAACGAATGCTACCCCGCATGAGCGAATGTTTGCTTTTCCTAGGCGTTCATCAAATGGTTTTTCAACTCCATCCTGGCTTTTAGATCATGGTACTGTTCTCCTTCGTCGATTTGACCGCCGATATAAATTTGACCCTTTGGTAGAGGAGGTAACACTCTTAGAAGGCAATTCAGAATACGCTTACATTCGTTATCCTGATGGGCGAGAAACTACGGTCTCAACCCGACATCTTGCTTCCTACGGTGAAAAATATCAGAACTCGGAAGACAGTGAGATGTGCAATCCTTCTGGGTCTTTATGCGAGGAGCCAGATTCTAGTGCTGATGTCTCTGACTTACCTCAACCCTCTGTAAGTACACAAGCAGATAGCAACACAAAGAACCTAAACCAAAATCCAGAAAACACCCTCAGGAAGAGTGAAAGACCTCGGAGGCCCCCTGTTTATTTGAAGGACTATATCCAGTCTTAAGGGAGGGGAGAATGTTATGATATTTACTATCTTTATAATCATATGTTAAATACTTTGTTGTTTACCAACTTGTTTACATTCTGTATTTTTATATTACTTGACACTAATTCTGTGAATTAAAGCCTATGTTCAGGTTTATCTTTCTTTATTCTTATACAATTTATACTACACCATTAAAGATTACCTCATCAGTCCTGCAACTACAAATAAACAACTTGACACAAATCGAGACAGCAAAAGGAAAAACAACCTATTGCAATCATGAAGGGTTTATTACAAGGATCACCACTGTCTCCAACTCTGTACAACTTATATGTGGATAATATTATAGAGCAGATGTCAGAACACTCTCTTAAGTGAGGAACTTGGTTTCAAACTTTGTACTAAGTTACAACCAATCAGTATTCTAGGTTTTGCAGACGATACAGTCTTAGTAGCGAAAAATAAGGAGAGTGCATTGTTACTATATAACACTATTAACAACTTATTTCATGATATTGGATTGAATATTAACCCTAAAAAGACCAAGATTATCAGCATAAAAAAAGGCATGATGCAGCAAGAAAACTATTTGTTGGACTTAGAAGAAATACAATCGATTGGGTTTGAAGACAAAATTAAATATTTAGGTGTGAATTTCGCCAATGAAATAATATTTGACCCTGTACAAAATATTAAATCTTTAACTAACAAAATTTAAAAATTGACAAGCTCGCCTTACTTAAAGACTGATCAAAAAATATTTGTTCTAACTAATTATATTTGGCCAACTTTAATTTACCCTTTTCAAACTGCCCCATTGAAAAAGCTGTCACTTAAGTTTTTTGATGACATAGATAAAATCATACGTTCAGCCATTAAGGAGATATTAGATTTACCAAATGACACGCGAAACACATTTTTTTACAGTAGCTCAAAATATAAAGGAATGGGTTTGTCAAAATCTTTATGGGAAGCAATATTGCAACATATTAATATTTCCCGTGTTTTGCATGGATCCAAAAACCCCTACCTAGAAATATTGAAGAGTTTTGAATCAGAAGAAAATTATTGCATGGAGAAACTAAACCTACATCAAAACGACCAGCCTAAGATTTCAGTGAGGGCATTGCGAAATTCATTAAAAGAAATTGAGTTTGAAAAATGGAGTAAACTTCCTTATAAAGGTAAGGGATTAATCCTTTTTAAACAATGCCCTAAAATTAACAAATGTCTGGCCAACTCTCGGGGATTAACTGAATCAGAACATAAGTCATATTTGAAAATAATTAATGACGTAGCCCCGGTCAGAAGTCTACATGGAAGGTCTAGGGACGGGAACCAGTGCCGGCATTGTTCTGGCACTGAGAATCAAATAATTGAAACTTTACCCCACGTCCTTGGACAATGCCCATTCAGTGAACTTCTTCGTAATACAAGACACCATACAATCAGAAAGATTATTGCGGATCAATTTAGACTAAAAAACAAATATGAAGTATACGAAAAGTTACTGCAGTTGAAACTAACGGCTCATTAAGAAGAAGCGACATAATTGTCATTGAAAAAGAAAAAAAGCCGAGGTTTCATTGTGGACCCAACTATAAGATTTGAAACAAGTTTGAACCAGCCAGAAGATGTAAATACTGAAAAGACTGGTATCTATCAAAATACAATTCCGTATTATAAAGAAAAATATAATGTAAATGAATTTGAGATATATGGAATTTTGATAGGCGCAAGGGGGACTGTGCCTCATTTTGTTCAACGATTTTGGAAACAATTTCAGCTACAAAATAAATCACAACAGTATTGCGCTCACAGCAGTGAAATATTCTGTGAAGATACTGAAGAATCACCTATACAACACCAAATCCTAACATACCAAAATTGTTGTACAGTATTCTTTGTCAATTGGCACTTTACATTGGTAAAAATATGTAAATTTTTAAATAAATTTTCCTTATACTAAAATGGAAGTTGAAATTTCACCTGTCTAATGGTGTGTATTTTATTTTATTTAAATAAACGTTTAGGTTCGTTAGTTTGAATTTTATATAACCTTGTAGAAGAGAGCGGCAAAATTTGACTCTCGGAACCGAAAAAACAGGGTTTCTGGAGGCTTTTGATGCTTACATTTTCATTCGGATTTATTCACTCTCATCGTATGCCTGGATAGTGAAATAAAACACACAAATTCTTAGGTTTGTTGGGGCGACCGCCCCTACCGCCCCCCTTTGGATCCGCCCCTGCAAAAAAAATTGGAGCAATGCTATAGATTTCAACCAATACACTGATCAGCATCAGGCAATAAAGGCCACACTCTTGCACCTTATATATAACTGCATATATAAGGCCACTCGTAAGGCCAAGACTAAAATTACCAAAAGATTAAATTAAAATTATAGAATATTTCATACAGTATATACATATGTCAACTAATAAGGAAGTGGTCTTAGGAATTTTTCATAAAATAGCTTGGACTTGGGATATATTTTTTTGCAGAGTGGTAACAAGAAGCCGGCGGTCGACTTGAATGCGTTTTATTATAATAATACTGTAGTTGATTAGAACTTCATAACCTCTTTTTATGATTAAAGGTGAAAGTTTAAAACTTAAAAGAAGTTTTGTAAAGTGCTTCTAATAATCAATCATCTGTTTGCGACACGTTGGTACGCTTCGTTCTGCTTATATTCTTAGGTTAGGTACGTTCTTTAGCATCTATAAAATATAGGTATTTACGGTGGTTAAAGGTTTTAATCATTAAAATATGCTACTTAAATTCCGATATATATTATACAACGCTAAGTCGTGTCTTTATACACAATTATGTAATGAATTGTAAGACCAAGGCAAGAAGACAAAAACATGCTAAAGCCTAATTATAATTGATAATTAAGTTAGTAATAAAATAATTGTTTATGATTATAGGCGTCCTTTAAAACTATAATGTCGTTCACATGTTTGGTATCAATCAAAAGTTATTATTCTATAGATTTGCTTCTTGGGGGTTTGATAAATGATCCATCTATAGGCAAGGTTTTTCCAAAATACTACTTCTAAGTATTAGTTTCTCAGCTTAAAATAATTGTTTATCTTTTTCAGGCATAGGTATTCTAAAACTACGTTTTTTACATTTTTGGTTTCAATCAAAATTTATTATCCTCTAGATTTGCTTCTTGGAAGTTTGATAAATGATCCATCCTTAGGCAAGGAATTTGCAAAAGGCCGTATTTCGAAATATTCGTTTCTCAGCTGTTCTAGTTGCGAAGAACAATAGTTGGAAGTATCTTAATTATTAAAAGATTTCTTGTTTTTTGTTTGGTGATTTTTGACCCCTAAAAATATTATTTTATATATATATATATTTGGTATCAATCGAAAGCTCTTACTCTCTAGATGTGCCTTTTGGGGTTTCCATACACTCTCAACCTCGGAGCTTTGCCCCACGAGCTCTCAAAGTTTGTTTTTAGTCCATAAGATTAACATGAGGAATAAGTTAATTTGATTTGAATTGCAGCTGTTAATACATTGTGGACTGGTTATTAGCAATACCAGCTTTTACAGGTAAGGAATCTATTTAAATCTATAGGCCCTATAAATAAAAAGGTTATTTTTCTACATCGCTTTGAGCAGTGAAATGTTCTATGCAATGGAGATATTTAAATTTGTGTAAACATTTGTTATCTGTCTGTCTGTTTATAAGCCAGATTTGTTCTGCGCTTCACAAAAAAGAATGAAATGAAATATTTTGCTTATTTTTGTGTGGAGGAGGAATCCTTTTGGCTGTTTTAAATCATAGTCCATCATTAGGGTTATGCCCCTTTGTCCGGCGCTGCTACAAAGTCGATCTTAAGGGTAACTTACAGGTTACTCAATATTTCACTACAGCATGGACCATATTTGTTCTAATGAGCATTTAGTCAGCTATTTATATTTGATCACAGAACAGAGAAAACACGTCTGTAGGCCAACTGCTTTACTACTCTTCAAAGGTATACTAAACCATTTAAAATAACGGCAGAGTCAAGGGCGTAACCAGGGGGTGTGCTGAAGGTGCTCCAGCACCCCCCGGAATTCTCCATGGGCTTATTCCCGTTCCAATGAGGCTAGGCTCAAACGCCCTTCAACATTTCCATGTCAATTATATACTCACTAGACCGAAGGAGCATATATTTGGTAGAAAGAGTCTTTCAGCAGGCAAGTTACAGTCAGAAACAGGCCTATACTTTCCATTATGTATGCCCTTTGGGACTTATCTGCTCCGTCGGCCTTTACAGTTTTAATGTATTCATTACTGATGTTAGTAGTTAACTGAACCGATTGATCATACATTTGTTAGGACAATAGTTAATGCATCAGAATAAAACCTTTGCCTACTCCTGCTCCAAAAATAATTTACCAAGTGTTGGAACTATCAAATTTGTGGGTTAATAAGACCTGTGTTCTAATCAGACCTCATCCATAGAAAAATATAGTATCTTTATAGAAAGATATTTAAAAAAACTAACATTGGGGTTATGGTTAAGATTTTTAAATATAAACAAGCTGCACCCCTGCAATATTTTGCAGGTATAATCCTTATATAACAGCTGTTTATTGAATCAAGAAAAAACACATGTGACCAAATAAAACTCTCCTCCACATGAATACCATGGGAACTTGGAAGCCCCGTGGGGCAATTCCTGGGGCCTAAATTGAAATTCCGGCTAGTCAGTGACTTAGAACTTAAATTTATCTTTTAAATAAAAAAAGAATCATCAAGATCGGTCAAGTATTAACTTCAGGAAGTGGGTAAACAAAAAGCAGGAATTTTTTAAAATATGTAGACAACAGAATCATTACAGCTGTTCAAAAGCAATCATTCAGTTGTAAAAATAACACTCACTTAGTAAAGTATCATCTGTGATTTTTGTAAGAATAGTGATTAGAATCAATGTGTACAAAATTTTAAATATATATGATTAGGTTATGTATAAATTGTGAGAACTATTCAAACTGAAGATTGAATATAAAACGGACATGCCCAAAATGAAAAGAAACGAGCAATACGCAATAAGCAAAGCAAATACGCTCCCCTTCGAGAGGAATCGTGAATATAAGTAGTCTAGGCATTTTTAACAAACTGACTGGCTTTTTGAGCAAACCTCGGTCCCCCAGGCGCATTAACAAATGGAACTAACTTCTCATAGATAACATGTTACTGTGATCGCTAGCGAATCCGTGACTGGCTACTAGTGTAATATAAGTCTATCCAGCTATGCTGATCAAGGTTAAAAGAATCAAGTAACTATCAAATATAATGATTTGTAAGTTACTACCCCAATACAATTAAAATGGACCACAAACATAGCTAACTTGCACGCAAAAGGTTGGTTTTAAGTGCATATTAGCGAATTTTCCTTTGTTTAAAATTGATAAGCTTTTTAGATTGTTTTATGAAAAATCAGTCACCTCCAGTGGTAGTAAGTTAGGCCATTAAGTTGTGAGATGTTATATGTGTTTCAACGCAAGTGTTGTTTTTTAGCGAATTTCCCCTATGGGGAAGAAGCTATTACCGTAGTCGGCATGGTAAGACCTAGGCCTGGGACCATGATAACTTTTCGTTTTGAGGTCCTCAGACCCCAAAAACACCATTCGTTCAAAACTATATATATGTGTCCACATATATATATATGTAACACACACACATATATATATATATATATATATATGTAACACATATATATATGTAACACATATATATGTAACACACATATATATATATATATATATATATATATATATGTAACACATATATATGTGTCCGTGGGTGCGATAACTCTCGTAAAAAAGGTCCGACTTTGATTAAATTTGGTACAAACATGTTAAGAAGCATTTATAACTTTGAGTTCGAAAACCAGACAGATGGACCCATCTGAAGTAGTATTTTGGGGGGGGGGGTTGTACCCCTAAAATGGATTTTTTGAAGTTTTTCGTGTAATATTTTTAAAATTCAAATTTTAGTTTTCACCATTGGATTCAGCTTTAAAAAACATACAATTTGGTGTTTTGATAATTTCTCTGCGTCAATTGGTTACAGCGATATTAAAAGTGCTAAACACAGTACGTAGTTCAATGTTATTCTTATGAAGAGTAAGAAAAATGTTATATCTTTATGGACGTATACTAATGAAACTTGGTATACGGTTTCATCTGGTTGTAGTATATTGTTATTTCCACAAAAAACAATTTTTACCGATTATTTCCGTAGCAGCAAACCTGCATACTCAGCCCCCATGTTAGTTTTATAGAGAAAAAGTAAAATGTAATGTCTTGCTTATTTATGAATGAATGTTGATGAAACTTGGTATGTGACTTCACCTAGTTGAGTTATATTGATATTTGCATGAAAACCCATAATTTTAGTTCCTTGTCGCAGCAAACCTGCTTACTCAGCCCCCATGTTATTCTTATGGAGAATAATTAAAATGTTATGTATCGCTTATTTATGAATGAATATTGATGAAACTTCGTATGTGACTTCACCAAGTTGATTACCTAGTTGAATTATATTTATATTTGCATAAACACTAACTGTTTGCATTCCTTATTTCAGCAAACCTATGTACTCATCCCATTCTTATGGAGAATAATTAAAATTGTATATATCGCTTATTTGTAATATATTTTTATGAAACTTTGTATGTGGCTTTATCTGGTATTAAGACACATAATATGTATTGGAAATTCACTGAGTACGCAGGTTTGCTGCGGTGGGGGTATTTGAAGGCACTACAGAATCCTTTGCTATGTGGCTTTATCTGGTATTAAGACACATAATATGTATTGGAAATTCGCTGAGTACGCAGGTTTGCTGCGACGGGGGTATTTGAAGGCACTACAGAATCCTTTGCTACACTAACGCAGTGGTTTTATGAGGAGAAATTCCCCCTCATCCACCCAGGGTTAAGGGCAACATATTTAGAATAAGCTCTGTTGGTCAATGCTGTCTTGACCTGCGTATAAATTTTTAAATAAATTGACTGTAAATGTGAGAGAAATGGCAATTTTTGTGTTCCCATAAGAAGTATTGGACAACATTCTGTGTTTACCGCTAAATGAAAATTTCAATCTTCCCCGCTACCAGTAATCGTAGAGTAATAATTAAAAATATTAAATTATTTAGTTTTTTAGCTTTTTTAAATGGGTGATAAGCAAATGTTATTTAAAATATATGAAGCCCCTAAAGGCAAAGTGGACTAACCCCGAAAAGTAAGTTTTGAGATATTAAGGGCTAAAGTTAAAAATTCATATCTTAGTTCAGAAGTTGATCTGGATTGTGATTTCTTGTAATCTGTCAGATTAAACCCATAGAATTATACTGTTTGGTAAATTATTTAAAAAATCACAATATTTCATTTCCAAAATGGCTTCCAAAATTGAGTACCTAGTCCATTTTGCTTCCATGTCCATTGTGGGTTAGTCCATTTTAACATTAAGGTTAGTCCTTTATAAGGTTAGTTTTCATTGAACTAAGACCTACATAGAGTATAAAGGAGAATAGAGCAACAAAATACAAGGCATGTCACAGTTTAGTCCATTTTGACTTTACAACAAACTGACATTTTGATGAACATTGTTCTAATGGGGGATAGTCCAAATTTGCACTTAACTTTGTGGGTTAGTCCATTCTGCGTTGAAGATAATGTGTGAAAAAACATTTTGGACTAACCATTGTTTATTTCTATAAAAAAAACTACAGCTGATAGAGATTAGCTCGTGCTACCATTAGATAGAGCTGATTTTTCTTCACCAGCATGTATACCAATCTCAAAATTGAAAAATTGTGGGTTAGTCCACTTTGCCTTTAGGGGCTTCATATGTTTTTTATGAAAAATAAAAAACCAAATTTTGGAATATTTTAAGTCCTGCAATTTCTGAACCCACATTTTTCCAGAAAGGTGTCATTTTGTTGAAAACTTTAAGCTCTACCAACCATTAAATTTTGTTACAAACGCTTGAGGAGTTTTTAAGAAATTTAGATTTTTCATGTTTTTTAGCGGATTTGGGGGGATAATAACCCTTAAAAATCAAGTAAAAACACTCCTGGAGGTATTGTGGCACATGGACACACACACACTGACAGACATCACTTAAAAATCACTTTTTTTTAATTTAGTGAGCACCAAAACAAATATTTCCACTAATAACTCAAATTAAAAATATTAACAATACCCCCGTAGCAGCAAACCTGTGTACTCAGCGAATTTCCAATGCATGTATATGTTTCTCACTACCACATAAAGCCACTCACCAAGTTTCATAAAAATATATGGAAGATGCATACCAAGTTTTAGCGAATTTCCCCTATAGCGAAGAAGCTATTACCGTATGTGGCATGGTAAGACTTAAGCCCGAGACCATGATAACTTTTCGTTTTGAGGTCCCCAGATGCCAAAAACACTATTCGTTCAAATTGATATATATGTACTGTATATATGTATGTGTATATATATATATATATATATATGTGTGTGTGTGTCCGTTACCGCGATAACTTTTGAAAGAAACACCCGATTTTGATGAAATTTGGCACAAATGTGGAGAGTAGCATTTATGACTTTAAGTTCGAAAACCAGATCGATCGCACTATGGAAAGGGGGTTTTATGGGGATTTACAATTTTCCAAAAATCATTTTTTTGCTAATTTGACCCCAAAATGTTAAAAACACTCAATTTTGGTTATAACCATTTTATAGAGCTTAAAAAACAAATAATTTAGTATTTTGAATCATTAACCTAGGTCAAGTGGTTACGGAGAAAATCCAAAAAAACGTGTCCCATGTTAATCTTATTGGAAAAAGGTTTTTAGATTTTTCTCAGATAGTTTTACTAAAAACTTCACATTTCTGTTTATTAATGTGTTTAGCTCAACAAAACAAACATTTTGGTGTTTTAATCGTTGTTCTACGTCCAACCGTTGCAGAGATATTCAAAGTGCTAAACACAGTACGTTGTCCAATGTTATCCTTATGGAGAATAAATAAAATTCTATATCTCGATTATTTTCTGAATTTATATTGATGAAATTATATTGTATGTGGCTTCAACTAGTTGTGGTATATTGATATTAGCACAAAAAACAAGTTTTTTGTTGATAGTCCTCGTAGCAGCAAACCTGCATACTCGGCCCCATGTTATTCATATGGATAATGAGTAAAGTTTATATCTCCCTTAGTTATGAACCTACATTAAGAGAACTTGATGTAGCTTCACCTGGTTCAGTTGTATTGATCATTGCAAAAAAACACATTACTTATCTTCCTCGTTGCAGCAAACCTGCGTCCTCAGCCCAAATGTTATTCTTGTGGAGAATAAATAAAATGCTATATATCACTTATTTATGTATGTATTTTTGTGAAACTTGGTAAATAGCTCTATGTAGTAGATGGTAGTAGTGAGTCACATATATATGCATTGGAAATTCGCTGAGTACGCAGGTTTGCTGCGACAGGGGTATTATTAATTTATGTTCTTAGTTAAGAGAGACATTACATTTGACTTATTCTCCATAAGAATAACACGGGGGCTGAGTATGCAGGTTTGCTGCTGCGGGTAAAATGGGCAAAATATTATTTTTTTGGTGCAAATATGAATATACCAGTACTAGGTGAAGCCACATGCCAAATTTCATCAACATACATTCATAAATAATCGAGATATCAAATTTTAATTATTCTCCTTAACGATAACATTGGACAACGTACTGTTATCACATTCACGGACACATACATATATAGAGACATATATATACATATTATTTTTAAAAACATTATTAACGAGTACCCAACATATATATAAATTTGAACGAACAGTTTTTTTTGTCATCTGGGGACCTCAAAACAAAAAATTGTCATGGTCTCTGGCTTAAGTCTTACCATAAGACCTACGGCAATAGCTTCTCCCTATAGGGGAAATTTGCTAAAAGTTATCAGCAAACTAGATATACTGTAACGTAAAACTTCCCCCATAAGAAAAGCATGGGGATTTAAAAATGTCTACTTTATTTACAGTAAAACATGTGATTAAGTATATACTTTGTTTAAGAACTGACATTTGTTCCAACTTATTTTTAGCGAATTTCCCCTATAGGGAAGAAGCTATTACCGACCGTAGTCAGCATGGTCCAGGACCATGATAACTTTTCGTTTTGAGGTCCCCAGGTGCCAAAAACCCCATTCGTTCAAAACTGTATGTATATATAGTTTTATGTATATATATATATATATATATATATATATATATATATATATATATATATATATATATATGTGTGTGTGTGTGTCCGTGGGTGCGATAACTCTCGTAAAAATGATCCGATTTTGATGAAATTTGGTACAAACATGTAAAGCAACATTTATGACTAAGTTCGAAAACTATCCAGATCGCTCTATCCAAAGGAGTATTTTGGGGAGGTTTTGTACTCCAATAATGGGTTTTTTGAGTTTTTTACGTATAATATTTTAGTAAATCCAATTTTAATTTTCACCATTAAATTCAGCTTAAAAACAAACCATTTGGTGTTTTGATCATTGCTCTACGTCAATTGGTTACCGAGATATTGAAAGTGCTAAACGCAGTACGTTGTCCACTGTTATCCTTATGGAGAATAAGAAAAATTGTATATCTTGCTTATTGCTATAAGTTTTGCTATAATTTTTACGGGGTGTACCGTAACACAACCATTAAATTTCACAGGATATGTTTCCTCGGGACTGGACTCTGGAACCTAGACAGACTCATTATTTCTTGACCTGGCCAAGGCGTTTGCGGGAATTCGCCTTTTCTCACTGGATTCGCTTAAAATTTGCAGCCGTAATATGTAACATACTGATTAGTATATAAATATTAAGAGGGGAAAAATACAATACGTCGTTGTTGCAGTATCTGATGCTTAAGCATAACATGAATAGTGAATGCCGAAAATGTTTAAAATATCAGTATCCACTGTTAGTACTGTTGTAACTTCGTAAGCCCGCAGGGTAGAGCGCTGTAGGGAAAATAAGAAAAGAAATTCAAACTCATTTTAGAGTCATGAAATAGTTAAGATGTCCTGTAAATGTTATACCTGAACTAATTAGTTTTACCCTAGAAAATAAATTTTATCCTAAACTCTAATACGAGTAAGGGTTGCTTGCTTACTCTGTGCGTGCTTGCTTCCTTGCGTGCTTGCTTCCTTGTGTGCGACTCTGATCTCAAAAACGGCTCCAACGATTTTCTTCAACTGTTGGAAATAACTAATTTCTAGGACAAAAATAATTCCTAGGCAGGTCTCATTTCCAGGAAAAATTAAATAATGTAAAAAAACAAAAATGAAAAGTTAAAAAAATACGGCTTATAGAGTTTAAAATCAAAACAAAAGTTTTGTAACAGCTGTTTGTAATCAATCAAGGAACTGTCAGAGTAATGCGCATGTTGTTTATGATTATTAACATGTGGTTTCCTGAGAACAGAGGCTAAATGCTTTGAGTGATGATTAGATATATAAAGCAGTAAAATAAATCAAAGGGGCATTGAGCTATAAATAACAACTGGAGTGACCTTACAAATGCAGAAAAGAGGCAAATGAGCTATAAAAATATGATAATCAGTTGGGGGAAATGGTGAAATATTACTCCCAGTCATCAAAACAAACTGACTGACCTTCCCCGAGAAAAGCTAGTTCTCCTATACTCTAACGTGAGTAAGGTTTGCTTGCTTGCGTCCGTGCGTAAGCTTACTTGTTTGCTTGTAACTCTGATATCTAAAACGGCTCCAACGATTTCCTTTAAATGTTGGAAATAACTAATTTCTGGGATAAAAATAAGTTTTTTGACAGGTCTCAACCCGAAGCAAAAATCATATAATGTAAACAAAAACTAAAATTAAATGTTAACAAAACTAACATTGGGCTTATGGAGTTTAAAATCAAAACAAAATAATTGTAACAGCTGTTCATAATCAACCTGGGAACTACTGTCAAAGTAACACCACTGAGCTCTATGTTATATCTGGAGTCACCACTCTGTGTTAGAAAAGCTTGCCGCTGTGTTTTTGGTCGTTATGTTGGCCAATGTGTTTTATTGATGCATTGTGGGAGTTTTTGACAGTTTTGTGGTATTTTATTCCCCATTTAATCTATGATAATTTAGTGATTTTTCAAAACCATTATCATTGTTTTAAAGTACATTACAAGTTGAAACCTGTTGTTGAACTGAACTTTGGAATCTTGCAAACTGTTTTAAATAAAAAGTAACTAGTTTATTGTCATTCTTTAAGATAAAGAGGCGTTTGGCGAGTTTTTTCTCTATGCTGTCTATCTGCTCATCCCACCTCAGCTCATCTACCAATATCACTCCCAAAAAGGTTGTATGATTGTTTGCTGGAGTGAAACTGGACCTTCCTGATTTTATATGTATAGTTCAAGAGGGGCATCACCTCTGGCTTTCCTCTGACTGGTTTGAATGCACACACAATTGTTTTTTGTTGCGTTTAAAATCAAGTTATTCCTTGAAAATTGCTGCTTCTGTGGATTTAATTTTTCTGTTTTTAATGGAAACTGTTGTGTCATCAGTGAATTTATAGGTTACTTCTGAAACTACATCATTTATGTCATTAATATAGATTTAAAATAGTATAGATCCTAATATAGCGTTGCGGGACACCCCTGATGACCTGTCCTGTTTTTTATTTAATCAGTTTCTGCTTTGAAAAAGAAGTGTGTTGTATTTCTGTTATTTGTGATCTGTTTGTTAAGTAATCTGACATACAGTTGAATGCAGCGTCTGTTAGTCCGATGTTTCTGAAGGAAAATTGGTATATTGACGCAGTCCAAGGCCTTGGTCAGGTCGGCGAATCAGCCTACAACCGACTCTCCACCCTGCACTGCATCAATTCCAGGGGCGGATCCAAGGGGAGGACGGTCGCCCCCCCCCAAACCTAAGAATTATTGTGTTTTATTTTATTATTCAGGCATACAATAAAAGTTTGAATAAATCCGAATGAAAATGTAAGTAACAAAAGCTTCCCGAAACCCCGTTTTTCGGTTCCGAGAGTCAAATTTTGCTGCTCCCGTCTACATTGTTACATTAAAATTCAAACTAATGCACCTAAACATTCAGACCGAAAATTCGGTGTTTTGAACATGGTCTTGGAGGTAGATTTTAATTTTAGCCACACACAGCAAAGGTTTGCTACCACTGTATTCGGTTATTATTTTTTACTGGATTTTGCTCGCCTACCGTCGTTTGCTGTCAGCTGTGTTTTGTTTACAGGTTATGTTTGATTTTTGTGTAAAACCACGTGATCCGTTACAAGGCAATAAATATCCAGTGGCTAGGCTAGAAGCAAAAGGTGTCTTGAATTGTATGTATAATGAAATAAGAGGAAACAAAGATTAAATTGCGTGCAAACGGAAGCTCATACGCCAAGTATTTTATTTTATAAAAATGTGGTACATTTTCAATTTTTGAGTCGTTGACATTGGATGTCAGCCTCATTCCTCATTGTATCTTCGCGTAGCATAGTTCAGTATTGCAGCTTTCAAATATGTTTTGTAAATAGTTTTTCCCATAGTTTATTATTACTAAAATAAATTGTTTATTTAGGCATCTTACTTGACTTTAGATACCTGCATATGACGTAAAAAAAGTGTAATGCCTAAATATTTTTTATTTTTTATTTACGGTCGGGCGCAGTAGAACCAAAGTTAATTTTTGTTTTGCTTGTTTTTTAAGTAATGATTGTTTTTTTTTCTTGAGTGAAAGGTTATTGATATATTATGTTAACTTTCATTATGGCACTTTCATTCGTTGTATAATTCCATATAGTTAAAAAATAATAATGGGGTGCCAGTGACCACCCAGGGGGAGGGGGAGGAGTAATTTTCTGTGACTGCCCCCCCAAACATGACCTCTGGATCCGCCCCTGGTCAATTCACCCATTCACAAAATCTATCAACGCCAGTTTGGTTGATTTGCCCCTCCTATTGATTTTGTTTATAATAAAAAATACTATTGTTTTCTAAAAATAGAGCAATTGGTGACTTACTGTGTTTTCTATTACTTTAGAGACGGTCATTGCTGACTTCTATTTCTGAGCCTTTTTTTTAAATATTCCTAGCTTTTTCACCTTTTAGCTATTTCACCTTGCCTTGGAAACATTCCTGATTTTTAAGGAATTATTTATGAAAAAGGTAAGGGGCTTCATGATCTCAGACTCACAAGTCTTTATAGCTTTCATGCTGATGTCATCCATTCCTCTTAAAGTTTTGGGTTTCATATTGGACAAGATTTATTGATTTGTTCTTCCGATACTTCACTGAAGTGGTCAAGACTATTGGGGGGAGGGGGTTAGGATTGTTGTCAAAATAAGTCAAAGTAAGTCAAAATCTGCAAAGTGTACACCAGAATTTATTTTCATGAGATTGAAAACTTGACTGATCACACCGTCCAAAAGGGGTTTTGGCTCAATAAAGGTTTGAACCTTATATTTGTTTATATTTTTACATTGATTTTTTAGTTTGCACCATTAAATTCAGTTAAAAAATAGTGTTTTGAATTACTGTTCTAAGTCTATTGAAATATCAAAAGTGCTAAAATCAATATTTTGTCCCATGTTATTCTCATGGAGAATGAGTCAAATGTTTTATTTTGATTATTTACAAATATATGTTGTTAAAACTTGGTTTGTGAATTCATCTTGATGTGGTCTATTGATATTAAGATAAAACCCAATTTTTGTGGTCCTCGTTGCAGCAAACCAGCATACACAATATTATTCTTATGGAAAGTAATAAATAGTCTATTTTAGCTAATTTATTTATGAATATATTTTGATGAAATTAATGAATTGCTTCATGTGGATGTGAGGTACATAGCTTTACATTGAAAATTCGTTGGGAATGCAGGTTGTTGTGACAGGGTATTATAAAGTATTACAGCACATGTTGTATTGTAAGTAAAATATTTTAATAGCCTCAGGTTTTTTATGGGATTGATTTTTCTTTATTGCTCTTTTGCATGCAATCTTAGGAAAAATATTATTGTTCCTGATACTCTTGGGATATTGATACATTACAACTAAGCCGCCTGTCATTATCTTATAATTTCCCAAAAGTTTAAAATTTACATTAAAAAATTGTTCTCAAAAGAATACCGGTAGATTATATTAGGATTTCTTGAAAACATACTTAACTGGTGGTTTCATTCTTCTAATTCTAATTCAGTGTTCTTAATAAAGATAGTAATGATTTTCCAAATGTTAATTGTCATGGGCCTGTTGCTGTATCACTTATTTTTAATTAACAAGTTGCATTCTTATCTTTACTCAGGCCTACTTCCATCTCTGAATAGTTGTATTCAAGCTGTAGTTAATAGATGATTTCTTCTTCCTGAAATGTTAAGATTATTTATTGTTGTGAAATATGTGATAGTTTTGGTCAAGTCAAAGTCCTTGTTGATAGATTATGGTTTACATGTAAGTGCTTAGATGTTATTGAATTTAAACATTGTATAATTTAATTTTTTACAGATATTCGCTCGTTGCAATGTTATTTTTATTGTTATCTGTAACGGCTATTATAATTTGTATGTAAAGTTAACTTCATTTAAAACTTGATGTGATGAAAATCAATGTACTAGGTTTTCTTGGTTTTTTTATTAAGTTCACACCTGAATATACCTTTTGTGTGTGTTTTTCTTTGTTTATTAGACTGTGCTTATTATACACAATACATTATTTAGTTCTGCCAGAAGTTCACCAGAATTAAGTTGATTTTGTAAACTGTAGTAAAAAATCTAAAGAAATATTCTATATTAAGGAGCCGTAATATTGGTTATAAACTAATTTTAAACTAAAACCTTCACCAATATTTTTAAATTTTAATATTTCATGAGGTCTTTCGTGAGCAACGCTGGCATCGTCAGACGAACTCGCAAACTGAAATAAGATATATTTAGAATAATAATTTAAATATAAACAACATAAACATATGATTTGAAGAACATCAAAGTGTTATCAGTTTTAAGTAGACTTATATAAACAAATACTTATGAAATCAAATGTATGATTAGTACAATTTTAAAATATATTCTACACAAACTTATTATGTATACTCAATTTAATAACGGAGAATTTGGCATTAGTCCATAGTCGTTAATTACTAAATTACTCATTTTATTTATGTTAAAAAATTCCCACGCATGCGGTTTAGTTATGAAATAGTGGCTTTAGTGGCTTTAAATTGCTCTTTAAAAGTTTATATTTAAAATGCTAATTTTGAGAATTACATGTAATAAAATGGGAATCCGCCGTGAAAAATGTAAAGGTGTTATTATAATAAAGCCCCAACATACTGCATATTCAAATATTCACTAAAACGTGTCAAAATTATTCGAGTTATTATGTTGAAGCTCTAGCTATTTTTACTGTCATGAAGTATGTAGAAACGCTACCACCAAGTAAAATAATAATTCTAAGTATTCTTCATGCCAAATCTGCATACATTAAGTATGAAATCAGACTATAGTTTACAAAATTATTAAATTTGAAGTACGAAGTAATTTTGTTCAGGACACCTTCCCGCATTGGCATGAAAGGGAACGAGTTACCGGATTCTTTTGATAAGGATGCTTTAAATTTAAAAAATATTAATAATTCGTTTCTGCCTTGTTTCAATTATACAAATTCGTTTGTCACCAAGAAAGCTAATGTACAATGGCAAGAGAATTGGGAGGCTGCATCAGTTAGGCCTTCAGAAGATGGAGTTTTTGGACTGAAGCCTCAAATTAGGACTTCGACTTGGTTTTCAAAATTCAAGACATCAAGATAAAAAATCCAAATCATTTCACGTCTTTGAATCGGTCAATGCATTGTTCCGGAGAATCTACACAGACTCAAAATTATAAATTACCCTCTTTGTAAAGGTGTCGGGGAAAAAAGCGGCAAGCGAAATAAGCGATCATCGCGAAATGTTATCTGCACATGTGAGTTCAACACTTCAGTGAAGTTAGTGACCAGCGAAATAAGCGACCATTACGGAATTTTACCTGCGCCTAAGAGGGCAAAACTTCCTCAAACATACTGATTTCTATCACACTATCCATTTTTGGACTGGCTAAATGATTGACAGACATTTATGATTGAAATTTGTTTATATTTTATGAAGGGGTTTCCGGCGCGCGTTGCTCAGTGCTGTATACAATCTGGAGAGACTATTGCCTTGCAGTTTATGACAAAAAAGCGTGCCGTGTTTGAAAAGCAGCTGGAAGCACAATATCTCCCTTATACAGTACCAACATAGCAAAACGGACACCATGTACAAGGTGCCATTATCGTTTTGTAAAAAAAAAACACAGCATAGCAGCAAGGACATATGTTACAGACATTAAATAATTAATGACTAAAAAAATGCCATGTTGGGCTATGTAAATTCAAAAATATGAGGAGAATATTTACTCGATTTCGAGCAGTAGCTACTACTAGTGATAATGGTTTCAAAAGGAGAATCAAATTTGCCGTGCGAAATCGGTTGCGGAAGCGGGATCTTTGGTCGGTAAGCGACGTTGCTGCCATCTATCGGGACGACAGTGAACCAGTTGCAGTCTGTGAGCCTACTCATTTTGTAAGACTTCAAAAAAAGGCTTATTTTGGAACAGCTTCATATTGAAAAAAAAAAAAAAAAAACTCAGGCCAAACATTAACAATAACATGGGTGTTATTATGACGTTTTCAAATTTAATTTACATAAAACGTGTCATTTTATAAATTTTTTCAAAAGTACACAACTTCTTATGGGAAAAAAGGAAGTTGATTTTCATATTTTAGATGTTATTTTTTAAAAATAATACATTTTGATTATAAGATCATACGGCTATCAGATTGTTTGGCCGGTACTTTGGTATTATACGGATGCCACCCTTATACAGCGCGCTGCGGCAGTTATGTTAGGATCGGTTATCATAAAAATGATTGTAGGACTTTCCTTGTTTCGTTACAAATCGAATGATACCTGATGAGTCATACTTCCGGCCGCCAAACCCCCTCCAAATAGGCCAAGGTCAGGTCGTTGACCGGAGCGTGCGCATCAGCTGTCACCGCCTGTATCTGGGTCAGTGTCATGAGTGATTTATTGCCGTGCACTACGTTACATTTGTTTTCATAATGAGTGACATTCTTTTGGTGTGGGATTTACCTCAAAATGAAGAGGAAACCGTACGTATTTTTATGATAACCCATCCTAACATAACTAGCGCAGCGCGCTGTATATTTTGCGGAGTACATGTGGCGATCGGATGTGGCTGCTAGCGGCGGCAACGCATTCAACACGATCCTAGTGGACATCGCTGGCTTTTGGGAGGCACAACACAAAGACCGCTCATCAGAATGATGTAAAATTTTTACAGTAAGTCAATAAAAGTACGTTTTTTCGAATTATGTAGTTATCCTTTGTATCTGGTAAAAATTAACCTCCAAAAATAGTGGCATCCGTATAATACCAAAGTACCGTTTGGGCTGCGATCATTTTTGCATTTAAAGGCGGGCAGACAGTAAAATAAAACATTTATAGCGCCCCATGTTAAAAGACGACCGGAGCCGGCGGCTGGTGGAGCTAGGTCCGGCCCTCTCTTAAAGATTTCGCTTATAGAATTATATATAAAGATTTATGTTACCTCTTGAATTGTAGCTCACACTTATTACTTTTATAAATTAACATTTTCTATCTATCACTCTTAATTTTTAAATAGGTTTTTTTCAGTATCTTTTTGATTATCAGGAGAATGTTAATCGACATACGGTACTAAGAATTTCAAAATATTCAAGTTTAATTTATTGAGATATTCTATGGATAAACTCAATTTATATTATTGAACATTCAACAAGAAAGTACATTTATAGAACAACAAAATCAATACACATTTTATAGTCTGTACTTGAAATATAGAATTCTTAATTTTACAGTAAAGTATGTGTACCATATCACCAATTTTAGGTGTCCATATGTGCATTGAGTGCATTTTTTAAATGCACAGAATTACAATAATGCATAATATTTGTTTTAAGCATGGTGCAATTCAACTATTGAGCCATGTTCAGTAAACAATCCTGGAGGCCTTATAAAATAAATACAAATTTGTTCTTTTGGAGTACCTTAACACTTTGACTGCGCGTGGGACGCTGGCATCCCATCGCGGTCCCGCGGCGCACGCGCATGGGACACCGGCTTCCCACCAAGTCCGCTTAGAAACAATGACTCAGTGTGAGCTCAGGCTGGGCGGAAGGAAGACAATATTTTTTGCGCGTGATGTTCAGGATGGGAGCTTTATTTTGGTATCAGTTGGTAGTCAATTTTCCCCATATCCCGGCCGTCATGGGACTTCCCTGCATTTGTTTTCGTCCCACTTGGTCCCTCTAGTTGGCGACCCTGGTTGACTACTGCTATCTGGATTGTGCTGTGACCTGTTGGCGCTTTGTAGAACTAGGTCCAGTTGTGATGTAACACAGTACAGCACCGTACAGTGATTTTGTCATTTGTTAGCCGGGAATTGAAAATGTGACTGCGCCTATCCGAACAATTTCAGCCTGGTGGGAACATGCCCCACGTCCTACGCGCAGTCAATGTGTTAAGTTAATAATTATTACTATAAATTATTTATAATTATTAAATAACAAGTTTTAAAATAAATGTGTTACTTTTAGCGAATTTCCCCTATAGGGAAGAAGCTATTACCGTAGGTCTCATGGTAAGACTTAAGCCCGAGACCATGATAACTTTTTGTTTTGAGGTCCCCAGATGCCAAAAACACTATTCGTTCAAATTTATATATATGTATATATATATATAATATATATATATCTATATATGTGTCCGTGAATGCGATAACTTGAGTAAAAAACGTCCGATTTCGATGAAATTTGGCTCAAATGTGTAAAATGACATTCATGACTTTAAGTTCGAAAACCAGAAAAATCGGCCCTTGGGAAAGGGGGTTTATGGGGGTTTTCAATTTTCCAAAAATCAGTTTTTTGCATTTTTCACCCTAAAAATTTTAAAAAACTTAATTTTGGTTTTGACCATGTTATAGAGCTTAAAAAAACAAATAATATGGTATTTTGAATTATTAACATAGGTTAAGTGGTTGCGAAGAAAATCCAAAAAACCTACTCATAAAATCTCCCATGTTAATCTTATGGGAAAAAAGGTTTTTTGCTTTTCCTCAGATTATTTTAATGTAAACTTGACATTTGCTTTTACCAATCTGTTCAGTTCAACAAAACAATCATTTTGGTGTTTAAATTGTGATTCTACGCCCAACCGTTGCAGAGATATTCAAAGTGCTAAATACAGTACGTTGTCCAATGTTATCCTTATGGAGAATAAATAAAATTTGATATCTCGATTATTTATGAATGTATGTTGATGAAACTTGGTATGTGGCTTCACGTAGTTCTGGTATATTGATATTTGCACAACAAATTTATTTTTTGTTGATTATTCCCGTAGCAGCAAACCTGCGTACTCAGCCCCCGTGTTATTCTTATGGAGAATAAGTAAAATGTAATGATGCCTTTAATTATGAACATAAATTAATAAAACTTGGTATGTAGCTTCACTTGGTTAAGTTATATTGATAATTGCATAAAAACCCATTTTTTTGGTTCCTTGTTGCAGCAAACCTGCTTACTCAGCCCCCATGATATTCTTATGGAGAATACCTAAAATGTTATATAGCGCTTATTCATGATTGAATATTGATGAAACTTGGTATGTGACTTCGCCTAGTTATATTCTATTTATATTTGCTTAATAACCAATCGTTTGTGTTCCTTGTTTCAGCAAACCTACGTACTCATTACCAGTGTTATTCTTATAGAGAATAATTAAAATCGCTTATATTTGAATATATTTGTATGAAACTTGGTATGTGGCTTTATGTGGTATTAAGACATATATTATGCATTGGAAATTCACTGAGTACGCAGGTTTGCTGCGACGGGGCTATTTTAACATGTGAAAATCAGCAACATTGAAGATGAAATTGATGAGAAAGCATGACTTTTGGAGGACTATAAATCTTTTTTTTGTCAACTTTTAGTGTGATATGTGATTAGAATGGAACAATAAATTAAATAGGTTAGTTTCTTTAATAGCCTACTGTAGTAAATCTGTAGTAGTTGAATTTTAAGTTAGCCAGGTTAAAGTAACTCCAACTCTGGAGGGGGAGGAAATATTGAATATTTTGCACATTAAAGAGTGCTAGCAAATGTAGGCAATGATCCCCCACCCCACTATGCTCCATGTAAACATTCCCAGTGGTAGCAACAGCGAGGAACCTCCCATCCTACTGGGCTGCATACAAATACTTCCCGTGGGAGAACGATGAGAAACTGATCGCTGCCCACTGTGCTGCTTATAAACTCTTCCCGTGGGAGCAACGGCAAGGAACTAACCTATGCCCCACTTTGCTGCATATAAACACTTTCTGTGGGAGCAACGGCAAGGAACTGACCCCTGCTCACTGTACTGCATATAAACACTTCCCGTTGGAGGAACGGGGAGGAACTTATCCCTGCCCTACTGGTGCTGCATATAAACACTTCCCGTGGGAGCAACAGCGAGGATCTGACCCCTGCACCACTGTGCTGCATATAAACACTTCCCGTGGTAGCAACGGCAAGGATCTGATCCCTGCCCCAATGTGCTGCATATCAACACTAGCCATAGTAGCAACAACGAGGAACTGACCCCTACCCCCCACTGTGCTGCATATAAACACTTCCCATGGTAACAACGGCGAGGATCTGACCATTGTGCTGCATATAAACACTTTCCGTGGTAGCAACGGCGAGGTTCTGATCCCTGCCCCAATGTGCTGCATATAAACACTTCCCTTGGGTGCAACAGCAAGGAATTTATCCCACCCCTCTTTTTTCTATATAAATTTCTCCACTACTAGAAGCTCCAGTGCTACTGTCTTATTTAATTTATAATTATATATATATATATGTAATAATTTGGATCTAGCCTATATATATAATACCCCCGTCGCAGCAAACCTGCGGTCTCAGCGAATTTCCAATGCATATATATGGGTATCACTACTACTTAGAGCCACTTACCAAGTTTAACAAAAATACATTCATTAATAAGTGACATATAGCATTTTATTTATTCTCTATAAGAATAACATTATAATTGAGTACGCAGGTTTGCTGCAACAAGGAAGATAAGAATTTTTTTTGCAATTATCAATATAACTCAACCAGGTGAAGCTAGATACCAAGTTTTATTAATTTAGGTTCATAACTAAGGGAGCTATAAAACTTTACTTATTATCCATATGAATAACATGGGGCCCGAGTATGCAGGTTTGCTGTTACCGGGAAAAATTAAAAAAAACTTTTTTGTGCTAATATCAATATACCAAAACCAGTTGAAGCCACATACTAAGTTTCATCAATATAATCAAGCATGATCAATATAATTAAGTTTCATCATAATTATTTATGTATATACTTACATAAATAATCAAAATATTAACATTTAATTTATTCTTCATAAACTACTGTACTGTGTTTAGCACTTTGAATTTCACTGCAACGGTTGGACGTAAAACAAAAATTAAAACACCAAAATGATTTTTTTGTAGAGCTTAACTGATTGGTAGAAAGAAATGTGGAATTATTAGTGAAATTATATGAGGAAAATCTAAAAACCGTATTCCCATAAGATTAACGTGGGAAATTTTATGGACACATTTTTTGACTTTTCTCCACAACCACTAAACCTAGCGTAATGATTCAAAATACTAAATTGTTTTTTTAAGCTCTATAAAATGGCCATAACCAAAATCTAGTGTTTTTACAATTTTAGGGTAAAAAGTTCAAAAAACTGATTTTTGGAAAATTTTAAACCCCCATAGACCGATCGATCTGGTTTTCGAACTTAAGTCGTAAATGTACTCACCACATTTGTGCCAAATTTCATCAAATTCAGGCGTTTCTTTCAAAAGTTATCGCGGTAACGGACACATATATATATATATATATATATATATATATATATATATATATATATATAATTTTCAGTAAAAAGGGCTACTAATATAATTATTATTTTAAACATTTTAAACACAGTACCCTGGTTTAAATTATTTTATTTCAAGACCGACATGTTTCGGACCTTAAGGCCATAGTCATGGTCGTAAACAAAACATAACCTCACAATTATTAAAAAGAAATATAAATGTAAACCATAAATTGCTGACAATATAATCATATGACTTTTTCCACAGTTCTTTTAACATTCTTCTCAACTATTGTGGCTTAATAGATCTTAGTTTCAATATTTTTTCATATATTGGGTTTTGCATATGAATTTGCATGGTGTTAATAATATTTTGTGGATCTTTTTTGTAGCTGGAGTAAATGTTGAATTCTTCTTTAACGTCGAGTTTGTCTCCTTTTGACCCATATTCTATTATTTGCAAATCATCTTCTATGTTTTTGAATTTATGATTGTACTTTATCATGTGCTCTGCAACATTTGATTTCATGCTTGTCTTGTTTTTTGATTTAAATGCTTGCACATGTTCTTTATATCTGCATTTAAATCAAAAAACAAGACAAGCATGAAATCAAATGTTGCAGAGCACATGATAAAGTACAATCATAAATTCAAAAACATAGAAGATGATTTGCAAATAATAGAATATGGGTCAAAAGGAGACAAACTCGACGTTAAAGAAGAATTCAACATTTACTCCAGCTATAAAAAAGATCCACAAAATATTATTAACACCATGCAAATTCATATGCAAAACCCAATATATGAAAAAATATTGAAACTAAGATCTATTAAGCCACAATAGTTGAGAAGAATGTTAAAAGAACTGTGGAAAAAGTCATATGATTATATTGTCAGCAATTTATATTTCTTTTTAATAATTGTGAGGTTATGTTTTGTTTACGACCATGACTATGGCCTTAAGGTCCGAAACATGTCGGTCTTGAAATAAAATAATTTAAACCAGGGTACTGTGTTTAAAATGTTTAAAATAATAATATATATATATATATATAAATTTCAACGAATAGTGTTTTTGGCATCTGGGGACCTCAAAACAAAAAGTTATCATGGTCTCGGGCTCAAGTCTTACCATGCCACCTACGGTAATAGCTTCTTCCCTATAGGGGAAATTCACTAAAATGGAAAGATCATAAAAGTAAACATATTATATTGGTATGTTTATTTTTATGATCTTTCCAAAACTTTTATACAAAGTCACTTCATAATGCTATTACAACTATTTTCATTTTATCGTTTTATGTGTTTGTAGTATTTGAAGCATTTTTAACATTTTAATGTTGACCAGTCCAAACCCATAAGTTGGAGTGTACATTTTCTAACACGTTGTTGTGTTTGTTTTATTTATTTCCTATATTAATCGCATCATGTTTCATAAATAACTTTTCTTTTTAGTGAATACTTCATTTCAAATATTGGGTATGACAGTTTAAATTTTAATTCTACGTCACACATTTTACGTCAGTAGGCAGATAAGTAAACTTACATTTGTTTTTATGGTTACTTATCACTTGTTTATCTTGTTATTTTCTTGTTTGGTTCACTTAGATGTTTATCGTAGCTGAAAATACCAGTTATTAGTTAGTGTGTTTGTTGCTTTCAGTAAATTCATATGCTTATATTTAAAAATAGTGACCACCTTATTCAATCTAATCTTTGTGTGGTGTAATAATTTATATAATTCTTTCAAAGAACACTTTCACTGTAAGTTTTTGTAAAAAATTTTTAAGTTTTTAATAAGATATACTATGCTATTTATGTACAAGTAAGTAATTAAGTACAAACTTAAAGTATTGAATTTGTGCCTTGTGAATTAAATAAATTAGATCATAGGAAAACATAATATAACAAAAAAATTAATATTCTTTTGGAATTAAAGTTTGTAATTTGTCACGCAAAATAATATAGTTGTGTATTTCTGTCTGGTTCTTATTATGGGAATGAATTCAAGATTTGAGTTTCAAATAAAATCCTAAATCAGGAATAAAGCATCCTGACTGTCTGTGGATCTGTGTGGTCACCAGCTTCAATTTTTTAGCGAATTTCCCCTATAGGGAAGAAGCTATTACCGTAGGTCTCATGGTAAGACTTAAGCCCGAGACCATGATAACTTTTCATTTTGAGGTCCCCAGATGCCAAAAACACCATTCGTTCAAATTTGTATATATGTATATATATATATATATTTATATATATATTTATATATATATTTATATATATATATATATATGTGTCCGTAAGCACGATAACTCTCGTAAAAAAGGTCCGATCTTAATGAAATTTGGTACAAATGTGTAAAGTACCATGTATTTGAACAAGTTCAAAAACCAGATGAATCGCACCATCCGAAGGGGGGTTTTTGGGGGGTTTTGTACCCCAAAAATGTGTTTTTTGGGATTTTCACATGTAATTTTAATTTACACCATTGAATTCAGCTTAAAAAAACAAACAATTTGGTATTTTGATCATTGCTCTACGTCAATTGGTTACCGAGATATTGAAAGTGCTAAACACAGTACGTTGTCTAATGTTATTCTTATGGAGAAAAAGAAAAATTGTATATCTCGCTTATTTATGAACATAAACTGGCAAAATTTGGTATATGGCTTGATCTGGTTATGGTTTATTGTTGTTTGCACAAAAAAACAATTTTTCGCCTATGGTTCCTGTAGCAGCAAACCTAGGTACTTGGTCTCCATGTTATTCTTATGGAAAATACTTAAAATGTTATATATCGCTTATTTATGAATGTATATGGATGAAACTTGGTATGTGACTTCACTAAGATGAGTTCTATTGATATTTGCATAAAAACCCATTATTTTGTGCGCCTTGTTGCAGCAAACCTGCGTACTCATCCCCAATGTTATTCTTATGGAGAATAATTAATATTTTAAATATCACTTGTTTGTGAATACATTTCTTATGAATCCTGTTAAGTGTTATGTTATATATTCATTGGAAATTCGCTGAGTATGCAGGTTTGCTGCGACGGGTGTATTTTTCAAAGTGTGACTATATGTCCAATTCTTGATATTTTGTTTATATTTAGTTTGAATTTAAAATTATTATTTTGTTTAGAATTTGGCCTTAAATTCTGTGTTACTTTGAATAAGTTCCATTATCGTAAAGGGTTGTAGCACTGATCTAAGATTAAAATATAATAGTTAAATTGGTAAATACTTTGCTTCGTTCACATGCTGACCTATTGTTTCTTGATTTGGTCAGGATTTCATTCCTTACTCGTTCCTTGTTTCATCTGTGGATGGAGTCTTCAATTTTATAATTACATTTTTTATATAGTTCTTATTTTAAACTTGCTTTAAACTTTTTTTTTATATTTATTATATTCTTAATTTTTTCTGGAGTTTATTGTAAATTGTTATTTATGCCCATATATTGTCGACCTTTTTTGCCCAAAAGAAGTTCTATAGTTGGGAATATTTAATTGTTTATTATTCCTGGTGTAATAGTTTTGATTTATATTTTTTCTTCAAATGATCTTCTGTGGATATGTACATAGCTTGCAGTTTGCATGATATATATAGCAGCAAGAGGAAGGATATCCAGACTTTGGAAAAGTTTTCCGCAAGAACTTGATTTTGGAATCTGGTGCTCTTTTCTGTAGAAGGAATATCTTTTTTGCTTCAGGACTTGAACCCAAAAAAATAATTCCATAAGATAAATGTGAATGGACATACGAATAATAAACGAGTTTGCACGCAGCACGCTGACGTGAGGGAAGTGAATTTCCACATGAAAACTTTTAAAACTCAAAATCAGTGTAAAAACATACATTTGTCCAATTTTTATCGAAATCTGAAAACTTTGATTTTTTGGCTGTTCTGATACTCCTGGTTTCATTTACTTGCAAAGCTGGGAATACAATTTTGCGCATTATAAGGTTAGGAGAAGGTCCAGACAGGCTTGAAAGTAGGCGTTAGGTTGCTGGGGGTAATAAAAGTACTCTAACCAAGGAATAACAGGCTTTTCTAGTGTAAAAACCCCATAAGACAACGTACTGTGTTTAGCCGATACACATTTTCTTTAATAACTCGGTAAATATTTATGCTATAATGACGAGAGAGGGCTTAAAACTTTCGCCTTTCTAATTCCCATCTTTTTACATGCATTAATTTTACATCTGGGGCTTTTCTGACCCTTTTTGGGCCCAAAAACTCAAAATTTGAAAGATTAATCCCCAAAAAATGGGTTTAGAGTTTTCCGATTGTTTTGCCCAACGAACTTGTCCAACAGATTATAGAAAGGAACATCCCTACCAAATTTGAAGTAAATCGGACAAAAAATGTGACCGCTAGAGTGCATACACACACATATATATATATATATATATATATATATATATATATATATATGTATGTCTATACAGGGTTTCCGAAAAAGAATGACGGGATTTCGAACGGCCGTTGCTTGGGGACTATTCAAGATAACTAAACGATTTAAACGTCAAATAGAAGAGAAAAGAACTAAGTTTTTTTTCATACCTTAATATGTTTCGATGTGAGCTCCATTTGTTGCTCTGCATACATCGAAACGATATTCGATTTCTTGCCAAGTGTTGTGAAGCATCTCTGGTGTCACAGTTGCGATCGCTTCCGAAATTCGCCCACGCAGATGCAGCAAATCATGATTTTTTTCAGAATAAACAATGTTCTTTACGTAACCCCACAAAAAAAAGTCCAAAGGGGTCAAATCAGGACTCCTGGGAGGCCAGGGAATAGGCGCACCCCTGCCTATCCAACCATTTGGAAACTTGTTGTTAAGTGTGTCGCGCACTTCCCGAAGGTAATGAGGCGGGGCGCCGTCCTGCATCAAAATGACCCGTTCACCGGCTTGTTCTTCAATTTCTTCAATTTGAGGAAACAAAAATTGTTCTAGCATATCTAAATAAATTATGCCATTAATTGTTTTTTCGGCGAAAAAGAAAGGCCCTATCACTTGGTCATACATTAATCCACACCATACGTTCACTTTTGGTGAATCGCGCACATGTTCCTGTACAATGTTAGGCTGTTCCGAACCCCAAATACGACAATTATGACGGTTAACAACACCGCTTGTGTGAAATGTAGCTTCATCTGAGAACAGCACTCTTTTAATAAAATTGGGATTGTCATCAATCTCACTGAGCATTAAACTGGCAAAGTCTGTTCGCTTAGGGCGATCGGCAGGTTTAATCTGATGTCTTAACTGAATTTTGTAGGCACGAAGTCTCAATCTTTTACGAATAACATCGTGGAGTGTCGATTTTGGTATTTTTAACTGAAGACTTCGTCGGACTATCGATTTTTTCGGGCTTCTGATGCAAGATTGTCGGATTTCTTCAACTTTTTCATCGCTTGTTTTTGGCCGGCCAGGTGAATGTCCTTTCAAAACACTCCCTGTGTCACGAAACTGGTTAAACCAACGACGAATTGCATTGTCATTGGGCGAATTTTGACCTCGATAAGTAACTCTAAACCGACGCTGCACACTAACAATCGATTTAAATTCTGCGTACCACAGAACACACTGTGCCTTCTGTTGCGCTGTCAACATCGTACTCGCGATTGTCACAGTGGCGGCCTGCCACCGCGCAATTTTTCAGCGCATGCCAAGGTCAACGCTCCCTCCCATGCTACGCGGAAAACAAAACTTAGTCCTTTTCTCTTCTATTTGGCGTTTAAATCGTTTAGTTATCTTGAATAGTCCCCAAGCAACGGCCGTTCGAAATCCCGTCATTCTTTTTCGGAGACCCTGTATATATATACATATATATATAAAATTTTGAACGACCCCCCAAAACGTGTTCAGGGGGTCACGTTAGGAACTTCTATGGTGGTCCCGGGCTTAAGTTTGACCGTGCGGGTCATGCTAATAGTTCACTTTCCAAAGGATATTCACTAATAAGTTTAGTCACAATTAAATTGCAGCATTTTGATAGAATTTTGATCATACCGTAGGTGGCATGGTAAGACCTAGGAGGCCTTGGACCATGATAACTTTTCGTTTTAGGGCCCCCAGATGCCAAAAACACAATTAGTTTAAACTCATATATATATATATATATATATATATGTGACCATAGGCACAATAACTTTTGTAAAAATGGTCTGAACGTGATGATATTTGGTATAAACGTGTATGGCAGCATCTATTTTCATGAGTTGAAAACCAGGCAGATCACACCATTTTAAGGGGGGTTTTGTATAAAAACTGGATTTTTGAACTTATTAGATATAATTATTTTTAAAACCAAACTTGAGTTTATACTATTGGATTTAGCTTAAAAAAAGTGCTAACACAGCATATGGTTGGTGGTGAAGATTTATGATTTTTTTATAAAATATTTTAAAATTTTTTTCTTATTTCATTCAGAGAGTTGGTAACATCACACTACAACAGCTTTCAATACTTTCAATTAAATAATATGTATTTATTCCCTTCATCCCTGTCTGTTTCTCGTTCAAATCATTTGCTATGTTTCAATCAGCTGACTTTTGTTTATTTTCAATCATTGTTATCAAACCAAAATAAAACACTCTCACATTTACATTTCCTCTTGAGTTTTCATACAACAGCTTTCCTTTTCATTACCTTAATTCAACCGCATATTTTATCCCGCAATCTTTCATTAATATGGACATTAATTTTCATTATATTGTGCAACTTATAAACTGTTATTTGAAGTGTATAGAAAACAGAACAATTAGTGAAAGAAGACAGTGTGTTGAAGAAGATGGTGAGTCAAAGCAGAACTGATTCTTGGATGTAAAATCAAATAAAATTAATATCATTGTATCACCTTCTTTGACATATTTCATTCCGCAAAAGGTCCTCCGTAAAAACATTAACAATTCAAATCAAAATTCAATTATTTTTCAATTTTCATTTTTCTCTATCCACCATTTTTTGGTCCCCGCGGGGCCTAGATAGAATTTCAGCGATTTTGCATGATATTTCAGTTCATTTTCCAAAAAATATATGACCTAAGAAGGACTTCAGATTCTTTAAATATTTAGATTATTTCATTGTATGTCCATCTACTGCATCATGATTTATGTTAAGTTAGTTTAGCAATATCTAACGATTAAGTGTGTCTGTACTACTCTCTCTAAGCTCAAATATCAACACGAGACTATTAATAACTAAGTTTATTATATATTATCCTCTTTAATAATTTTGTGTCGTATAAAAAGCATTTATCATGGCGCCACTGCAAAACACTGAGTTCAAACCTGATACTTACAACCGAGTCACAACTCTCATTAAAACTCGATTGAACACAATCAAAAATATAGTTGACAAGTTATATATGCAAATCGAACCACTTAATATCGTTCAAACTAAGTCTTTAAATGCACACATGATCGATCTCAACAAGAAAAAGGCGGATTTTGAAACAAACTTGAGTCGGGTACTAAACTATACCGGTGAAGACACTATATCGACTGAAGTATTGTCTCAAGATCAAGACGAAATCGATGATTTGTACGTTTACATTTCAAGCCACATTGAATCATTGATTCCTAATTAAGATTCCAAAACTTCTGCTGTCGATTGTAGTAATAACAGCGGAATAACTGCTAATGTTCACTCGCAAGTGCGCCTACCCAAAATTGAGTTGCCTAAGTTTACCGGTGATTGAGCTACGTGGACAACATTTATAAATTTGTTTGACTCCACGATACATCACAATAATGCCTTATCTAACGTTATGAAGTTTCAGTATCTACTGAGCGTACTTTCTCAGGAACCCCTGAATTTGATCCGCAGTCTTAGTCTTACAGAAGAAAACTACACGATCGCATACAATTTGCTTAAAGATCGTTACCATAACAATCGCCGCTTACAGTTGCTTCATCTAAACCAACTTTTGAATTTACCACAAATTTCGTCCACAAACATTCACGGAGTACGTAAATTTATCAATTCATTTAATGAAAATACGCAGGCACTAAACGCACTGAACTGTGATGTTCACGATCCCAACCCCTTATTTACTGCAGTCGTGTTACGTAAAATGGACTTAGATTTACGCAAGAAATTAGAAGGATTTCGTACCGCATCATTGTCAACAAATCACACATTGCCCACCGTTAAAGAGATCATAGATTTTCTGAATATGGAATGCTCTCACATGGAAGACGCATTATTGTCCCCAGGCATTCATACTGCAGAAACCAGCTCATCATATTCACGTAATAAACCCGCATCTCATAGTAAAACTTCTTCAAAAAGAGACGTATCCATGGTTGCTACTCAATGTACTCCACCCGCAAATCCTTCTATCCAAACACATTCACCTTGTGTTGTATGCAATCAGTATACACACAAAATGTATGCATGTCCGGTTTTTCAAACCAAAACCCCTCAAGAACGTTATCAGTTCGTGAAAACTCATCATCAATGTGTCTCATGTCTAGGATCGCATAATATAAAGAACTGTAAATCGCAGTCCACTTGTAAAGTATGTCACAAGCGTCATAATACGTTGTTACACTTTCATGTTAATACCTTAAACCACTCGAATGTAGGAAATGATTCATCCAAAAGACAACCAACTAATGAAACACGGGATACTCCAGTTAAGCCGGAAATGTCCGTGACACTCGCATCACAAAACCAGTTCAACTCACAATGCAATAATGTTACTCTATTACTGGGTACTTTGATGATCAAAATCAGATCACCTGATGGAACCTCTCATGTATTTCGTTCGTTGCTCGACTCCGGTAGTATGTGCAATCTTATAACAGAACATGCCGCGAGTATACTAAACATTCGTCATCAAAAATGTGACATTCAACTATCTGTAATAGATCATCATGTGACTCAAAACAATGGTCAAATACTCGTAAATCTGGAAACATTGTCCAATCAAAAAGTCGCAGAGCCACAGCCTATGTTAATTCTCAATAAGTTAACTGTCGACCTTCCTCGCATGCCATAGTCACCAGACATCCTCAAACACACACACTCCTACAATCTCGCAGACCCAACCTTTCACATCCCTGGACGCATTGACATTGTTCTCGGAGCATCGTTGTTTCCACAGTTGTTTACCCGCGAACAGTTTTCTCTGGGAACTAACATGCCTCATGTACTGGGTACTCAATTCGGATATGTAATTAAGGGACTGCTCCATGTATTCCGGTCCCTCCGGCATTATCTGTCTCTAGACCCGCATCTACTCTTAACATATGTCTTCATTCAATTAGCGATGCAGATTTGCATTCATCCATACAACATTTTTGGCATCAAGAAGAGCCACCAATGTGCTCTACTCAGACACACGAGGACAATATGTGTGACACACATTTCGCTGCTACGCATTCACGTGATTGTTCAGGTCGTTACATAGTTCGTCTACCATTTAAAACTTCAAATCCAGAACTAGGTACCTCTCGATACGCCGCAGAACTTAGATTGCATGCAATGGAACGCAAGTTCAACACAAACGCTCGGTTTTCAGAACTGTACCATGAATTCATGGGTGACTATCTTACTCTTGGCCACATGTCCAAATGTGATTCCATCCAATTGCCGAACTCGCATTACTTTTTACCGCATCATGGCATTCTCAAAGAAAGTAGTAGCACAACTAAACTACGCACAGTATTTGACGCAAGCTGTAAGACTAGTTCAGGTACATCACTAAACGATCTTTTATTAACGGATCGTAAACTGCAAACCAACATTTGCGACGTACTAATGCATTTTCGTCGCCATAACTTTGTGTTTTGCTGCGATATCAGACAGATGTATCGCCAGATTTCTGTCCATCCTGATGATCGTAACTTCTTGTGGAGATCTAACCTTAACCAACCTGTGTCTGTTTATCAATTGAATACAGTTACATATGGAATGAATAGCTCCCCGTATCTCGCTATCCAAACGTTACACCAACTTGCGGCTGAAGGAAACGACTTTCCTGACGCTGCTCATGTTTTGAGAAATCACACGTACGTGGACGATATTATCACGGGTGCGGTTACAGAAGACGAAGCAATCGCATTACAAACACAACTCGTTTCGCTATTGAAACGAGGGTGTTTTGAGCTACGCAAATGGGTTTTAAACTCATCTCGACTGTTGGACACTCTTCCTAATACCCATTTAGAATCACCAAAGTTTTTGTGAAATTTACAAACACCACATTTCACAGTACTTGGACTACAAGGGTCTCCCACTACAGACATGTTTTCATACAATTTCCAACTACCTACTGTACCCAACACTCCAACTAAACGGATCGTTCTAAGTACAATCGCAAAAATATACGATCCATGCGGTTTTCTCACACCGTTCATCATGCTTGCTAAGTGTTTTATGCAATTAATTTGGTCACAAGGATTATCGTGGGAAACATAAACCACGACAACTGACATTCGTTCACAATGGCAGTCATTTACTGATGATGTCAAATGGTTAGCAAACATATCCATACCGCGGGCTGCTTTGAAGCTTTCCGCGTCTCACAACATAGAGTTACACGGTTTTTGTGATGCATCTGAAAGTGGATATGCCGCTGTCATTTATTTCAGATGTGAACAGCCTGATCAAGTAACAACAGTAAACCTTATTATGGCAAAAAGCCGAGTCGCGCCGTTAAAGCGAGTCACTATCCCACGTCTCGAACTATGTGCAGCTCACTTACTAGCTCAGCTAGCTCTTTTCTCTGACATAATCACATCTGACAATATTCATTTGTGGAGTGATTCTTCTGTAGCATTAACATGGCTACGTACTCCAGCATATAGACTGAAAACTTATGTTGCCAATCGTGTCTCGCAAACGCAAGAACTTGTACCTCCTGAATCTTGGAAACACATAGCATCAGAAGATAATCCCGCTGATTGCGCATCAAGAGGGTTACTCGTATCACATCTGATAAACCATTCACTTTGCTGGAACGGCCCTTCGTGGCTTTCCTTGCCGTCATGCGACTGGCCGACATCTAAATTTATTCCCATATAATCATTCCCATTTATTCACGACCTGTTGTGAAATTGTTTCCCTTACCCAATACTTAAGTCAATTAGTGAATCTTTTGAAGTTTAGGAAACTTCAAGGTGGTCAGTATAGTGAAGATTTATAATTTTTTTATAATATATTTTAAATATTTTTTTTTATTTCATTCAGAGAGTTGGTAACATCACACTACAACAGCTTTCAATACTTTCAATTAAATAATATGTATTTATTCCCTTCATCCCTGTCTATTTCTTGTTCAAAACATCTGCTATGTTTCAATCAGCTGACTTTTGTTTATTTTCAATCATTGTTATCAAACCAAAATAAAACACTCTCACATTTACATTTCCTCTTGAGTTTTCATACAACAGCTTTCCTTTTCATTACCTTAACTCAACCGCATATTTCATCCAGCAATCTTTCATTAATATGGACATTAATTTTCATTATATTGTGCAACTTATAAACTGTTATTTGAAGTGTATAGAAAACAGAACAATTAGTGAAAGAAGACAGTGTGTTGAAGAAGATGGTGAGTCAAAGCAGAACTGATTCTTGGATGTAAAATCAAATAAAATTAATATCATTGTATCACCTTCTTTGACATATTTCATTCCGCAAAAGGTCCTCCTGTTTATCAATTGAATACAGTTACATATGGAATGAATAGCTCCCCGTATCTCGCTATCCAAACGTTACACCAACTTGCGGCTGAAGGAAACGACTTTCCTGACGCTGCTCATGTTTTGAGAAATCACACGTACGTGGACGATATTATCACGGGTGCGGTTACAGAAGACGAAGCAATCGCATTACAAACACAACTTGTTTCGCTATTGAAACGAGGGTGTTTTGAGCTACGCAAATGGGTTTCAAACTCATCTCGACTGTTGGACACTCTTCCTAATACCCATTTAGAATCACCAAAGTTTTTGTGAAATTCACAAACACCACATTTCACAGTACTTGGACTACAAGGGTCTCCCACTACAGACATGTTTTCATACAATTTCCAACTACCTACTGTACCCAACACTCCAACTAAACGGATCGTTCTAAGTACAATCGCAAAAATATACGATCCATGCGGTTTTCTCACACCGTTCATCATGCTTGCTAAGTGTTTTATGCAATTAATTTGGTCACAAGGATTATCGTGGGAAACATAAACCACGACAACTGACATTCGTTCACAATGGCAGTCATTTACTGATGATGTCAAATGGTTAGCAAACATATCTACACCGCGGGCTGCTTTGAAGCTTTCCGCGTCTCACAACATAGAGTTACACGGTTTTTGTGATGCATCTGAAAGTGGATATGCCGCTGTCATTTATTTCAGATGTGAACAGCCTGATCAAGTAACAACAGTAAACCTTATTATGGCAAAAAGCCGAGTCGCGCCGTTAAAGCGAGTCACTATCCCACGTCTCGAACTATGTGCAGCTCACTTACTAGCTCAGCTAGCTCTTTTCTCTGACATAATCACATCTGACAATATTCATTTGTGGAGTGATTCTTCTGTAGCATTAACATGGCTACGTACTGCAGCATATAGACTGAAAACTTATGTTGCCAGTCGTGTCTCGCAAACGCAAGAACTTGTACCTCCTGAATCTTGGAAACACATAGCATCAGAAGATAATCCCGCTGATTGCGCATCAAGAGGGTTACTCGTATCACATCTGATAAACCATTCACTTTGCTGGAACGGCCCTTCGTGGCTTTCCTTGCCGTCATGCGACTGGCCGACATCTAAATTTGTTCCCATATAATCATTCCCATTTATTCACGACCTGTTGTGAAATTGTTTCCCTTACCCAATACTTAAGTCAATTAGTGAATCTTTTGAAGTTTAGGAAACTTCAAGGTGGTCAGTATAGTGAAGATTTATAATTTTTTTATAATATATTTTAAATATTTTTTTTTATTTCATTCAGAGAGTTGGTAACATCACACTACAACAGCTTTCAATACTTTCAATTAAATAATATGTATTTATTCCCTTCATCCCTGTCTATTTCTTGTTCAAAACATCTGCTATGTTTCAATCAGCTGACTTTTGTTTATTTTCAATCATTGTTATCAAACCAAAATAAAACACTCTCACATTTACATTTCCTCTTGAGTTTTCATACAACAGCTTTCCTTTTCATTACCTTAACTCAACCGCATATTTCATCCCGCAATCTTTCATTAATATGGACATTAATTTTCATTATATTGTGCAACTTATAAACTGTTATTTGAAGTGTATAGAAAACAGAACAATTAGTGAAAGAAGACAGTGTGTTGAAGAAGATGGTGAGTCAAAGCAGAACTGATTCTTGGATGTAATATCAAATAAAATTAATATCATTGTATCACCTTCTTTGACATATTTCATTCCGCAAAAGGTCCTCCGTAAAAACATTAACAATTCAAATCAAAATTCAATTATTTTTCAATTTTCATTTTTCTCTATCCACCAGTTGGGGTTTACTGATATTTGCATACAAAACCCATTTTTTGCGATCGCAATTGCAGCAAACCTGCGTACTCAGCAGCTATAATGTTATTCTCATGAAGACACATGTGATATCTTGCTTGTTTATGAACATAAATTGGTAATACCCCGTCACAGCAAACCTGCGTACTCAGCGAATTTCCAATGAATGTATATGTTTCTCACTACCACTTAAAGCCACTTACCAAGTTTTATAAAAATACATTAATAAATAAGTGATCTACAGCATTTTGTTTATTCTCCATAAGAATAACATAGGACTGAGTACGCAGGTTTGCTGCAACAAGGAACACAAAATATGTGTTTTTATGCAATTATCAATTTAACTCAACCAGGTAAAGCTACATACTAAGTTTTATTAATTTATGTTAGTAATTAAGGGAGGTATAAAACTTTACTTATTCTCCATAAGAATAACATTAGGGCTGAGTATGCAGGTTTGCTGCTACTGGGATAATCAACAAAAAAAAACAATTGTTTGTGCAAATATCAATCAATATACCAGTACTACATGGAGCCACATGCCAAGTTTGATCAATCTACATTCATAAATAATCAAGATATCAAATTTTATTTATTCTCCATAAGGATAACATTGGACAACGTACTGTGTTTAGCACTTTGAATATCTCTGCAACGGTTGGACGTAGAATCACATTTTAAACACCAAAATGATTGTTTTGTAAAGCTGAATTGATTGGTAAAAGCAAATGTGAAGTTTACATTAAAATGAATTGAGGAAAAGCCAGAAACCTTTTTCCCATAAGATTACATTGGAGATTTTATGAGCAGGTTTTTTGGATTTTCTCCGCAACCACTTAACCTAGGTTAATAATTTAAAATACTAAATGATTTGTTTTTTTAAGCTCTATAAAACGCCTAAAACCAAAATTGAGTGTTTTAACAATTTTATGGTGAAAAGTGCAAAAAACTGATTTTTGTAAAATTGAAAACCCCCATAAACCCCCCTTCCCATGGTCCGATTTTTCTGGTTTTCAAACTTAAAGTCATGAATGCCATTTTACACATTTGAGCCAAATTTCATCAAAATCGAATGTTTTTTACTCAAGTTATCGTGTTAACGGACACATATATATATATATATATACCGCAGGTATGAAACCCAGATTTTTGTGGTCCTTGATGCAGCAAACTTGCATACTCAGTCCTAATGTTTTTCTTATGGAGAATAAATAAAATGTCATATCTCGCTTATTTATTAATATGCTTTGATGAAAGTTGGTAAGTGGCTTCATGACTTAGTGAAGTACCATTTGAAATTCGCTGAGTATGCACGTTTTCTGCAACTGGGGTATTAGTGAATTTTCTATGGAAAAGTGAACTATTAGCATGACCCGCACGGTGAAACTTAAGCCAGGGACCACCATAGAAGTTCTTAACGTGACCCCCTAAACACGTTTTGAGGGGTCATTAACAACTTTATATATATATATATATATATATATATATATATATATATATATAATATAATGTGTGTGTTCGCACTCTAGCGGTCACAGTTTTTGTCCGGTTTTTTAAAATTTGGTAGGAACCTTCGCTTCTGTAAACCGTTGGACAAGTTCGTTGGGCAAAACAGTCGGACGACTCTGACCCCCTTTTTAGGATTTTAATTTTTCAAATTCTGAATTATTGGGCCCAAAAAGGGTCAGAAAAGTCCCGAACGTAAAATTATTGCATTTTAAATTATTGAACGTAAAAAGCCAGAAATCTTAAGCTCTCCCTTATAATTTTAGCACAAGTATTTACTGAGTTATTAAACAAAATGTTAATTGTCCAAACACAGTAGGTACGTTGTCTTATGGGGATTTTATACTGGAAAAGGCTATTTTTCATCTTGATGTAGTTACTTGTTATGCTGACTATACCTCCTCCTAATATTATAATGTACAAAATTGCCATCCTAATAGACAATGTAATATAACCAAGAGCATCAGAACAGTAAAAAATAACATTTTTCAATTTTCAATAAAAATTGTACCAGTGTTTTAAACCCTTTATTAGATTTTTTAAAGGTTTTAATGCGAAAATTCACTTTCCTCACATAACGTGCTGCGGGCAAACTCGTTTTATTTTTGAATTGACAAAGTCAAGTTATTTGACAATTTTATACAAACCTGAGGTCAAAGCTTGAATTAAAATTATAATACACCAAGTTACAATAATTAAATAATTGGGAAACATGTTGCATTATCATGCTCACAGGAGCAAAATATTAGTATTACCACAACAAAGAATTAATAAATAATAATACTTAACAACTAGAATCTTAAACAATGAATACCTCAGGCTAAGACCTCATCAACGGTAAAAATGCTTTATCTTGAAACCATTTCTCTAACACTCTTAAAACATCTTTAACTGATGGGTTGGGGCCAGGTTTCCCAAATTAGTCCCAAATTATTTTAAGCTATCAAAATAGCAGTCAGAATTTTCCATTATGTCTTGATCGATGAATCAGTGTAAATGAGGACAACAATTTCCCAGACTGCTGCATTAATTTAAATTTGTTGTGAAGACGGAGCCTTTCTAATACGTTTCTCTGGGTTGCAATGTTCTGGAATCAATATTTGGGCAAGTTTACATACAATAATTTCTGCAGGCTGTCAATTACAAAATGAGCTTAATTTGGAATAGTCAAACTACTTTCATCGTGATATATACCAATAAGCTCTAATGGGAACCATTAAAGCTATTTAAACTATCAGTGTTAATAACGGGAACGAATATTTACTCTTTATCTTTTAGTTTCAATTGCTGTATTAAGTCATTTACATTTTCAAAGATTTTACTCGTAATAGCCTGGGCGGGTGACAGTTTTGTTTGATGAAATTCATGTGATAAAACTGTGCTGCTAATCAGTTTGATATATTCTGATAGCGTCATCAACTGGCTAGCCCATTCGTTAATGTTACATTCTGTTAATACCTCAGTAAGATTAACTCTTGTGTGATTATCGTTTGAGTTTAGAAAGATTTCTTTTAAAGATTCAGTTGTGGTTTTGGCAATCCAAATATGATCTGTCTTTCCTGGCACAAGACACAACTCATTTCAGAATTTTGGTGTAGTAGTAAGACTTGTCAACATCTTTTAGTTTTTTGACAAGTAGGCGGCATTGTTTTGAGACATTATTTTTCGTGTTTTGCCCTTGGTTTTGGTTTTGATATGCTTTGCCATACTGGCTTAATTTCAGACAATGAAGTTTTATAAATATTTTCATTTTTCATGCAACTGGCTCTTAGGTGTACTTATGTTTGAAATCAGCATAATAGATATTTTGCTCTCGTGGAAGCAATCTCATTTGTGCCAAAAAGTATCTCACAAGTCACACTTAACTATGAACTAGTTTCTCCGTTGGTTTAATCATGTTTGCTGACCAAGCTAGAAAATCCTTTATGTTTGCAAAAATCAAGTAGTTTATTTTAAAATAAGTTTTATTTTGTGATGTTATTATGTTTACATACAGAGTGAGTTTTAAATGAGTCCCCCCTCCCCTAATATTTTCTAAATTTCTTAAGATATCGACTCCGGACTGCCCCCGATCATTGTTGACCAACTTATACTTCATTTTGACTTAGTTAATATTTTTGGCCGCCATCTTTAATCCGCCGTATTTGATTCAACTAGGTATTTATTTTTAGCGAATTTCCTCCATAGAGAAGAAGCTATTACCGTAGTCGGCATGGTAAGACCTAGGCCCGGGACCATGATAACTTTTCTTTTGAGGTCCCCAGATGCTAAAAACACCATTCGTTCGAAACTGTATATATAAATATATGTGTCCGTGAGCACGATAACTCTGGTAAAATTCATCCGATTTTGACGAAATTTGGTATAAACGTGGAAAGCAGCATTTATGACTTTAAGTTTGAAAACCAGACAGATCGACCTATCCGAAGGGGTATTTTGGGGGCGTTTTGTACCCCAAAAATGTTTTTTTGTTAGCTTTTTACATATAATTTTTGAAAAAGTCAAATTTTAATTTTCCATTGGAATCAGCTTAGAAAGACGCACAATTTGGTGTTTTGATCATTGCTCTACGTCAAATGGTTACAGAGATATTGAAAGTGCTAAACACAGTACATGTATATGCATTGGAAATTCGCTGAGTATGCAGGATTGCTGCTACGGGGGTATTAAATGTAAAGGTGGGGTTGTGACCCATCATATAGAAGTATATTTTTACACATTTAGTGCATTTTTCACCCTAAAATTTTTAAAACACACAACTTTGTAATACAAGTTTGTAGTAATGTTATTACTGTACATCAAAATATTGACGTAACAATTGATGACTAGTTTTGAGATTTTAATACATTTTCTAATAACTTATTTTAAAATGAATTTTATGTTAAAAGTTATTCAAAACTAAAATTTCCTGGATATTACCACTCTTTTGTTAAATGCAAATTTTTATCATTTAAGCTACCAAACTAAAACCTAAAAACAATGCCAAAAATGCAATCAAATATGGGTTTTGCTGATTTAAACTCAGCATCGACTAAAAATCACAATTTCACTAGTATAAGCATTTGCTCAAAACAGTTGTAAATTTCTTTTACAACTCTGATGATAATATGATTTACAGAGCTAAAATTAAAAACGGCTCTAGATACTGTTATTGTCATAGTTTTAAAAGTTTTGTTTATGGTACTTCATTACTTGTGCTACTTTCTCTTAAGGTTTTTATAGTCCATTTTATTTTATCTAAAGTTGAGCTTTAAATTTTAAAATTATAAACAATTATAAGAGTGTAGGCCTAAAACATTATTTTTACTCCCCTAAGGTTACTGGGGATGATAAAAGTACTCTAACAAAGGAATAACAGGCTTTTCTTGTGTAAAAGAAAAGACAACGTCCTGTGTTTAGTCGATACATATTTTCTTTAATAACTCGGTAAATATTTATGCTAGAATGACGCAAGAGGACTTAAAACTTTTGCCTCTCTAATTCCCATCTTTTTCATGCATTAATTTTACATTTGAAGCTTTTCTGACCTTTTTTGGCCCAAAAACTTGAAATTTGAAAGATTAATCCCTATAAAAGGGGGTTTAGAGTTTTCCGATTGTTTTTCCCAACGAACTTGTCCAACTAATTAGAGGAACGTCCCTACCAAATTTGAAGTAAATCAGACAAAAAATGTGACCGCTAGAGTGCAAACACACATATATATATATATATATATATATTATATCTGTCTATATATATTATATAGACATATATATACATATATATGTCTATATATATAAAATTTTGAACGACCCCCCAAAACGTGTTCAGGGGGTCACGTTAGGAACTTCTATGGTGGTCCTGGGCTTAAGTTTCACCGTGCGGGTCATGCTAATAGTTCACTTTCTAAAGGAAATTCACTAATAAGAGAGCATCTAAATATATTACGTACCTGCTTTGCCCAAAATAGAAATTTTCTTTAATTTGGCTTACATAAAAAATCAGTGATAAATATTTAAAACAAATATTTGTACGATTATAAATGAAATCACAACAATGAATTATAAACCAATTTAATATATATTGCCTTGACCAGTATATATAAACTAAACACTCATAAGCACATTAAAACTATTCCAGGTTCTTAAGCACATCTCATGGTTGGGGATCATTTATAATAATATATCTGATTAATATATTGAATATATCTCAATTTGCAAACAAATAAACTCAAAGAAAAAGTAATAAACGTACAATTATGTTTTTTTTTTTATGTCGCGAGTGTCCTGGAAATCTTGATTTTGTCCTGGAAATGTCCTGGAACTTCGCTTTGAAAATCCTGTGGGAACCCTGTATATATATATATATATATATATATATATATATATATATATATATATATATATATATATATATATATATATATAAAATGTTGAACGACCCCCCAAAACGTTTTCAGGGGGTCACGTTAAGAACTTCTATGGTGGTCCCGGGCTTAAGTTTCACCGTGCGGGTCATGCTAATAGTTCACTTTCCATAGGAAATTCACTAATAAAAGGTGTTCTTAGTAATTTTTTTGGCATACAAGTGTTCTCAAGTAGTACTGTCAGATTTTATGTAAACGCAAAGTTAATTAACCAGGTGAGGCAAGTGCAAAATACCAGTGAATGTGGTAGCCTATTGTGTTTTAACTGAATAAACAGTCAATATTACTTACATTATAAAATGAACGAAGTGAGCAACACAAGTAGGCCTACTTAAAATTTAAACAAAAACGGCCTTAAATACAGTAGTGCAGCAGAACGGATACTGCGACCCTACAACTGTCATAACATAACCTCATATATATAGCGGTGACCTCGGAAACCAGTGCTTCTGCTAATAGTAACACCGGCCACTGCCACTGGGACTGGGGGAATTAACTCAGTTTAAAATTTGTTTGTGGATAAAGGTAACTCTTGCTATCTTTGGTTGGTTTAAAATGGTTCTTATTTAACTATGCTAAGTGAAATATTAATTTTATTATTCAATAACTATTTTACGTAAAATTACTGAGCCCCTGACAGGGTTCTGGGGCCCCTTTGAGCTCAGGGCCCAGTACAGTTGTCCCCCTTGACCCCCCCTGTTACCAAGGTTCGTAGAGCTTTCAGACCAGGTGTGCTTATTTACATAAGAGTAATGTTCGCAGCAAAGATGTCTTACGAGGGCGTCCAGCTGATTCATAAATCAACAACATACCATAAAGTGTTGCCAACCTTCAGGGTATAATAATGGTACAGCTATTTTGAAATTGCCACTGGACATGCAGAATGAAAATTTAAACCCTTAATCGATTAATCTATTAATACAAATACATCAAAACAATATATTAGTTGCATAAAATAACAGCTTATCATAGAATGTAAGCAGTTAAACAATGTTAATTCTAATTACACTGATGAGGAAAATATGGTACTCGTACGATAAATATCGTGTTTCCAGCAACACTGCAGATTGGATTGGTGATCACGTGACCTTCCAGCTGTTTTTAAGAGGTCTCTTCTGGTTAAGTAGAAAACCTTAAATAGATCAACTCTGCACACCTGGTCTGAAAGCTCTAGGAACCTTGCCCTATTACCGCCCCTGGTTGAGGAAGCTGAAGCTCGTAAGGGCTGCCCTGCAGCGGCAATCTTCACCAGAAATACATGGGGCATCTTTGAAATTTCTACCTTGGAATACGACGTGACTCCTTTGTCAGTTAACATATATCTTTCTAACGCTATGTTGTGAAAGCTGGTAGTGAAGCCTTGTCTGGTAACGGCTAGTTAAGTCATATATTAATATATTTATAGGCTATAAATATATTGGAAATATCCAGAGTTAATTAAATGTACACATTATAAAAATACTACCTGAAGAAACATTGAACTATGAAAACTAGCCACAAACCTAACATGCATAAAGAAAGTATGTAAACGAGCAAGTAAATTTGCTTGCTTTTTGTGCAAAATTATACAGGCCTCTTGAACACACTGACTGGGCCTTCTACAAACAAAGCTTGGTTGCGCAGGTGTGACCTATTACATGTTATCACACGTTTAAGGTTTATAGCTAACCACCTCTCATGTAGCAGATAATGCAGAAATGTCAAAAATTGTTTACTTTGATAGAATTATTAGGGTGATATTTATTAAGTTGGTCTATTGCACTAGAGACCTAATATGGTGGACAGTGTTTGGCTTAATTATCTGTGAGCATTAACCTGGTTGGTTTTTATTTTCAGAACAAGATGACTGGAACGGCAATAGTATTATCAGGAACAGAAGTTTCAAAGTGAGTACCTGAAATCAAATAAAAAATCTCCTTTATTCATCATTTTACTTGTACAAGAATAGAGTCATTTGACAAAAGATAACAACTATCAGTCAAAGAGTTACAAACTTATTATCTACAGTTTAAGAAAATACTCATAAAGGTGCTCTTTAAGTTTATTATAAAATGTATTACTACAACCTTCACTGATTATGTTTAGTAATCACAAAATATATCAGAAAATGTGCTTCATAATAAAATATGGGCTATTGCTCTGACAAACATTAATCTATGGAGTTTTAGGACAGGAATAACACAACCCCATATGACACAATCAGAGCCGTTTTTGGACCTCTAGGGCCCTGGGTGAACCTTGGGCCTTCCTTAATATAAATACAGTAGAGCGTCAAAAATCCGAACCAATTGGGACCGTAGGTGGTTCAGATTACCGATTTGTTCGGATTTTCAAACATAACCTAGAAATGCCTCTTAGACACATAATTAAGCCTACACTATTAAATATGCAGTTCTAGGCTATAGTAAATGAAACAAAAACAATAGTTTTTTTGTACTTACGTATATTATGTACATTACTGTAGTTGGTTAAAAATAGACACGCCCAAGGTCATTTACCTGGCTCGGCGCGCTCACTCATTCCCCCGCCGGGCGCCGGCAGTTTGGCGCGAAATTTTAAAACATATGTCGTTTCCATGCTAATTCAATACAGTACAGTATTAATAACATCCTCAGGAGAGGTTCGGATTTTTGACGTTTCGGATTTTTGACGTTCGGATTTTCGACGCTCTACTGTATTTATTAAATTACATCTCTCGCGCTCTCTCTCTCTCTCTCTCTCTCTCTCTCTCTCTCTCTCTCTCTCTCTCTCTCTCTCTCTCTCTCTCTCTCTCTCTCTCTCTCTCTCTCTCTCTCTCTCTCTCTCTCTCTCTCTCTCTCTCTCTCTCTCTCTCTCTCTCTCTCTCTCTCTCTCTCTCTCTCTCTCTCTCTCTCTCTCTCTCTCCCACCCCCTATCCCTCCCTCCCTCCGTCTCCCCCCGATTATAGAAAAAGGTCAAAATACCTTCACACTCCCTATTCTTTGTTGATGCTCATAAACTCAACCTCACAACTAGGTATTACGTTCCTATTCCAGTAGACCGTTTATTAACATTATGCGTGAAACATCTTGCTGTTTTGCTAGCATTTGTTATAAACACTTGTCAAATATTTATTAACATATATTCCTATTTTCTGTCGGATTTAGGCTACATTTAAACTTTGGAGGCCTGTGGGGCGTAGCCCCGATGACTGATGTAAGTTGTAAGGGATTTTTGCAGATCTACACAACAATTTTCTAATAGTATGCCTAAATTTCTTCTTCGATATACACAAGCTGAGAAAAGCATACCACAGTGTTTGTGCTTGCCTATATAATGATAAAATACCCCCGTAGCAGCAAACCTGCATACTCAGCGAATTTCCAATGCATATTAATTTATCTTAATACCACATAAAGCCAAATACAAAGTTTCATCAATATACATTCATAAATAAACGATTTATGACATTTTAATTATTCTCCATAAGAATAACATGGCGGCTGAGTATGCAGGTTTGCTGAAATAAGGAACACTAAAAATGGGCTTTTATACAAATATCAATATAACTCAACTAGGTAAAGCCACATACCAAGTTCTATTAATTTATGTTCATAATTAAAGGAGATAACACGTTAATTATTCTCCATAAGAATAGCATGGGGCTAAGTATGCAGGTTTGCTGCTACTTATAAGATATATATATATATATATATATATATATATATATATATATATATATATATATATATATATATATATATATATATATATATATATATATATATATACAGTTTCGAACGAATGGTGTTTTTGGGGTCTGGGGACCTCAAAACAAAAAGTTATCATAGTCCCGGGCCTAGGTCTTACCATGCCGACTTCGGTAATAGCTTCTTCCCTATAGGGGAAATTCGCTAATAAAAACGTTATGCGTACATAAACTAACAGTTAACATTTATAAATTAAATATTCTAGTACAATTGCTTTTTCACAAAAATCATAATACTTAGATAGTTTAAAGTAAACAAAATATAGCCTACTATTAGCTTCAAGGGGCCATAGCCCCTAACCTTGCTCTACTCTGCCTTATATGATTTTTTTTACTATTTACATGCTGAGGAAAATAAAACTATATAAGTAGGAACACATAACTATTCCTTAACAAAGTAGCCACTTAATCACATGTTGTAATGTAAACAAAGCAGACGTTTTAAAATCCCCATGTTTTTCTTATGGAGGATGTTTTATGTTATTTCTCGTTTGCTGGTAAATTTTTATAAATACTTTTTTCCCGAGTCTCTGGGATCAAGACCTTAAATTTAAGCCATCTCCCATCATCCTGAAATTTGCCAAACTCCCACAATTTTGACTTTAAAATTTTGCTTACAGAATTATATATACGGTATTAATAAAGAGTGTTAAAAAAACCTTCAGGACTTTGGTCTATGATTACTTAGACCAAAATTAAAAAAGGTCCCGTCAAATTTCCAAAAACGCTTATTTTTCTGTCTGTTTGTATGTGCTTTTACATAGTTAATCCTAACTTATTAACATCTTAAGGTATCAACTTCAAACTTGGCACATGTATGGCGACTAATAAGACCTATTTCAGTACAGAGTATCAAGTTCCTACTTCTTACTATTTCAAAGTAGAGGTGTGTAACTCCGGAGTGAACGACTCCGAAATAACTACTCCGGGTTCCGGAACGATAACTCCAACTCCCACACTTTGGCCGGAGTTAGTTCCAAAGGAACTAACATGCAAAGAAGTAGTTTATATAAAATAAACGCTTTAGTTAGTTAATGAACATTTAATCACTGTAGGATATTTATTAACTGTTTAAGACAAGACGCTAAAACAGAAGTACAGATTAAAATATGACCAAATGAGTGTGGAACGAGGCCTGAGGCAAATATTGGAAGATTTTGCGGCCATACTGCCATAACACGATACCCCCAGTACTCCGACTCTGACTCGGAACGACCGGAACGGCTAGTTCTCACTTCCTCCTAGTATCTGTAGGAACTAAATAACTCAGCTTAGTTTGGAGGTGTTGATACTCCTACATAATATGTAATTGCCGTGTTGCGTTTTACTGAGTTAGTAGTTACTGAGGTAAAATTACTTACACATCATTATTATTGGAGGTATCTAAAAACAAGGTGGAAGTAAATAAATAAATAATTCATTATTATAAAATATGTATTACCATTTAAAAATTACACACTAAATTCATATAAAAATATGAAATAAACGGAAAGTTGTTTGGCTATTAAAAAAGGAACACTACAATAAAACTAACCCCATTTACTTCGCTGTAGGCTGTAATTGCAAGAAACGTAAATAAACTGAGGATGGATATTTCAATATTTGGCCGCTTATAATATGAAAAGCGAGGGAAACTAATGACACCAGGAACGAAGGAACGGAGATGTGGTTGGGCGGCGGGACTGTTTAGTTCACAATACCGCCGCACCGGTCCCAATGCAACTCAGTTCATTTATCGCTCGGAGTTGGAACTACTCCAAGGAACTAGTTCCGATAGGTCGGTAACTTCGGGGTGAACGACTCCGCCAGGTGAACGAAAATTCCAATCCCTATTTTCAAAGTGGCGGGCAGTTTTTGTTTTTAAAGCTTAATATTTAAAAAAAACATGTTTTTCTTAAAATTTACAAGACAAGTTTTGCAATTTCATCCTCTATGAGTTGGTATAATAGAAATTATTAACATAGGATCATTAATAACTGATTTTTTGCATTTTTCTGAAATCACTTCTCTGAAAATTTTGCGGTAATCATGCCAAATTTGTATGTTTTTACCTTTTAAATATGTGATTGTTGAGTTATTTGTACATTTTTCTTCAAAATACTTATACCAAAACAATGATATCTGTTTGAATGAAATATAGTCTAATTTTTTTACTGTATTTTAAGCTCCTATATCTGTATTTTTCAACTCTTAATCTTGAAATGTATACAATCAAATTCAAAATCTGCCTCATTACATTTTAAGGTGTTATCATAAAGTGTATCAATATGGCTGTTATGATTCCTTCCTGTAAGCTAATATTCAGGAAAAAAATACAGTTTCTCATAACTTCATCCATTTAAGTTCAATGGTACCTAATAAATAAGATTATTTAATTTGATAACTTAAATAATATATGTGTTTCACTCTCAATAAAATGTAAAGGCAAATAGGCTAGATTTTTCTAGTTGAAACCTAATATTCCTTGTTCATTGTATACTTTTAGGTATATTTAAATTTATAAAGTATTAATATTAATTAGTTTTTGTATCAATTTTCCCTGGTCAAAAAAATTAATAATATTGAACATTGGAGGTGTTTGGCTTGTCTGGGATTATTTTTTTGGGGTTCAAATTTTCCTGGTTCTATTGTATTTCTTGTGTAAAATATATTCCCTTTTACTTTTTTTTTGGATTCACACCAAGCAAAAGTTGTGTTTTAAAGGGAGATGAGGGGTATAATGGCTGAGGAGGTGAGGGAGCTGAGGCGGCAGGTGCCTGATCTGGTGCCCAAGTTGGCCATAGTGCAGGTGGGCGGTCGAGAGGACTCTAACGTCTACATACGGATGAAGGTCAAGGCTGCCAACGAGATTGGAATGGAAGCGGACCATGTCAAGCTGCCAAATTCGACTACTCAACATGAGGTGAATCATTTTTAGAGATTTGTATTGTTTTATTTTATTTTTAACAGAAGTCTTGATTGCCATATGCATGGTTAAGACTAGATACAATATTTTAAGACGGCCACACACTACCGGACTTTTTCCCAAACAAGTCATCAGACCGAGCAGGATTTGGAGTCGAAAGGAGAAAATCCGGTAGTTAGTGGGGCCTCCAAACCAGACATCGAACAAGACTTCGGACTAGACATTGGACCGAGCACCAAGCACTCTTGAGGCGGTTTTATTAAGAAAGATCGGGCCAATGTCTGGTTTGGGGTTTGGTAGTGTGTGGTACCTCCATACGCTGCTCTGAGCGCCGTCACGAGCCCCGCCGCTAGCGCTACGGCGTAGCCTATGACAGTGAGGGTTGCAGTATTGACTGTTGTCATTTTAGTTTCAGTTCACTAGTTTAAGTAACATAGTCTTGCACGATGGAGTGGTCTGAGGAAAACACTTTGTTGTTTATTTCCGAGTGCAAAAATCGGCCAGTTTTTTAGGACTTGTCCCATCCTCTTCACTTCCACTAAGTGAAAAGGAATGACGCTTGTAGAGAAGTGGGTGAAATCATGGGGAGGTAGGTGAAATGGGTGAAGTGGGTAAAGGAAATCTACACACAAGTACACGGGCAAACTGCACAACGGCAACTAAAATCGTCCCCATCGTCCTTTACCCCGCTCGGTGGCTTTCGCGCTCAATCTGTCCGATCCGATGTCTTGATCGGGAATAAGTTTGGAGTGAATTTAGCTACCTTCGTGCCCTGCTTCCTTCTCCCTGCTCGATCTGATATCTTGTTCGGGCAAAAGTCTGGTAGTGTGTGGCCGCCTTTAACTAAATGAATAATTTCTAATTTTGATTGTTCTTAATCTTAGCTGTCATTTAAAAAATCTTCAGTTATATAAATCTTCAGTTATGATAACTGCCGTCATTTAAAAAATATTCAATGTTATAAATACATTTTTTATAACTCTTCTTTTGGACTTGCTTTGGATTTTTATATATTTTTTTATATTCTTGATTTTTTTCTGGAATTTTATTGTAAACGTTTATAGGACCCATATATTGTACAACCTTTTTTGTCCAAAAGTAGTTCTATAGTTGGGAATATTTAATTGTTTATTATTCATGGTGTAATATTTATGATTTATATTTTTTCTTTGACTAATCTTCTATGGGTATGTACATAGTTTGCAGTTTGCAGGATATATTCAGCAGCAAGAGGAAGGATATCCAGATTTTAGAAAGGTTTTCTGCAAGAACTTGATTTTGGAATTTGGCACATAGTTCTTAGTGCTCTTTTCTGTAGAATGAATATCTTTTTCGCTTCAGGACTTAAACCCCAAAATATAATTCTGTAAGATAAATGTGAATGGACATATGAATAATAGATAAGTTTAATCACATTTAAATTGCAGCACTTTGATAGAATTTTTATCATATATATTCCAGAATTAATTTTTATGATAAATTTGCTATGTTTGATAACATTTTGTCTTGAGGCCCCCAGATGCCAAAAACACTATTCGTTCAAATTCATATCTATCTATATATATATATAGGTATATATATATGTGTCCGTAGGCACGAGAACTTTTGTAAAAATGGTCCGATCTTGATAAAATTTGGTACAAACGTGTAAGGCAGGATCTATTTTCATGAGTTTGAGACTAAGATAGGTCGCTCTATTTTAAGGGGGGTTTTGTACCCCAGAAATAGTTTTTTTTAACTTTTTACATGTAATTCTTTTTAAACCCAAACTTTTGTTTAGACCATTAAATTTAGCTTAAAATACCCCCGTCGCAGCAAACCTGCGTACTCAGCGAATTTCCAATGAATACATATGCCTTAATAACACATTAAACCACTTACCAGGATTCATAAGAAATATTTTCATAAATAAGCGATATTTAAAATATGAATTGTTCTCCATAAGAATAACATTGGGGATGAGTACGCAGGTTTGCTGCCACAAGGAATAAAAAAAAGAGTTTTTATTCAAATATGAATAGACCTCATCCAAATTAAGTCACATACCAAGTTTCATTCATATACATTCATAATAAGGGATATATAACATTTTAATTACTCTCTATAAGAATAACATGGCGACTGAGTGCCTAGGTTTGCTGCTAAGGGGGAACCATAGGCGAACAATTGTTTTTTTGTGCAAACAACAATAAACCACAACCAGATGAAGCCATATACCAAGTTTCGTCAGTTTATGTTTATACATAAGCAAGATATATAATTTTTTCTTTTTCTCCATAAGAATAACATTAGACAACGTACTGTGTTTAGCACTTTCAATATCTCAGTAACCAATTGACGTAGAGCAATGGTCAAAATACCAAAATTTTTTTTCTTATGCTGGAATTCAATGGTGAAAATTAAAATTTGATTTAAATAAAAATTACGTGTGAAAACCCCAAAAAACCCATTTTTGGGATACAAAACCCCCCTTCAGATGGTGCGATTCGTCTGGTTTTCGAACTCGTTCAAATAAATGGTACCGTACTTTACAGATTTGTGCCAAATTTAATTAAGATCGGACCTTTTTTACGATAGTTATCGTGCTTACGGACATATATATATATACATATATATATTATATATTATGTATGTATATATATGTAAAAAATCGTATATATAGTAATTGTATACATATATATGTATAAAAATTTGAACGAATGGTGTTTTTGGAATCTGGGGACCTCAAAATGAAAAGTTATCATGGTCTTGGGCTTAAGTCTTACCATGCCACCTACGGTAATAGCTTCTTCCCTATAGGAGAAATTCGCTAAAAACAAACAATTTGGTATTTTGATCATCGCTCTACGTCAATTGGTTACCGAGATATTAAAAGAGCTAAACGAAGTACGTTGTCCAGTGTTAATCTTATGGAGGATAAGTAAAATTTTGTATCTTGCTTATTAATGAACAAATATTAATGTGGCTTCACCTGGTTGTGGTCTATTCTTATTTGCACAAGAAACAATTATTACCTATACTTCCTGTACCCCCCCGATTTTTTTGTCCCCCCCCGATTTTATATTTTGTTCCCCCCCCCCGATATTATATTTTTGCCCCCCCTCTTCGATTTTATATTTTTATTTTATATCCCTCCCATTTTATATTTCCTCCCCCCATCTTATATTTTTTTGTCCCCCGATTTTATATTTTTACTCCCCCTGCCGATTTTTAGCTAATTTCCCCTATAGGGAAGAAGCTATTACCGTAGGTGGCATGGTAAGACTTAAGCCCGAGACCATGATAGCTTTTTGTTTTGAGGTCCCCAGATTCCAAAAACACTATTTGTTAAAATTTATATATATACATGTGTGTGTGTGTATGTGTGTGTGTGTGTGTGTGTGTGTGTGTGTGTGTGTGTGTGTGTGTGTGTGTGTGTCCGTTACCGCGATAACTTTTGAAAGAAGCGTCTGATTTTGATGAAATATGGCACAAATGTGGAGAGTAACATTTATGACTTTAAGTTCGAAAACCAGATCGATCAGTCTATGGAAAGGAGATTTTATGGGGGTTTAAAATTTTCCAAAAATCAGTTTTTGAACTTTTTATCCTAATATTTTGAAAACACAAGATTTTGGTTATAGCCATTTTATAGAGCTTTGGAAAAAAATGTTGTATTTTGAATCATTAAGTTTAGTGGTTGTGGAGAAAAGTCAAAAAATGTGTCCATCAAATTTCCCATGTTAATCTTATGGGAATACAGTTTTTAGATTTTCCTCAGCTAATATCACTAAAAACTTCACATTTCTCTCTACCAATCAGTTTAGCTCTACATAACAATCATTTTTGCGTTTTAATTGTTAATATACGTCCAATCGCTGCAGTGATATTCAAAGTGCTAAACACAGTACGTTGTCCAATGTTATCCTTATGGAGAATAAATAAAATATTATATTTTTATTATTTATGTATATATATTGATGAAACTTGGTATGTGGCTTCAACTAGTTGTGGTATATTTATATTATTAAAAAAAAAATCGTTTTTGTTTATTTTTCCTGGTAGCAGCAAAACTGCATACTCAACCCCCATGTTATTCATATGGATAACAAGTAAAGTATTATATCTCCCTTAGTTATGAATCTAAATTAATAAACCCCCCGTCGCAGCAAACCTGCCTACTCAGCGAATTTCCAATGCATGCATATGATTCTCACCACCACATAAAGCCACTTAGCAAGTTTCATAAAAATACATGAATAAATAAGTGATCTATAGCATTTTATTTATTCTCCATAGAAATAACATTAGGGCTAAGTACGCAGGTTTGCTGTAACAAGGAACACAAAATATGTGTTTTTATGCAATTGTCAATATAACTCAACTAGTTGAAGCTACATATTAAGTTCTATTAATTTATGTTCATAATTAAGAGGGATATAAAACTTTACTTATTCTCTATAAGAATAACATTAGGGCTGAGTATGCAGGTTTGCTGCTACTGAGATACTCAACAAATACCCCCGTCGCAGCAAACCTGCGTCCTCAGCGAATTTCCAATGCAAAATATTTGTCTTAATACCACATAAGGCCGCATACCAAGTTTCATAAAAATATATTCACATATAAGCGATTTTAATTATTATCCATAAGAATAACATTGGTAATGAGTACGTAGGTTTGCTGAAACAAGGAACATAAACAATTGGTTATTATGCAAATATAAATAGAATTGAATTAGGCGAAGCCACATACCAAGTTTCATCAATATTCAATCATAAATAAGCGCCATATAACATTTTAGTTATTCTCCATAAGAATAACATGGGGGCTGAGTAAGCAGGTTTGATGCAACAAGGAAGAACAAAAATGGGTTTTTATGCAATTATCAATATAACTCAACCAAGTGAAGCTACATTCCAGGTTTTATTAATTTATGTTCATAATTAAGGGATTCATTACATTTTACTTATTCTCCATAAGTATAACATGGGGGCTGTGTACGCAGGTTTGCTGCTACGGGAATAATCAATAAAAATCAATTTGTTGTGCAAATATCAATATACCAGTACTACGTGAAGCCACATACCAAATTTCATCAACATACATTCATAAATAATCGAGATATCAAATTTTATTTATTCTCCATAAGGATAACATTGGACAACGTACTGTGTTTAGCACTTGAATATCTCAGCAACGGTTGGCCGTAGAATCACAATTTAAACACCAAAATAATTGTTTTGTGGAACTGAACAGATTGGTAAAAGCAAATGTGAAGTTTAAATTAAAATAAACTGAGGAAAAGCCAAAAACCTTTTTCCCATAAGATTAACTAGGGAGATTTTATGAGTAGGTTTTTTGGATTTTCTCCGCAACCACTTAACCAAGGTTAATAATTTAAAATACTATATTATTTGTTTTTTTAAGCTCTATAACATGGTCCCAACCAAAATTAAGTTGTTTAAAAATTGTAGGGTAAAAAATGCAAAAAACTGATTTTTGAACAATTTAAAAACCCCATAAACCCCCCTTCCCATTGCCCGATTTTTCTGGTTTTCGATCTTAAAGTCATGAATGTCATTTTACACATTTGAGCCAAATTTCATTGAAATCGGACGTTTTTTACTCAAGTTCTCGCATTCACGGACACATATATATATATATATATATATATATATATATATATATATATATATATATATATATACATATATATAAATTTGAACGAATAGTATTTTTGCCATCTGGGGACCTCAAAACAAAAAATTATCATGGTCTCGGGCTTAAGTCTTACTATGAGACCTACGGTAATAGCTTCTTCCCTATAGGGGAAATTCGCTAAAAATCAATTGTTCCTGCATATATCAATATACCAGTACTACGTGAAGCCACATACCAAGTTTCATCAATATATATTCATAAGTAATCGAGATATCAAATTTTATTTATTCTCCATAAGGATAACATTGGACAACGTACTGTACTGTGTTTAGCACTTTGAATATCTCTGCAACTGTTGGACGTAGAATCACAATTTAAACACCAAAATGATTGTTTTGTAGAGCTGAATTGATTGGTAAAAGCAAATATAAGTTTACATTAAAATGAACTGAGGAAAAGCCAAAAACCTTTTTCCCATAAGATTAACATGGGAGATTTTATGAGCAGGTTTTTTGGATTTTCTCCGCAACCACTTAACCTAGGTTAATAATTTAAAATACTATATTATTTGTTTTTTTAAGCTCTATAAAATGCTCAAAACCAAAATTGTGAGTTTTCATAATTTTAGGGTGAAAAGTGCAAAAAACTGATTTTTGGAAAATTTAAAACCCCCATAAACCTCCCTTCCCATGGTCCGATTTTTCTGAATTCGAACTTAAGTCATGAATGTCACTTTACATATTTGAGAAAAATTTCATCGAAATCGGACGTTTTTTACTCAAGTTATCGGACATATATATACATATACATAAATTATAACGAATAGTGTTTTTGACATCTGGGGACCTCAAAACATAAAGTTATCATGGTCTCGGGCTTAAGTCTTACCATGAGACTTACGGTAATAGCTTCTTCCCTATAGAGAAATTCGCTTAAACTTGTTATGTAGCTTTACCCGGTTGAGTTATATTGATAATTGCAAAAAAAAACACAATTCTTGTCTTCCTTGTCGCAGCAAACCTGCGTACTCATTTATAATGTTATTCTTATGGAGAATAAATAAAATGCTATATATCACTTATTAATGAATGTATTTTTGTGAAACTTGGTAAGTGGCTCTAGGTAGTAGTGATACCCATATATATACATTGGAAATTCGCTGAGTACGCAGGTTTGCTGCAACGGGGATATCTATATATATATATATATATATATATATATATATATATATATATATATATATATATATATATATATATGTGTCCGTTACTGCGATAACTTTTGAAAGAAACACCCGATTTTGATGAAATTTGGCCCAAATGTGAAGAGTAACATTTATGACTTTTAAGTTCGAAAACCAGATCGAACGGACTATGGGAAGGGGGTTTTATGCGGGTTTTAAATTTTCCAAAACGCGGTTTTTTGAAGTTTTCCCCCTAACATTTTAAAAACACTTATTTTGGATATGGCCATCTTATAGAGCGTAAAAAAAAACAAATAAGTATTTTGAATTATTAACCTAAGTTACGTGGTTGTAGAGAAAAGTCAAAAAACGTGTCCATAAAATTTTCCATGTTAATCTTATAGGAAAGAGGTTTTTGGATTTTCCACAGCTAATTTTACTAAAACTTCACATTTTGCTTCACTCGATTATTTATGAATGTACATTGATGAAACTTGGTATGTGGCTTCAACTAGTTGTGGCATATTTGCACAAAAAAGGTTTTTTGTTCATTTTCCCCATAGCAGCAAACCTGCATACTCGGCCCCCATGTTATTCATATGGAGAATAAGTAAATTTGTATATCTCCCTTAGTTATGAACCTAAATTAATAAAACTTGGTATGTAGCTTCACCTGGTTGAGTTATATTGATAATTGCCAAAATACTTATTTTTTCTCTTCCTCGTTGCAGCAAACCTGCGTACTCAGCCGTAATGTTATTCTTATAGAGGATAAATAAAATGCTATACATCACTTATTTATGGATGTATTTTTGTGAAACTTGGTAAGTGGTTTTATGTGGTAGTGAGACTCATATATATGCATTGGAAATTCGCTGAGTACGCAGGTTTGCTGCGACAGGGGTATTATATTCCCCCCCCCCCCGATTTTATATTTTGCTCCCCCCCGATTTTATATTTTTATTTTATTTCCCCCCCATTTTATGTGTTTGCCCCCCCCCCGATTTTATATTTTTGCTCCCCCCATCCCCCATTTTTATTTTTGCCCCACCCCCAATTTTATATTTTGCTCCCCTCCCTCTTCGATTTTATATTTTTATTTTACGTCCCTCCTCTATTTTATATTTTGCACACCCCCCTCCGATTTTATATTTATGCCCCCCTCCCTGAGGTTTTTAAAATTTGTTTGTACTTGAGTTCTTTTATTTCTAAAAGCGAATCCAAAGTGTTACGTGTACCGATTTGGAGTTGCAAACTACACACCGTTTACCACCCGACAGAGTTCCTCGCCTTAGCAACAGTACCCGAACTATCTACCAGTATATTTCGTTAACTTTGATTTAATTGTACATTAAACGTGTGAAATATAATTTTAATATTGTAAAATAATGTGGATTGTTAATGCTTTCGTTAATCTACCATTTATATATAACCCATACGAAGGACGGGTACACAGCTAGTGGAGAATAAGTCAAATCTTGTGTCTCCCTTTATTATGACATAAATTAATAAAATTTGGTATTTAGTTTCACCTCTTGTTGAGTTATACTGATACGTGCATAAAAACCCATTTGTTATGCTCCTTGTTGCAGCAAACCTGCGTACTAATCCCCCATGTTATTCTTATAGATAATAATTAAAATATGGTATACATCGCTTATTTATGAATGTAGATTGATGAAACTTGGTATGTGGCTTCACTTAGTTGAGTTATATTGATATTTGAATGAAAACCCATATTTTGCATTCCTTTTGCAGCAAATCTGCTTACTCAGCCCCCACGTTACTTTTATGGAGAATGATTCAAATGTTATATATAACTTATTCATGGATGAATATTGGTACAACTTGGTATATGGCTTCACCTAGTTGAATTGTATTGATATTTGCATCAAAATTGTGTCAGAGCAAACCTACATACTCATCCCTAATGTTATTCTTATAATTAAAATATCGCTTATTTGTTAATATATTTTTATGAAACTTGATAAGCGGATTTATATAGTATTATGGTATTAAGACAAAAATGTGCATCGGAAATTCGCTGAGTACGCAGGTTTGCTACAACGGGGGTATTTTATATTTGATAAAGTTTGATCAAAAGCCATAAATTTAGTTTTTGAACTGTTTACCAGTAATTCATTCTTATTTACCCAATCAAGAACATTTTATATTTGAATATATGAAGACATTTCCAAAGTAGAACTGTTATTATTTGAATGATAGAATGTTTATTATGTTCATCTGCGAATAAAATTAATTTTCCTTGATCTGTCGTTGTTAATTGATTAATATATATGATCAAAAATAATGGACCAAGAACTGTTCCTTGGGGAACTCCGATGTTAATATTGTTAAGGTCAGAACAATAACTGGAATTATCTTGAGCTCTTATTTCAGTAAACACTTTTCATTCAGAAAAGACCTAATCCATTTTACTGCATTATTGTTAATACCAATATATTTCAGTTTATTTAAAAGAGCTTCATGATTAAGACTATCAAAAGCCCTTGTTAAATAAAAAAATATGGCAAGGGAAGACATATTTCGATCCAGATCATTAATTATACATTAAATTAACTGATAATAAATGCATAATTTATGCAGGGTCTCTAGCAGTATTCTGGTGCTCCGAGCAAATCTTAGTTGTCCTTAGAGTACAAAATATGCCCAACATGCCCAATTAGAAGCTGCTCAAGCCCTTGAGCCAATTCGAGACAAAAACAAAACAAACTAAGTCAATTAAAGGAAAAGTAATAAAACCTTTACAAATTTAATATTGGCATTATAAATACTTTAAAAATTTAAATACCCCGTCGCATCAAACCTGCGTACTCAGCGAATTTCCAATGCATATACAGGGTCTCCGAAAAAGAATGACGGGATTTTGAACGGCCGTTGCTTGGGGACTATTCAAGATAACTAAACGATTTAAACGTCAAATAGAAGAGAAAAGAACTAAGTTTTTTTTCTTACCTTAATATGTTTCGATGTGAGCTCCATTTGTTGCTCTGCATACATCGAAGCGATATTCGATTTCTCGCCAAGTGTTGTGAAGCATCTCTGGTGTCACAGTTGCGATCGCTTCCGAAATTCGCCCACACAGATGTGGCAAATCACGAATTTTCTCAGCATAAACAATGTTCTTTACGTAACCCCACAAAAAAAGTCCAAAGGTGTCAAATCAGGACTCCTGGGAGGCCAGGGAATAGGCGCACCCCTGTCTATCCAACTATTTGGAAACTTGTTGTTAAGTGTGTCGCGCACGTAGGGTGATAGGGCCTTTCTTTTTCGCCGAAAAAACAATAAATGGCATAATTTATTTAGATATGCTAGAACAATTTTTGTTTCCTCAAATTTAAGAAATTGAAGAAGAAGCCGGTGAACGAGTCATTTTGATGCAGGACGGCACCCCCCCTCATTACCTTCGGGAAGTGCGCGACACAACAAAGAATTTCCAAATAGTTGGATAGGCAGGGGTGCGCCTATTCCCTGGCCTCCCAGGAGTCCTGATTTGACCCGTTTGGACTTTTTTTGTGGGGTTACGTAAGGAACATTGTTTATGCTGAGAAAATTCGTGATTTGCCACATCTGCGTGGGCGAATTTCGGAAGCGATCGCAACTGTGACACCAGAGATGCTTCACAACACTTGGCGAGAAATCGAATATCGCTTAGATGTATGCAGAGCAACAGATGGAGCTCACATCGAAACATATTAAGGTATGAAAAAAACTTAGTTCTTTTCTCTTCTATTTGACGTTTAAATAGTTTAGTTATCTTGAATAGTCCCCAAGCAATGGCCGTTCGAAATCCCGTCATTCTTTTTCGGAAACCCTGTATATGTGTCTCACTACTACCCAGAGCCACTTACCAAGTTTCACAAAAATACATTCATAAATAAGTGATATATAGTATTTTATTTATCCTCCATGAGAATAACATTAGGGCTAAGTACGCAGGTTTGCTGAAATGAGGAAGATAAAAACGTGTATTTTTGCCATTATCAATTTAACTCAACCAGGTGAAGCTACATATCAAGTTTTATTAATTTAGGTTCATAATTAAGAGAGATATACAACTTTACGTATTCTGCATATGAATAGCGTGGGGGCCAGGTATGCAGGTTTGCTGCTACGGGGAAATCAACAAAAAACCTTTTTTGTGCAAATATCAATATACCACAACTAGTTGAAGCCACATTCCAAGTTTCATCAATATACATTTATAAATAATTGAGATATCTAATTTTATTTATCCTCCATAAGGATAACATTGGAAATATTATCACTTTGAATATCTCTGCAACGGTTGTGTCCAACATTAGCACTTTGAATATCTCTGCAACGGTTGTGTCCAACATTAGCACTTTGAATATCTCTGCAACGGTTGGACATAGAACAACAATTAAATATACCCCCGTCGCAGCAAACCTGCGTACTCAGCGAATTTCCAATGCATATATATGTGACTCACTACTACATGAAGCTATTTACCAAGTTTCACAAAAATACATCCATAAATAAGTGATATATAGCATTTTATTTATTCTCCATAAGAATAACATTATGGTTGAGGACGCAGGCATTATGGTTTGCTGCAACGAGGAAGATAAGTACAGTAGAACTCCAATTATCCGAATTAATTGGGGATCGGGCCAATTCGGATATGCAGAAATTCAGATAATCAGGTATACCTCGGGAATTAAGCAAAAAACATCACCATACATAAAAAATCAGAATTTTATCGACAAAGTTATTATAAATGTAGTGAACAGAAAGTGAGCGAACTGTATCAAGAATATACGTCATAAAAATTAAATTACAGGAGTTAAATTGAATACAGTATATATAGTTGCTCTTTTCAATAGGCCTACATACTGTACGTATTTCACTGTTCAATGTTGGTTATTTCACTTGAACATCTCGAGCAAAGTGAGTTTATCACTTAGCGAAAGGACAACAAGTTTACGTTTTGTACTCATTTCGAACGATAATCTCGGTGAAAGAACAGTAGCGACTGATGATGAGCAGGGCGGGAAGGGGGTATGACTCATTGTTCCCTGCGAAAATATCGTCCGGAAGGTAACAGCGTGGGCTTTTATTTTAGCGCTCACTGCGCATTATCGCTACATGCGCTCCCGCTGTTATTTTCTTGATTTTTATATTTCTAATATTTCACTCGAAATCGATTTGGATAATTGGATATTCGGATAATTGGGGTTCGGATAATTGGATTTCTACTGTAATGTGTTTTTATTGCAATTATTAATACAACTCAACCAGGTGAAGCTACATACCATGTTCTCTTAATGTATGTTCATAATTAAGGGAGATATACAACTTTACTTATTCTCCATATGAATAACATGGGGGCCAGGTATGCAGGTTTGCTGCTACAGGGACCATCAACAAAAAACTTGTTTTTTGTGCTAATATCAATATACTACAACTAGTTGAAGCCACATACCAAATTTCATCAATATACATTCATAAATAATCGAGATATAGAATTTTATTTATTCTCCATAAGGATAACATTGGACAGCGTACTGTGTTTAGCACTTTGAATATCTCTGCAACGGTTGGACGTAGAACAACGATTAAAACCCCAAAATGTTTGTTTTGTTGAGCTAAACACATTAATAAACAGATATGTGACGTTTTTTGTAAAACTATCTGAGAAAAATCTAAAAACCTTTTTCCCATAAGATTAACATGGGACACATTTTTTTGGATTTTCTCCGGAACCACTTAACCTAGGGTAATGATTCAAAATACTAAATTATTTCCTTTTTTAAGCTCTATAAAATGGCTATAACCAAAATTGAGTCGTTTTAACATTTTAGGGTCAAATTTACAAAAAACCAATTTTTGGAAAATTATAAACCCCCATAAAACCCCCTTCCCATAGTGCGATCAATCTGGTTTTCGAACTTAAAGTCATAAATGCTACTCTCCACATTTGTGCCAAATTTCATCAAAATCGGGTGTTTCTTTCAAAAGTTATCGCGGTAACGGACACACACCCACACATATATATATATATATATATATATATATATATATATATATATATATATATATATATATATATATATATATACATATATATATAAATTTGAACGAATAGTGTTTTTGGCATCTGGGGACCTCAAAACGAAAAGTTATCATGGTCTCGGGCTTAAGTCTTACCATGCCACCTATGGTAATAGCTTCTTCCCTATAGGGGAAATTCGCTAAAACCAAAATTATTATAGACCGGTTTTGTAGAGCTAAACTGATTGGGAAAAAGAAATGTGAAGTTTATAATAAAATTATCTGGGGAAAATCCGAAAACCTTTTTCCCATAAGATTAACATGGGAAATTTCATGGACACGTTTTTTGACTTTTCTCTACAACCACTTAACCTAGGTTAATGATTCAAAATACCAAATTATTTGTTTTTTTATCTCTATAAAATGGCTACAACCTAAATTGAGTGTTTTTTTTTATTTTAGTGGGAAAAGTCCAAAAAACTGATTTTTGGAAAATTTAAAACACCCATAAAACCCCCTTCCCATAGTCTGATTGATCTGGTTTTCAAACTTAGTCATATATGTTATTCTAGACATTTGTGCCAAATTTAATCAAAATCAGGCGTTTCCTTCAAAAGTTATCGCGGTAATGGACACACACACACATATATATATATAAAGGTACATATATATAAATTTGAACGAATAGTGTTTTTGGCTTCTGGGGACCTCAAAAAAAAAAGTTGTCATGGTCTCGGGCTTAAGTCTTACCATGCCACCTACGGTAATAGCTTCTTCCCTACAGGAAAAATTAGCTAAAAGGGTAATTTTGCATTCAAGCAAATTTATTATTGGGAATTTTGTTTTTTTTAGGTAGGATGGGAGAGCCTAGGCTAGAGTCCATATAATTCATTTTCATTTGAAGAACCCCAGGTGGCAAAAAAGACCATTTATTTTAAAAACTTAAAAAAAAACATTAGAGCGATTTTTTTACCTTCGATCTCTAGAGAAGGTAGACTTTCGTAGGCTACCTTCTCGTAGACTTTCGTATTTTGTATCTTTCTTAATATTTCAGTTTCTTGATGCTGTAACTACTCTTAAGGAAGATGTGAATAAATAATTTTGTCTATTGTGTGGATTGATAGATTTATGTACAACCACAAATATTTACAAATTTGTTATTTTTTAAATACCTGTAGATTTACACAATTTAGATTTCAATTCATTAAAGATACGTTTTTCAAAGTGGCTCGCAAGTATGGCTTTTTATTCCATAGCAGAGTATTTAAGTTATGATGATTTCTGAAATCTGTAAGTTTGATTATACACTGGAATATTCTAGCTTTTTCCAACAGCTTCGCTTGTTCTCCAGATTTCACTTTTATAGTAAAATCAAGTCATACAGCTGATCATATTCCAATATATAAAAAACATGAATTACCTTAGACATGAATTTAATTTATGGCTTTTAGGAGTGGTTGTATCAAAAGACTAATTATTTTCCTCCAACTCTCTCATTGACACCTTTCATTCGAGTATACGGTTCATGGGTGTTAGACCTCTGGTTTTTTCAAATGTTCCTGGTACAGTTTGGCTAGATACTAGCAGACCTGTAGCGGCTTCGCTCGCATAAACTATGATTTAAACAGAATAAAACAAAGTTACTTGTGTGCTGTCACGGGGTGGAGCCCTAAAATATTTTCGGAATGGGAATAAGCTTATATTTTACTCTGTTAAATTAGGTTTAGAATAAGTAACATATGTTTATACAGTAGACTCTCAAAAATCCGGATCGCTCTTATCCGGACCGATGACCTTGAATACAAAAACAATTTGCTGCAAATAAAAAAAAAACTTCACGGTTTAGCGCCTTTATTTTGACGCGATTATTCTGCATTATCAAATTTCATGTAGCTTGCATGTCAGACGAGTTTTCGTTTAACCCAAACATGCCATGATGGTGTTTGTTATTGTTTACGTATCCGGTCAGCGCCCATTCAGGTCTTCTCCTGTCGATGACTCATCACTGACGATATAAATCAGTATAATAATATTTATTGCAGTATACTTCATTTATGATTTACAGTGTTACAGTACATTAAATGTTTACAAATATATATGCACTTCAATATTTTTTTTAAACTACGGTTTTATCGCGTTTCATGTACCTAATAAATGTGTTCCTCTGATAATCTGACCTTTTGTGTGTTCCGACCATGCTCTCGGTACCATTGGGGACGGATTATTGAGGTTTTACGGAGTGTTTATAACTTTCTTCTGGAAGCTTACTCTTGTATTAGAACAACCATGTGAACGCGTTTTGTCATAATTGTTCACTATAAAGGTGGAAAGGATGATTCATGCCCACGACCAGGAAATCCAAATTTTTTAAATCCGGACCGGCTGTCTGCCACATTAGTTCTGAGAGAGATGACTTCAGATTTCTGAGAGCCAACTGTACTATCATTGCAATGTCTATAAGACTATCTTGAGAACTTTGACAAACTGTGGGGCAGAGACATACAGCAAAATTGGTATCAAAACCCTTTGCTTTTCCTATTTAAGACCAAAAGAACAATTGAACATAATTTCAGCCTTCTAGCTAGATCGGAAGTTTGAGAATTAGTGATGAGAGCGTGAGTCAGTTGTGTCAGGGAGGTGGAGCTCTAAAAGATTTTGGAACAGGAATGGACCTAAGTTTTCCTGTGATATGTTAGCAGTTTTTGATGACAAAACTAGTATAGAAGTTTCAGTTATTGGAGTTATACGCATTGTACCTGTGTATGATGACTTGTGTATTATTTTTCTGTGATTCTTTTTATATGCAGTTGTGTAAATTGGCTGGGTAGCACAGTGGTTAGCATGCTCGCTTCATAATCTGAAATTCGCCAGATCGATCCTGAGCAAAATCCAGAGAAAATTTTGTAAAGGTTTGATACTGGATCCAGCTGCCATTAGTCATTGGGCTATTAATTAATGATCCTGGCTAAATAATCAGTCAGTACCAAGGCTACACAAGGCATCTCACCCATTCTACACTCATCATCATTCATTCATATTCGCCTTTAAATACGCCCTAGTTGTGTCGGCGTCTTAGACAATGATTTAATGTTCCTACCAAATTCCAGCTCAAAATATCCAGTATTGGCCATAGGTTCACCATAAAAGTTCAGAAGATCAGAACTCTCTAGATTTGTTAAAACCCAGCCTTATTGCACATCTCAAGCACAAGGGGAACCACTATGCAAAATTTCAGCTTCAAAGGCATTTTTTAGATACATTTATCACTATGTTCGTCAGTGACTGAGTGGTACTTAGTAAGTTTAGATAGAAAGATATATCAACCAGCTATGTTGGTAGTGTGTACTATCGTTATTATTATTTTTCTTACACTCTACTCCATTACCCCCAGATATTCTGACTGTAATTTTGTATCATGTAATTTAGTGGTTTAGTAATGGTGCATGTAATTGGTTGTTCGTAATTGATTTATTAATAATTTAAGAATTTTATACATCTTTCAAATTTTTTTCTATAACAGTGTGTTTTCCATGTGATTAATGGCAATAAAGCATTATTATTATTATTACTGGGATCGCTAACGTTAATTGTCGGATTGTGTAATACCAGTTGTAAAAGGGAATCACAAAATATCAGCCTAAAATGATAACAGAAAACATAAATCACATAAATGACATCTGAATTTGAATATTGGTTCTAAGTGACGGCAGACTGCACAGTATTGGCTGTAATTGATGGCAAGACACATGATATCTGTTGTGAAGGACGGACCGGTGAGCCAGAACGGCAACAGAATTCATTAAATCATTGTTAGAAGACCCAAATTGTACCTGAAGCAACCCTGACTTTTCACCTTATTGGACTTCTGAAATAATAGGTTTTACATGATTTAAATCAAATAAAAAGCATACTAATATTTTTTTCTTAGTCAATTTAAAATAATAAATAAGTAAGTTTACAAAATAAAATGATAATGTTTACTGTAGTAGGGTATGTGAAGAATATTAAAACATAAGATGTTAATCAAATCATTTATATCAAAGCAAACTTACTAAGTACGCAATTACTGTTTTGTTAATAAATATAACTTTGTTCTTAAATTATTAATAACAAAGTTAGGTATGAACAACAAAAAAGTTAGGTATGAACAATAAAATAGTAAGTGAAGGATACTGAAATATACTAAGAATATTAAAACAAAAGGTGTTGATATATAATATTATTACTGACGTTACAGATTATTTGTACTACAAATTTTGTTACATTTTGTGCCTTATTTTTTCACAGTAAGAGATCATAAAAGATTTATTTTGGAACATTTGTCTGAATTTATTTAATAACCAAAATGATATACGAAGCAACAAGCTGCATAAGAATGTTTTTTTTCCAAATGAATATTCGATTTTCAATGGAAATTTGGTACTTTGGTATTATACGGATGCCACTATTTTTGGAGGTTAAATTTTTACCGGATACAAAGGATAACTACATAATTCGAAAAAACGTACTTTTATTGACTTACTGTACAAATTTTACATCATTCTGATGAGTGGTCTTTGTGTTGTGCCTCCCAAAAGGCAGCGATGTCCGCTAGGATCGTGTTGAATGCATCGCCGCCGCAAGCAGCCACACCCGATCGCCACATGTACTCCTCCAAATATACAGCGCACTGCGCCAGTTATGTTAGGATGGGTTATCATAAAAATACGTACGGTTTCCTCTTCATTTCGAGGTAAATCCCACAACAAAAGAACGTCACTCATTATGAAAACAAATGTAACGTAGTGAACGGCAATAAATCACTCATGACACTGACCCAGATACAGGCGGTGACAGGTGATGCGCGCGCTCTGGTCAACGACCCGACCTTGGCCTATTTGGAGGGGGTTTGGCGGCCGGAAGTATGACTCATCAGGTATCATTCGACTCGTAACGGAACAAGGAAAGTCCTACAATCATTTTTATGATAACCCATCCTAACGTAACTGCCGCAGCGCGCTGTATAAGGGTGGCATCCGTATAATACCAAAGTACCGGAAATTTTAATTTACACCTTTATTTGAAGATTACTGTTGCATTTTCAGCTATTGTCAAGACTCAAGAAGTTGAATGATGACCCAAATATCCACGGCATTATTGTTCAAATGCCTTTGGACTCTGAAAACAAGATTGATTCCCACCTTGTGACAGATTCTGTAGATCCCAGCAAGGATGTCGACGGGTAAGATTCAGACTGTTTGATCACTAAAACTCCTACTTAAAAAAATAAAATAATATAAGTTCCAAATAATTTCAAGGAAATTATAATAATAATAAAATATTGTAATTCATTTTGGCTAGCTGATATCCCACTCTCCTCTCCGTTCTAGCAGGCATAGGGTCCGATGACTTGAAACTTTAACTGTATATTATAATCAGCTGTTTGACTAAATAAAATATAATTATAATATCATTAGAACTTTGAAAGCCCATAGAGCGGAGCCCCACACATGGATGTTTTTGAAAAGCCCAAAGGCACATCTAGAGAGTAAGAGCACTTGATTGATACCAAACATCTATTCAAATTATTAATCGTTTTAGAGATTTGAAATTGCCAAACAAAAATTTAGAAATTATTTTAATAATTTCACCAGTTTGAACGAAGTTTAAACATTTCCAAACAGCTGATGTTTTCTATGGTGTAGTAGTGATTTGTAAACTCTTTGTGACGAAGAACTGTTTGCAATATAGTACAGGACAGTTAGAGTTTAACCTGGAACAAATTAGTTAAAGTATGAAACCTCCTGCGATGTGTTCCTGACATATCCCTCATCGTTTCCTGAAAGTTCCCAAAAATTCCCACCTTGGGAAAATCCGCAATCTTGGAAAATGGCTGGAAAAGTATATAATTATGTGAGCTTTTACTTAAAACAGTATTATTTAATAACTAAACCATTTAGTATAACCATGTACATTTCAAAATGTCAACTATGAAAATATCTACACAAAAATATTATATTAAGTAGTGATATTTTGTATTTAACGGCAGTAATTACAATTAAAAGTTGATTTTTCAGTTTTAAAATATGACATTTTTCTATTCTTTCGGATTTTTCGCTGTCAGTACTCAAAATAGATAAATTTTACCTATTAACAAAGTTGAAGACAGTTAAATTCTGCTCAATATCCATATATAATTCATGAGATTTGACCAAAAGTAACGTCAACACCAGGCGCTAAAGTCTACTAATTTACTTAGCGTTTTTACTACTATCATTTTGTGCTTAAGAACATCCACAACCCACTGAAATTGTTGAAGTAATAGAAGAAATATGTCCTTTAAATATTAAAAATATCGAAACTAAGTTAAAATCCGCCATATTGGAAAATGGCGGAAATAAATCTAATAATGTATGTTTTCACTAAACTTTTTTCAATAGCTATACCATTTAGAAATCGGAAAAATAGCATAATTTACTTTTCACAAAAATACCATATCCTATACTCTAATATGAGTAAGGTTTGCTTGATTTTTTGCGACACTGATCTCAATCAAAAACGGCTCCAACGATTTCCTTCAAACGTTCAAAATAACTAATTTCTGGGATAAAAATAAGTTCTAGACAGGCCTCATCCCCAGACAAAAACAAATAATATAAAAAAAAACTAAAAGGAAAATTAAAAAAAATAACATTGGGCTTATGGAGTTTCAAATCAAAACAAAAGAATTGGAACAGCTGTTGATAATCAACCAGGGAACTGTCAAAGTAATACTCAATATGTTGTTTATGATTATTAACATTTGGTTTCCTTAGAGCAGAGATTAAAATATTTGAGTGAAGATTATGTATATAGAGTAGTAGAATAAATCAAAGAGACACTGAGCTATAAATAACAACTGGAGTGACCTTAAAAATGTATAAAAGAGGCAAATGAGTTATAGAAATCTGATTATCAGTAGGGAGAAGAAATGTATAAAAGAGGCAAATGAGTTATACAAATCTGATTATCAGTAGGGAGAAGTGGTGAAATATACTCCAAGTCATCTAAACAAACTGACTGGCCTTCTTCCGAGCAAAGCTCGGCCCCCCAGGTACTTTTGTGTTGATATTTCGTTAATTAGTTTAATTTAACCCTTTGAGCGCCACGCAACGATATATCGTTGTGCACGGAACATCCGAAAAATACTTCACAACGATATATCGTTGTCGGTGGTCTTACCGAAAAATACATTGCAACGATATATCGTTGTTATAGACAATTTTTCTTACGTCATTACTTTTTATTAATTCTTCCAGGTCATTTCCAGGATATTTTCTAGCTCTATAAATCTAGTAGTTATTTGGTGAAAATCTTATATTTGACAAACTTTATTTACCTGAAAAAATAAAAATAAAAAAAATTTTCTACATGTATATATGTATTCAAATTTTTTTTTAGATATTATATATGAGCATAATATTATAGCTAAACTTTAAACTTACAAAGCAAAATAAGTTTCATAATAATATCTTACCAAATAAAAGAGTTATTGATTTTGTGTACAAAACCCTTGCAAAATGTTTATTTTGTGTATCGTTGTTATGGACAATTTTTCTTACGACATTACTTTTTATTATTTCTTCCAGGACATTCCCAGGATATCTTCTGGTGAACATATACTCTATAAATATGCTAGGCCTAGTTAGTCTGCTTTATTAAATAATATTGTAATAAAACTTAAACCCTTGAATAAAGTTAGGCTACTGTCTTGTGTACTAATTTGCCGTTTTTATATTTGTTTAAATTTATGGAAATAACTCATCCGCCTACAGCCCAAATTTTATGAAACTTTCAGAAAATATTTAGGGAAACATGTGCTCTATAAATCTAGTAGTTATTTGGTGAAAATTTTATAGTTGAACAATGTTTATTTACCTGAAAAAAATCAAAATAAATTTCCCACATGTATATATGTATTCAAATTTTTTATTTTTTAAATATTATACATGTGCATTATATTATAGCTAAACTTTAAACTTACAAAACAAAAAAGTTTCATAATAATATCTTACCAAATAAAAAAGATATTGATTTTTTGGCAAACCCTTGCAAAATGTTGATTTTGTGCCTGGCACTTTTTGGATATACTCTGTTAAAAATTCTGGCACTCGAGGGATATGACGACCTAAAAACTCTGGCACTCAAAGGGTTAACTAAAAATAATAATAAAAATTAAACTTAATTATTTTATCATCTTGAAAGTTAGTTTTTTTAGAAGAGCCTTAACAAAAGCCAATTTTGTTGTTGTGTATTTTATCAAAGTAAAACTTCACTAAACGAAATACACACACATTCTATTAATAACTTACTGCTTACAACTTAAGTGTCACCAAATGATTAATAATTTTTACAAACCTTTTTTGGACTTATTTACATATTGTGTACTTATTTACTAACGTGATATCAACCGTGTATGTCAGTCGGTGAGCGTGGATTTTTGCAGCAGTACACTCACACGAGCTCCCAACATCGAGTGATGTGCCCCAGGGTTCCATTCTTGGCGCCACATTTTTTCTTATTTTTGTCAATAATCTTTCTGTAGACATCGAATCGACCAGAGTCTTCCTTTACGCCGACGACACATCTCTTTCATTGTCCAGCCCTACTGTGGAGTCTCTTAAACAATCATCGTTTATAGGATCCAGTGGATTACTTCAATGGTTTGACAGCAACCTGCTCTCAATAAATAGTCTCAAAACCCAATTTCCATATTTCTGATAGATTTTCTCTGGCTTTCAGCTTCCATTTAGATGAAACTCCTACTCACTTGTCCAACAGTACAAAGTTTCTTGGATTGATCCTAGATGAGAAACATAAATTTCATCCTCTCATAGAAGACGTCATCAGCAAAGTTAGCTCAGGCATATTTGCCATCCGCTCTCTAACAAAAATATCAAACTGTGATGATCTTCTTTCTGCTTACTATGGCCTAATTTTACAACACCTTGTTTACGCTTTACCCGTATCGGGGTGTGAGTATAAGAGAACAATCTTTCTATTTTGTCTGCAAATGGGCAATCCGACTAGTTTTCTCCATGGATAGGTTTAAAACGTGCAAACCAGTTTTTCAGTCCTCAAATATTTTAACTTTTCCATCTCTCTATATTTATGAAACATTATCGTTTTTAAAACAAAAAATTATAAAAATCAAAATTCCCCAGAATCATCATTATAGTTTATGTATTTCCAATAATCTACAAGTTCCTCTTCACAACACTGCTTCCTTCCAAAAAAATCTCCGCTACAGTTCAATAAACTTCCAATACACCTCAAAGTAGAGTCAAACCATTTTATATTAAGGAAATATCTAAAATCCTTTATTATTGATAAGTGTTTTCATAGCGTCCATGACTTCCTGACTGATGGCTTCTGACGACTTTCTCGAAAAAGAAACAAAATTATTTTTTTCTCTAAGCCGGGAGAAAGCCGTCTCAGACCTAGCCAGCAGATTCGCTCAAGTCTGGCGTGCTGGGTCTGTCCAGGGTTCTTTAAAATTAAATTTTGTTATGGTACAGATTTAGATTAATAAAAAAAATAAATAAAAATATAACTTAGTCAGGTGTGAACTCAGTACCGGCAAACACAACGATACTGTACCATCATCATCGCTCACACCTGCAGGTAATGCCAATTAAAATAAAACAAGTTGAAATTTATAAAAAAAAAATTAGAAGGTGGAAGTTTAACTCAATTAACGTATTCACGCGTTACAACTCCCAATCCCCACTAAGGTTTTAATTATCAACCCTAGTTCAACCAACTACTTCTGCAGGAATGGGTTTGTTCAGACCTGTTGTGACGTGCCTGTGACACCCAAGCAGAAAAGTCACCTCGTCGGCTCACAACTGGCGGTTTTAACAACACCAATCCAAATCGTTCAAAAAGCTAAAAGTATCGAAAGTAATCTAATCCAACTCTATGCTTGAAACACCCCGTACAGACCCGTGATCTGTATCGGGAGTTAACGTTATTTAAAACGTGCAATACGGCACAAGGTTAAACTACTAATTAATGCCAAGTGCGATACGGCACTGATAATTTGGCTAAAACAATAATTACGAATAAAAAAAATGTCCTGCAGTTAAACTTAATTAAATATAAGAAACGCAGGTCGTACCTGTAATCACAGTTCGCAGTAGTACCCACTACCCGAGGAATCACTACTCAAATCACCGGTCCGCACAAAACGTAAGGCACGAAAATAACCGACCTGTCCGCACAAAACGTAGAGAACGAATGATCTCCTCGCCGTTACCTTATCACCCACCCCTCTATTCCTCCCCCTCCAAGGGGAAGGGGTAAACAGCTAATCATAATTTCCAGCGGAATCAACGACGCCGCTGATCAGCTGTCTCGGTGGCGTTTAAAAACACAACGCCACAGGTGGCTGTCTGCAACTGCGATTGGGGAGGTTATGTTTGCTGTTTACAAACATACGTTTTCAATGTTCATAAAACTCTCGATATCGCACGCAAAAACTACTGAACCGACTGGGCTGAAACTTTACACAAAGGTAGATTTTGAACCCATGCAACACATAGGCCTATTCACTTCCTTAAAATCCCCTCGGGCTACGCCCGAACATCCTAAGTTTCAATGTTTACATTTCAGAAGAAAGTAAACATTCAGAAACTGTAATGCAAACAGCTGAGGACACTTCCATTTGACAGCTTAAAGAGCAAGCAAGAACAGCTGTTACAAGCTAACTAAAATGCAGATTGCATTGACTAAAGAAGGGGTAAAGAAAACCCCTGTGCGAAGAACGGGTACATTAGCTAGTTTTTAATATTTAAAGGACATATTTCCTCTTACTTCAACAATATCAGTGGGTTGTGGATGTTCTTAAGCACAAAATCACAGTGGTAAAAACTAATGGTGGAATGGTAGGTGTTCGTTCTTACACTCTTGAGTTGTTTTTTACGCTGAGTAAATTAGTAGACTTTAGCGCTTGGTGTTGACGTTACTTTTGGCCAAATCTATTGTATTATATATAAATATTTTGCGGAATTTAACCGTCTTCAACTTTGTTAATAGGTAAAATTTGTCTATTTTGAGTACTGACAGCGAAAAATCCAAAAGAATAGAAAAATGTCATATTTTAAAACTGAAAAATCAACTTTTAACTGTAATTACTACCGTTAAATACAAAATATCACTACTTAATGTAATATTTTTGTGTAGATATTTTTATAATGAGAATTTCGAAATGTACATGGTTATACCAAATTGTTTAGTCATTAAATAATACCGTTTTAAGTAAAAGTTTACATAATTATATACTTTTCCAGCCATTTTCCAAAATGGCGGATTTTCCCAAGGTGGGAATTTTTGGGAACTTACAGGAAACGATGAGGGATATGTCAGGAACACATCTCAGAAGGTTTCATACTTTAACTAATTTGTTCCAGGTTAGGGCATTTTTTTGCATAACTGTGCTGTAGTAATAGCCAAATCAACAGAAAAGGATTATCACAAAGTAACAAAACAAAAAAGCCATGAATAAAGAACCAAAATTGATCATCAGAGAACATTAGGCACATTTGTATGTTAGCATGTACAGCATTTGACATACAAATTGACAAAAGAATGTTGGGACTGTCGACCTTGTTATCTTTGACATAATCTTCCCCTAAAACATAGATATCCTTGTCGCTACAATATTTTCAAATTTGTTAAATATTATAACAGAGTTTTTGACATCCTAAAGACTGATTATCGTGCTCAAGCCTGAAGATAGTGCTCAAACCTATATGGCTAATGATTCGACTTGTAAGACCTGGACGACTGAAGGTAATTTAAACCACTTATTACCAAGATTAGTTTATTGCTGAAGCACCGCACAATCCTTACATCACATAATGCATCTATCATTAAGTAACAAGTTTACAGTTCCAAAAATTCTTCATAATTTTTTGATGTTTTTAAATGCTATCATCAACCATCAGATTCTTCAAACACAGAGTGCTCGTTTCTAACTGTATTATTATGGGATTTACTTATACATTGCTTATTATTGTTTTATTTTTAGGCTGAATACAATCAATGAGGGAAAGGTAGCAGTTGGAGATTTAACTGGATTTATTCCCTGTACTCCTAATGGTGTCATTGAACTCATTAAAAGGTAATATAATTTTTAACTTGTTATAGGTAAATGAGCGTAATCAATTTATTAGTATCTCTAGAGATTAGTTATGTTTTATTTTAAAAGGTATTACATAGAGCCTCAGCAAAATTTTAAAATGTTTATTTTTGTAATGTTATATATATCTTAATATTCTTAGTTTTATAAAGAACTAGTTGCTTTCGTACCCAGTTTCACCCGGGAATACAACCTGTGGTGTGTGCTGCATTCTGGGGCTAACCCGTGGAACTACTACGAATCAGCTGTTTTAATTTTCATCAGCTCAAACCAAAGTTAATGTCCATAAGAATAACATTGGATAGGAACTTTGATGACTCCCCGTGGGGCGGGGCTCTATAGGAATTTCTTAAAATTCTTTCTTAGCGGTTACCTAGGTTATATGAAGAGTATACGTGCCAAATTTTGTGGTTGTAGGTGTAGAGGTTTGGTCTGGTGGATGATCGGTTTGTCGTATTTATGTGAATGTCCATAAGAATAACATTGGACTGGAAATTTGACTTCTCGTGGTGTGGAGCCCTATGGGAATTTCTTAAAATCCTTTCTTAATGGTTACCTATGTTATTGAAAGAGTGTATGTGCCAAATTTCGTGGTATTGGGTGTAGAGGTTTGGCCTAGGGGATTATCAGTTTTTCATATTTAAAGATATAGATTACATTTTTGGCCTGATACATAGTTGTTGTTGTTTTTCAACTGAGGTGGATGAATAAGGTGGTGGTGGATCATAATGAACATATACATTTAAAGCGCACACATTGTGATACTCGACAAAAATATTATTTTACTCATTGTTATTTGCCTCTGAACGGGTATGGCTAAATAAAAAGTTTCAAGTTACCTTTTCATCTCCAGTTCAGTTTAGATCGGATTTTTATCTGCTGTAAAAGTGTGCCATTCAAATTACTGATTGATGTTTACCCATCATATAGGCATAATCTAAATGCAATATGTCATTCAATTAAGGAATAACAAATTATTTTCAGTGTTGAAATATTTAGTTTGCAAATGAAAATGGATAGCATTGAAAGTTGTAACTGAGAGAGATGACTGGTGTGGTAGGAGCTCTATAGCGATCGCCGGGAGCAACGCGGTGGTGCTGGGCCGCAGCAAGATCGTAGGCACTCCTGTGTCGGAACTGCTCAAGTGGCACCACGCCACTGTCACCATCTGCCACTCCAAGACCCGAGACATCGCGGACAAGGTACGTCAGTCATCTGAGACTGTAGTCATACTCTATTACAGTAAAGGAACAAAAGATGTGAGGGATTTCCAGTGCTATTGTTTTTTTTCACGCTTTGCTCGGAATGACTCAGCCTAGCTGGGTTTGGAAATCCAGGGGTCGTGGTTTGACTCGATTTACTTGTTCCCATACGGTGGCAACAAATCCCTCTCGATTTAATCGGTCTATCGTGTGTCAATTTTATTCTTCAATGTGTAAAAAAAACAATAGGGTAACTCAGGAGGGCGGTTTCGAAATCAAATTTCGTCAAATGTGCCTCATCATCGCTACCCTATGTTGAATTAAATTTTGAATCCTCAACGGTCGGGTCGGGTCGTAAATCACTCAGCGCCTCTTCCGCTATCTTCAGCCAGGACGCCCCAATAACCTTGGCTGCCGGAATTAGGATATATAGCCTGCGCGGCTAATTAGGATGCTGAATATACTTCTAGCAACCAGGATAGGGTTTGACGGGTTGAAGGGACGTACGGTGCGCACCAAAATTTTATCAATGTCACTAAACCCCTCGATCGATATCCTAAAACCTGGAAAACCAAGAAAAGGGTGACCGGTATTAGAACAGATAGCTTGTACGGCTAAACAGGATGCTGAGTATCCCTCTAGCAACCAGGATAGGTGGTGAATGGGTCGCAGAGAACGTCTAATACGCCTAAAGTAAGTTCAACTACATCAAATATCTCAATCGCTATCCTAAAACCTATAAAAACCAAGAAAACGGGTGGTCGGTATTAGGATAGATAGCCTGCACGGCTAAATAGGATGCTGAGTGTACTTCTAGCAACCAGGATAGGTGTAGGCGGGTCGTAAGGAACGCTTAATACGCTCGAACAGTTCAAATGTCACTAAACACTTCGATCGCTCTCCTTAAAACTCATGAAAACCAATAGAACGGATGGCTACTATACCCAGAATGCTTTAAATATGGACTAATGCCTTGATTACTATCCTAAAACCGATCTAAACCGAGAAAACGGGTGGCCGGTATTAGGTTAGATAGCCTGTACGGCTAACTGGGATGCTGAATATACTTCTAGCAACCAGGATAGGTGTGGACGGGTTGTAAGGAGAGCCTAGTATTCCTAAATATTAATTTACCCGTGAAACACCTCGATCGCTATCCTAAAACCTACAAAAACCAAGAAACGAGTGGCCGGTATTAGGATAGATAGCCTGTACGGCTAAATAGGATGCTGAATATACTTCTAGCAACCAGGATAGGTGGTGATGGGTTAAAGGATACTTCAGAGACACGTTACACGATGCAATATTACCTTTATCTAGGCTAGGATTTATTTACTGTTCGATTTGGGTTGTACTAAAAATATAGTTAGGTATACTCGCTAAAACAAAGCTCTCGGGGTTCGCTGTCGCCCAAACGATCGTTCTATCACGGGCTAAACAACTTTTGAACGGTATAGTTGTATGAACTTTATAGGCCTTTATAGGCGTTCCATCATGAGGGTCGGAACGCAACAGTGAAATAACAAGTCCAGGAACACTATTATTACTGTCACCAATAAATTACTACACTTCTCTCAATATGTGTATAAACAATGGCTCACTTGGTATAGGCTGTACCTAAATCCCAGAACAAGGATGCAACATAACCTCAATTGCAATAATACATTAAGCAATCTATTAACAGTGTAGCAATCAATCAATAAACAACCAGTAAATAAATCAGCAGTGCAATAGCCTAGGGCGATCAGTACATTTATAAAACTCTCAATCAAAGGCTATTAATAGCAAATACTGGGATAGCCTTTCACCACTACAATGGCAATGAACAAAGTAAATTTATCTAGTCAAATTAACTTTCTGAGCTGTTATCAATCTTATAATTTTACCAAGTTGGCAATGACATTTTATTCCAATTCGAAAATATATAAATTCAATTGTTTACTCAAAATAATAATCGGGTAATAAGTGTTACCAATGACTCTCAAGTCTAACGATCGTATACTGTACTCTTATCACAATGCAAGCATCAAGTCGGTATAGCACAGTACTTACTTCGGGAGACGAGTATCCAAGCGGAAATCACAGGCACAAAACTGGCTGGCGGTGGCGGCTCGCTTGGTTTTGATACCTGTCTCGGCCTGTCATGCGCAGAAACCCGTTTCTACAGTTGGATCGAGACACGGCGGCGGCAACATCGGGTCCCGCGCTAACTGCCTCGGCCTTGGTTGCTGTTAGAACCTAACCTCAAAACTAACTTTCTGCCGCCCGAGGTTACTAGCGATGATGGAAAATAAATAAAACTAACTCTTTGGAGAAATTAACTTCAATCTTCCTTAATAACATTAAAAAAAACTGGGGTGTAAAAATTGAACCCTTACACCCTCCACTCACTTCGAGCCAAAAAAAAGAAACAGAAAAAGAAAAAACGACTGTGTCTTCCTCCAAGACACTCAAACATCGAGTCTCAGACTCTTAGAATCTGCTAACACAAATATTGAAGATCTAATCTTCCGACCTAATTCCAAAAATCTTCTTTGGACAGCAAAACCAACAAAAAAACCTTCTCGGTGTATCTAACAGAAAATCATAACAAAAATAAAGCAACCTCCTCAACATGTGAGAGGAAACAATTAAAAAAAACCTGGTCTCTCAGCGCTTGTACGGGGTCAGCCCAAGACGCCTGATATCGATCCTTTTCAATAAGCCAAGCAAGTGCAACACTACGCTAATAAACTACCAAGCCTTATGAGATAGGGTACTCACATGCCCGGTGTGCTCGGAACCAGCTGCTTATTCGGCAGGCGCTCCAAGCAACCTGCGTACGCAACAGGTGGGTGGCTGTCAATTGTTGGGACCCATCTCTTCATATCCTTTACATGCGCTCGTGTGGTACATCTCCCGCTCGCGTCCTGAAGTTCGTAAATATTCGTGCCGGCCCTCCCTTTTACCTTATAAGGACCATCGTAACGCGCGGCCAACTTCGCCGCAAACGCATTTCCTGCAGAAGACAAATGGTGTTGCCTCAACCACACTTGATCTCCTGTCTTGTATCGCTCGTCTCGCCTTCGAAGGTTGTAGTATTTCGCCTGCTGCCGACTCGCTTTCTCCATGTTCGCTTTACATCGTTCGGATATTTTGAAAAACTGCTTCAGTCGTTTTTGATTCATGGCAGAGTGGTCAGGTTCACTCTCTTCCTCGTCGGTGGGGACTTCTAACGGGCCGTGTAACGCATTCGGCGTCCGCAGCTCGCGCCCAAAGTTAAGCATCGCTGGTGTGAACCCAGTCGAGTCGTGCACCGCTGTGTTGATGGCGTATCTAAACTCGTCTAGATAAACATCCCATAATCGGTGATCGTCTTTTATGTATTGGGCTATCATGGTTTTGAGGACTCGGTTTGATCGCTCTACTGGATTTTCCTGAGGCGTATACGGCGCGGTTAGATGTTGTTCGATTCCCCATCCGTGGAGTAAGTCACGCCATATTTTCGCTGTGAATTGGGATCCGTTGTCAGTGATAGCCACTTCAGGTGCCCCATACCTGAGCAGTATAATTTCTCGGAATGCGTTTGAGACAGCTAGGGCCGTTGCTGATCGCAGTGGCGCCAATTCCACCCACTTAGTGAAAACATCCTGTACCACCAACAGAAACCTTGCACCCTTCTTCGATCTAGGGAGAGGGCCAACCAAATCTGCTGTTACAGTGTACCAGGGTCCAGTAGGTTTTCGGAAAAACATTTTCCCCGCAGGTTTCTTCTGCTCCACCTTATGGGCTTGACATGTAATACATTTCCTGACATATGACTTTGTGTCTTTAAGCATTCCAGGCCAATAGTATCTTTGCTGCATTCGTTTAATCGTTTTCCGGGCTCCTAAGTGTCCCGCAGTCTCTACATCATGGTTCTGTTTAAGGACAATTTCTCGTTCAGCGATTGGTACACACAACTTCCATTGCAACGTCTCGTCAGTTAGATCGCTCCGTCTAATCACTTTTCGCTTCCATAATTTGTCGTTCCTAATCATAAGGTCGGCGAACTTCCAAGGGTTCCGTTTGACTTTAGAAAGCATCCTCTGGTGCCAATCCTTCCCGTCATCTTGCTGTGATTCGCCATCTTTTATCTCAAATGAACACGGACTTGACGATGGCTCAATTACGCCTTCAGACAACATGCGATCTACCTCTTCATCGATGACCTGCTGCATTGCTGGATTCCTAGGATAGTATCGCTGTTTTACTGGCTCTTTGTTCTTAAGTTTTATTGTATGCTCGACCAAAGATGTTCGCCCAGCCATAGCGTCGAATTTTGGCAGTTCTGATTTCAACATTTCGTCAAGTTTCATAATCTGTGACGGACTAACTTCACGAATAGGCAAACTGGCTGGTGAAGTCTCGTTGGATTCAGAAGCCTTTGTTACGCAACTTACATCAGAGTTGTCCTTTATTTCATTCGAGCTTTCGTGACGTATCGTTATCAAGTTTAGCAACTCTATGACGTCCATGCCTAAGATAATTCGTGTATTCAAATTAGGGAGGTGCGCCATGGTTACTTCGGAGATGGAGCCCAGTATCTCGGCTGGTAAAATAAAAACTTTGTCTAGCAGAACTTCCGAGTTATCGGCCATAGATACTTTAAACTCTCTGTATTCAGGCTGGACCTTATCTTCCAAGAAACTAACAACTTCCTCATCGATCAGGAATATGACGGAACCAGTATCTATCAGGGCATCGTACTCTCGGCCAAATAGAGTGACTTTTACGTATGGTCGTGGGTCGGTCCTTGGCTTCCCTGAGCCCATGCTCTGGTTTCTCACGGTGCCTAACTGGAAAGGGGAGGTCGTTGCATTTGATCGGGCCTCGGACTCCGGCGACCTCCTTCTTCCGTTGTCCTCTTCTCGTTTCCCTGCCTCAAACAATCACACGAGGTCGTCCTGACACCAACCTTTTTACAATTGAAACACTTCAACACTCTTGGTTTCCTGCAGTCCTTATAAAGATGTCCGATCCTGTCGCAATTCCAACAAATCTTAGGGGCCGACCTCCTTCCCACCGCAGTGCTGCCATAACGCTCATGATTGCCACCCTTAGGCTCCCATCGTCCAGTTGGTCTATGATAGTCTTTATTCTGATGTGGGACTTCTTCCCTGAAGTTGACCCTCTGAAAGCTCTTGTTAATATTCTCACAATTATCGGAGCGTTTTTCGAGGACTTGTGAGCCGATTCCTGACACAATCGAGGTGTAGTGAGGTGCCTTATAGTTTGGCCTGCCCTTTCCTTGGAAGGCGGTTTCGGGTACTAGTGCTTGAGCCGGGCCTGGTGGGGGTCTATAGTTCATCCTTTCCCTCAAGCAAGCCTCGTACTCTTCGGCTACCTTTATCAGGCCGGGTAGATTTATAAAGTCTCGCCTTCTGACGTAAGTCTTGTAGTTTGGATGCATGTTGGTATATATCCGGTCTAACTTCTGGCTTTCTGAGAAACCTCCTCGCCGTCGAATTAACGTAGATATAGCCACCACATACTGTCTAAAAACTTCGCCATCTCCCTGAGTCCTCTTTCGCACTTCGTCGTCTAAGTGGAGCAGGTAGCCAGGAGGGAGGTACTGGATTTGAAAATCTCGCAGAAAGTCAGTGAATGCTGCCCAGAACTCTCGGTTGTTCCTGTACCATAGAAGTGCACTATCTTTCAACAATTCGGGTAACGCCTTAAGAATCTTCTCGGGCAGGACGTCATATGCCTCCATCAGCTCATGTAATCGTTCCAAAAAGGATATAGCGTCTGCATCTCTTTTCCCGTCAAAACGTAAATTCCATTTTCTGACCATATTACACAACGAGGCCGTACTCAAAAATTTATCAGCTTCTTCATCGCCAGGTAAAACACCCCTGTATATCTGCGATTCTCTTCGATGTTCTTCATCGTTTCGGGTATATCTGGAAGTATAATCCAGTGCGGACTGCTGTGGAGACACATACTCTCTCTCTGAAACTCGGTATTCAGATGGGTTACCGTATCGTGTATGCATTGGATAGTGATGTCTCTGCTCTTCCAAGGATACCTTCGGCAAAGTGTGTCTTCCGGGAAACTCTAACGTTGGACATGTATCGTAAGTTGTTAAATTAAACTTGGCAGTTGGAAGTCCACTTGACAGTGCTGTCCTTGAGGTCTTGGTCAAAAGACGTTTAACCTCATCAAAGTTTGCGTTCGGAGGCAAACCTAACATTTCTCGTATACTAGCCGCTTCAAGCTCCAATGGTTTAATAATTTCTTCGCTATAACTTCGAGCATCTTCGTCCGTCTCCTTTGAAGATTCCTTTCCAGGCTCAGTAGTTTGCGCTCTCGAAATTCCCTGTCTCACTAGTCGGACAAGCTCGGCCCTAAGTTGCTGGGTATTTCCTTCTACAGGTGCCCCTAGCCTAGTCAATTCGGTTTGTAATTGAGTTTTAGACAAATTATACACCCAACTAACTCGTACCTCTGATTCTGTTGTCGTGGAAAAAGTTGAGGTCAACACTGGTGCCGTCGTTGTAATAAAACTTTCAGTAGACACTACTGCTGAGGTGCTCGTTGCAGGAGTGGTTTTAGAGGTCGTCGTGGAAGGACCTTTGCCAGCGTTATCGTGCTCTATGATATGGAAGGCGAGAAGTAGTCTGAACGGTTTCAGAAAACGCTCTAGATGGTAAGACATTGCCGTTGTCAAAATAAAATTATTCTCGAAGTTTTCTTTTTTTTCTCAAATCTCGTACGTACACTACTTTCACAGTAGTCCCTGTTCGGGCGCCATAAATATGTGAGGGATTTCCAGTGCTATTGTTTTTTTTCACGCTTTGCTCGGAATGACTCAGCCTAGCTGGGTTTGGAAATCCAGGGGTCGTGGTTTGACTCGATTTACTTGTTCCCATACGGTGGCAACAAATCCCTCTCGATTTAAACGGTCTATCGTGTGTCAATTTTATTCTTCAATGTGTAAAAAAAAACAATAGGGTAACTCAGGAGGGCGGTTTCGAAATCAAATTTCGTCAAATGTGCCTCATCATCGCTACCCTATGTTGAATTAAATTTTGAATCCTCAACGGTCGGGTCGGGTCGTAAATCACTCAGCGCCTCTTCCGCTATCTTCAGCCAGGACGCCCCAATAACCTTGGCTGCCGGAATTAGGATATATAGCCTGCGCGGCTAATTAGGATGCTGAATATACTTCTAGCAACCAGGATAGGGTTTGACGGGTTGAAGGGACGTACGGTACGCACCAAAATTTTATCAATGTCACTAAACCCCTCGATCGATATCCTAAAACCTGGAAAACCAAGAAAAGGGTGACCGGTATTAGAACAGATAGCTTGTACGGCTAAACAGGATGCTGAGTATCCCTCTAGCAACCAGGATAGGTGGTGAATGGGTCGCAGAGAACGTCTAATACGCCTAAAGTAAGTTCAACTACATCAAATATCTCAATCGCTATCCTAAAACCTATAAAAACCAAGAAAACGGGTGGTCGGTATTAGGATAGATAGCCTGCACGGCTAAATAGGATGCTGAGTGTACTTCTAGCAACCAGGATAGGTGTAGGCGGGTCGTAAGGAACGCTTAATACGCTCGAACAGTTCAAATGTCACTAAACACTTCGATCGCTCTCCTTAAAACTCATGAAAACCAATAGAACGGATGGCTACTATACCCAGAATGCTTTAAATATGGACTAATGCCTTGATTACTATCCTAAAACCGATCTAAACCGAGAAAACGGGTGGCCGGTATTAGGATAGATAGCCTGTACGGCCAACTGGGATGCTGAATATACGTCTAGCAACCAGGATAGGTGTGGATAGGTCGTAAGGAAAGTATAGTACTCCTAAATATTAATTTACCTGTGAAACACCTCGATCGCTATCCTAAAACCTATAAAAACCAAGAAAACGGGTGGCCGGTATTAGGTTAGATAGCCTGTACGGCTAACTGGGATGCTGAATATACTTCTAGCAACCAGGATAGGTGGTGATGGGTTAAAGGATACTTCAGAGACACGTTACACGATGCAATATTACCTTTATCTAGGCTAGGATTTATTTACTGTTCGATTTGGGTTGTACTAAAAATATAGTTAGGTATACTCGCTAAAACAAAGCTCTCGGGGTTCGCTGTCGCCCAAACGATCGTTCTATCACGGGCTAAACAACTTTTGAACGGTATAGTTGTATGAACTTTATAGGCCTTTATAGGCGTTCCATCATGAGGGTCGGAACGCAACAGTGAAATAACAAGTCCAGGAACACTATTATTACTGTCACCAATAAATTACTACACTTCTCTCAATATGTGTATAAACAATGGCTCACTTGGTATAGGCTGTACCTAAATCCCAGAACAAGGATGCAACATAACCTCAATTGCAATAATACATTAAGCAATCTATTAACAGTGTAGCAATCAATCAATAAACAACCAGTAAATAAATCAGCAGTGCAATAGCCTAGGGCGATCAGTACATTTATAAAACTCTCAATCAAAGGCTATTAATAGCAAATACTGGGATAGCCTTTCACCACTACAATGGCAATGAACAAAGTAAATTTATCTAGTCAAATTAACTTTCTGAGCTGTTATCAATCTTATAATTTTACCAAGTTGGCAATGACATTTTATTCCAATTCGAAAATATATAAATTCAATTGTTTACTCAAAATAATAATCGGGTAATAAGTGTTACCAATGACTCTCAAGTCTAACGATCGTATACTGTACTCTTATCACAATGCAAGCATCAAGTCGGTATAGCACAGTACTTACTTCGGGAGACGAGTATCCAAGCGGAAATCACAGGCACAACTGGCTGGCGGTGGCGGCTCGCTTGGTTTTGATACCTGTCTTGGCCTGTCATGCGCAGAAACCCGTTTCTACAGTTGGATCGAGACACGGCGGCGGCAACATCGGGTCCCGCGCTAACTGCCTCGGCCTTGGTTGCTGTTAGAACCTAACCTCAAAACTAACTTTCTGCCGCCCGAGGTTACTAGCGATGATGGAAAATAAATAAAACTAACTCTTTGGAGAAATTAACTTCAATCTTCCTTAATAACATTAAAAAAAACTGGGGTGTAAAAATTGAACCCTTACAAAGAAGGGGGAAATTTAAAATGGTAGCAGAAAGCCTTCTTATTTCATCTTATTAAACTGTAAATCGTGTGACCCCTATTTGGCAGTCGGAAAGTTTATGCTTCTGAAACTGATCGTTGTAAAAATCATAGTCCTATGATATGATATTTATATACCACATGTTTTAAAAAGTACTGTAAATAGCTAAATTATCCATCACCTGTATAACTTTGTATTTGTTTTTGTTTAACTTGTAATTTAGCTGACTTCAGAGTTTATTCAAACCTATCTTTAGGTAATTTTCTTGTCTGTCTTTATTTTCATTACAATTTAATAAACTCTAATAACAAGTCATGGACAAACATCTCAAACCAGACATATTTGATATAGATCCTGAACATGATTGTGCAGAAGAACAATGGTTGCATTGGCATCAGATGTTTACAAACTTTTTGGAGGAATATGATTCTTATTCAACAAATGAGAAGGTAAAACTTTGTTTACTTATTAATCATGTCAGTCCGTCTGTCTACAATACATTTCTGGGGCTACAACATTTGATGAAGCTATTATCACACTAAAAAATACCCCCGTCGCAGCAAACCTGCATACCCAGCGAATTTCCAATGAATATATACCATAACACATTAACACTTAACAGGATTCATGAGAAATATATTCACAAACAAGCGATATTAAATATTAATTATTCTCCATAAGAATAACATTGGGAATGAGTACGCAGGTTTGCTGCAACAAGGAACAGAAAAAATGGGTTTTTATGCAATTATCAATATAATTTAACCAAGTGAAGCTACATACAAAGTTTTATTAATTTATTTTCATAATTAAGGGAGACAATACATCTGACTTTTTCTCCATAAGAATAACATGGGGGCTGAGTACGCAGGTTTGCTGCTAAGGGAATAATCAACAAAAACTCAATTTTTTGCAAATATCAATATACCAGTACTACGTGAAGCCACATAACAAGTTTCATCAACATACATTCATAAATAATCGAGATATCAAAACTTAATTAATCTCCCTAAGGATAACATTGGACAACGTACTGTGTTTAGCACTTTGAATATCTCAGCAACGGTTGGGCGTAGAATCAAAATTTAAACACCAAAATGATTGTTTTGTGGAACTGAACAGATTAGTAAAAGCAAATGTGAAGTTTACATTAAAATAAACTGAGGAAAAGCCAAAAACTGTTTTCCCGTAAGATTAACATGGGAGATTTTATGAGTAGGTTTTTTTGGATAATAGCAACCACTTAACCTAGGTTAATAATTCAAAATACCATATTATTTGTTTTTTTAAGCTCTATAACATGGTCAGAACCAAAATTAAGTTTTTTAAAAATGTTAGGGTGAAAAATGCAAAAAACTGATTTTTGGAAAATTTAAAAACCCCATAAACCCCCCTTCCCATGGTCCGATTTTTCTGGTTTTCGAACTTAAAGTCGTGAATGTCGTTTTACACATTTGAGCCAAATTTCATCGAAATCGGACGTTTTTTACTCAAGTTATCGCATTCACGGACACATATATATATATACATTCATCTGCGCCCGGTAAGTCAGTCACCGCGCTGGTATTTTACACGGTGTGGCAGTCACCTGCCCGAAAGCCAGTCAGCCCTCCCGAAAGGCAGTCAGGTACGGCTTGCCGTGCATCCTTTACATACCGAGACGGCTTACTGGTGCTGCTATAGTGTGCCGGTACGTGGAACTACTTGTCACATTCACGCTCAGTCGAGTAGTGGAAACTAGTTTTAACTGACGTATGACTGTCAAATACAAAATACAGTACTTGAATTTTAATCCCGTCGAACACACATTCAATTATTTTGTTAATAATTTTACAAAAACTATAAAATACTAAAATCATAACTTTAATTAGCTAGGAGTGGTTTTGTAGTATAGCTTTATAATTGTAACTTACTTATATCTAAAATCAAGTTATCTCCGCCGTTTTTTTTTTATAATTTTTCTACGAAGTAAGATACTAATGTATGAAGTTGCTTATCCTTATAATAAAAGGTTTTATAATTTTACTGTACTCTTTAACTAAAATTACCTAATAATGAACAACGAAAAGAGGTCAGTACAAATTAGGCTCTTATATTAAGTTTAAGTTTTTACTCTTTATATCTATTAAAAAGTATTTTGTATTTTTGTATTATTTATATTTATTCTTCCTCACAAAAGGACAGAAAACCTCAAAACCGACACAAATGAAGAGTGCAGATTTCACTTTGCGTATTTATTTTCCCCTCCATTTGTTCTTAAAATCGCCATCATTTGTATTACACATTTTCCAATTTAAGTTTAATTTAAGGGACAGAAGTGTAGGTATGTTGGGACTTCCCTTTCTGTAGACAACCTTTGCGCAATCAAACATAAAACACACTCTATAAGACCGCTGAAATTGTTAATTACATACAATTCAATGATAATAAACTCTTCGATACTATAAAACATATGAGGAAAGTATACCACGGATGACAAGGCCTAACAGAACTCTGTAGTTGAAAGTTCGTCACATATTAGTGAATTTCCTTTGGAAAGTGAACTATTAGCATGACCTGCACGGTGAAACTTAAGCCCGGGACCACCATAGAAGTTCCTAACGTGACCCCCTGAACACGTTTTGGGGGGTCGTTCAAAATTTTATATATATATAGAGACATATATATATATATGTGTGTTTGCACTCTAGCGGTCGCATTTTTTGTCCGATTTACTTCAAATTTGGTAGGGACGTTCCTTTCTGTAATCAGTTGGACAAGTTCATTGGGCAAAACAATCGGAAAACTCTAAACCCCTTTTTCTGGGGATTAATTTTTCGAATTTCGAGTTTTTGGGCCCAAAAAGGGTCATAAAAGCCCCATATGTAAAATCAATGCATGTAAAAAGATGGGAATTAGTGAGGCGAAAGTTTTAAGCCCTCTCTCGTCATTCTAGCATAAATATTTACCAAGTTATTAAAGAAAATGTGTATCGACCAAACACAGTACGTTGTCTTATGGGGGTTTTACATTAGAAAAGCCTGTTATTCCTTTGTTATAGTACTTTTACCATCCCCAGCAGCCTCACGCCTACTTCCAAGCCTGTCTGGACCTTCTACTAACCTTATAATGCGCAAAATTGTATTCCCAGCTTTGCAAGTAAATGAAACCAGGAGTATCAGAACAGCCAAAAAATCAATGTTTTCAGATTTTAATAAAAATTGGACAAATGTATGTTTTTACACTTATTTAGAGTTTTACAAGTTTTTATGTGGAAATTCACTTCCCTCACGTCAGCGTGCTGCGTGCGAACTCGTTTAAAATTATTATTAGTCAATCTAGTAGACTGGGGCATAGTGGTTAGTTTACCCTTCTTTTTTTATAAAACCAGTTCCGTTCAATTTATAGTACTGACAAATATCAAACTATGTTATAATTTTAAGATTTACTTTACGACAGTTCCTAAACTGAATGCGTTCCGTCAACACAGTGACATCTTTGGGCAGTCTAGAGCTGCTTCAATTTAGGTACTATGTGAGGAAAATCTAACATTTTTAGTATTGATGACATTTCAGTAATAGGAAAGAAATTGTTATTAAACTAGGCCTATTATCATTCTATATCTTATATACTATTAAGTTGAGCCTATTCTTGTTAAGAGTACTCCTCCGTTATTTCTGAGCCTATTTTGACGATTGAGGTTTCAACATAGCCTATTTGACCTGATAACTAGTTGTGCAAAAAGGTTTTTATTTTTCGATATTTTCAATCTGAAGGGCACGGGCCGGTTTCAAAGTTTGTTTTTCGCCCTTAAGATATAAATAAGGAATAATGTATTTGAATTGCAGCCGTTAATACGTTATGGACAGATTATTAGTAATACCAGATGTTAGAAGTAAGGAATTTATCGATCGAAGTTAAATAAGTTTTGTTTCTACATCGGTTTGAGCAGTGAAATATTGTATGCAGTGGAGATATTTAAATTTAATTTCTGTTGATATTTGTTTATCTTTCTGTCTTGTTAACAGCCATTTTTAACTGAATTTTACAAAAATTACTGTACTGAATTAAATAAAACATTTTACCTATCGTCGTTTGGAGCATGACACGTTTAGGCTGTTTTAAATCATCGTACGTCATTAGGGTTATGCCGCCGCCCCTTGGTCCGTCAGTGCTCAAAACTAGATCTTATGGGTACAGGTTACTTAACCTTTAATTATAGAATGCACAAATTTGTTCTAATGAGCTAATTATATTTTACCACAGAACGGAGGAAACACGTCTGCTTCACTATTCTACAACGGTATACCTAACCATATAACGGCACGCAATAACATATATGACGGTACGGAACACTTAGCCCATAGAAGATGCAATATGGATTAAGGTGACAAGATCCGTTGAAGCCTAAATTGGGGTATCAATTATAATACCGGATAAACAGTGCCGTGGATGGGACCTACGTAAACAAAATTTGGTCCGGGGGCCCTCCTAGAAGATTTCAGAAAATAGATACCAAATTGTGAGTTTTGGTCCAAATATTACTCAGTGTCGTAAACAATAGGTTTTTCAATCACATTCATAAAATTGTACAACTATTGTTTTAAAACTATGGTAAGCAAAACTTAATTAATAAATTAAAGTACCAAACAAAATGGTATACGAAAGAGGATTGAATAGCTGTCACTAACTTTGAAATTACTTTAATCTTATTATGCAACTGAACACAATTAAACACGGTCAGGGTCTGATTAAGATGTGTGGCACCATAGGCTTGAGTTGATTTGGCAGCCCCTCAACTCTTGGGGGCGGGGAGGGGGGTTGTCGAAATGACTCCATGAACGTGTGTCTGAACCCTGACCGCGGCCCAAGGTAGCTTCATTTTGTGGATGCGTTAAGCGTTAAGGGCATACCAGCGTCAGGTAGCTTTGCCTCTTATCAATGTAGAGTTCCATCTCTTTCTAACCAATGAGTGGTTGCCTAAACTCAGGGATACCTCTGGAATCCCCTTAAAGCAAATTGTCTGATCTAAAGGTCCTAGGTTGACTTATCTCTCGGTTAAATAACGGCCGCATCGTGTAACATCGGCCGTGAATGACGATCGCACCGTGTAACATCGGCCATAATTGACGATCGAAAAACATAATATAGGCAGTAAAATAGGACCATGCACCAGCGTAGTTCGGGGGTGGCAAGGGGGTGGTTGACCCCCAATAATTTGGCGAAAATATTCTTGTAATATATGAAAAGTCCCAATAATCATAATCACGACCATGTTTGCCCTCCAATACAAATACAGAAATTACGCTTATAGTAATAGATGACCGAACCGCGTTATAGTTGCCGTAATTTATGATCGCAACAGGTAAAATCGGTCATAAATGACGATCGCACCGCACTTTATAAAAAAATAATGGCTATCGCACCGCTATTCGCCGAAACAGACGATTGGACCACGTAATATTGGCCATAAACGGCGACCATAATCACGGCCGTAAATGACGATCGTACCGCGTAATCATGTTCGTAAAAGACGATCGCACCACAGATTACCAATTTGATTAAATAATCCCGCCCCGAAATAATCTCGAGGTCAAATAAATCCCGCCCGAAAAACGGAATTATTTTTTGCAGGACATTTCCCGATATTTTTGGAAATGTTCATCCCTCATCACGAGCTTACGAAACAACTAAACTACAGCTGTTCAAAAACAACCATTTCCTAAGGTAACACTCACTTGGTAAAGTATAATTGTTAGATTTTTTGTGAGATTAGTGATTAGAACCAATGTACAGGGCTTAAATATGTACATGGATTAGGTTATGTGTAACTATAACTAATAAAAATAAAGATTGAATATAAATCGGACATATCAAAAAGAAGAAGAAACGAGTAAATAAGAAACTATACTTATTTGTTTCATATAACTATTGCATAATAGTTTAGTTTTTCTTGTACCGGTAACTTCAGCAAAATTCGCTGCTTTTCCTAGAAAAAAAAAATAGTTTTCCCATGTACTGACATTAAGTTCAAACTTTATTTTTACTAACAAATATAAATATTTCTTTAGTTTTAAATACTTTAATTGTAATTTAAATTCCTACTAACATATTTGTGTAATATATTTGAACAGTAGTGATTTTTTTGTATTACAATAATTGATATAAAATGCCTGTTTTTCACAGTAATACATTTTCCTGTTAACTTGTAAAGTTATCTTTTAAAACACAAAGGACTTATCTACTTGCTTATTTTTTGCATATCCATTAAACAGATCATTTACATTCATATTTCATTCACTACACCGTATCCTATTGTTATATAAAGTTACAAAAACATCACACATTCTCTGGGGAAATTTATATCATAACACCTTACCTTTTACTTTCATAAATAGTTATATTTTTTATGTTTTTGTGATAATTACAAATACTTTGACAAATATCATATATTTAATAATGTATTTATATCAGGTTTTTTTGGCATATTTGGTGATAAAATTTGGATTATCCTTAAGTGAATCCATGTTGACGATAAGTATTGTGTAGCGGTAGTAATACCTTATCATGACAAATTATACACATCGTGTCTCCAAGCTGCTACATTATATAATACTCTATTACTTTAAGGTGTGTATGTTGTTACTTTAAGGTAATTTGTTTCAAAGAAACAGATTAAGAAATAAAAATATGAAAATAAAAAAGATAATATGTGTGTTTTTTTATTAATTAGCAATAATACAAAGGACATTATAATGTAAATTACGACCCTTATACGCTTGCAACTTAAATGGTTAAGCACTATAAGTAAAGAAAATTTAATTCTTCCTGTCATACAAAGCAACGTTCTCCGTTTAAAACATTCAATTCGGCGAAGACAATAAATTATGCACATTTCCTCCAAATACTGAGTCTATGAGCTTAATAATCGGAACAGATCCGGTAAGTATTACAAACATAAATTACGGTGACTAGCGTAAAATGGATGAAATAAATCAGTGCGTTATTTACGACGAATATTGCAGTTAAACGTAAACTACAACCTAAATATCTACTTAAATGTGTACTTGCATAGTTAAAAGGAATACATCAGATATAATTGCATTTCTTTATGTGTCTTTGCACTGTGCAATAATTCAGAAACGGTCCTATTGGGCTGTTTGCTGGGTTTGCATCTGCTTAAATGTTCATAAAATAATCTATCTTACGAAAATATGGCCAACATTTATCTATTATAATTCTTATATTGGAAAAGTACATGTAAACCACAACAAAAATACTAGCGATCGCCAAGAGGTTGAAATTAGACCAAAAATAATTCTATGTAAACCTAAAGTGGTGCACACGAATAATGGTTGTTTGCGTGAATTTTTGTTCCATCCTGCGTGAGCAGTTAATTACAAATGCATTTTAACCATTGCCCTTATGCTGAACTTCTCGAATAACCTATATTTCTCTCTCTCTCCCTCTTTCCTTCATCCGCCACTCCCCCTCACATCCAGGTTTATTTTTGTATGTGGTGTTACGGATAAGAGAATGGTGTCACTATTCCAGTAGTCTGTGGCATTTTTTATTTATATTAGTCCTGAAACATCTATTTTTGCTGTTGTGCTAGCATTTTGTTATTATATCAACTTTCAAATATACAATTCAATTAATTACTGTTCTTCCATAAGATTATCATTGAAACTATGAAAGCCTGTGGGGCGTAGCCCTGAGGGCTGGTGTAAGTTATAAGGTGTTTCTGCACATCTATACAACAATACCTTTCTAATGACGGTATGCTTGAATTTCTCCTACGAAGTGAGAAAAAAGGGGGACAGTTGTGTGCTTTAATGATAACGTTCAAATTAGATATATCATATGCTAACGCTAACATCCATATGATTAGCGCTACAAGCTAACCTATACTTTCCATTACTATCAGTGCCTGTTGCAAAAAGACGATCGCCTTGTAACCTTTTCAGACAAAAAACAAACATAATAAACCTTTTAAATACCCTAGGGGAATCTCCACAAATGCATTTAGTTAAAACACTAATTATTTAATTAATTTTTCGTAATTAAAATACCATAAAAAGGCAAACACCTTTACGTAATAAGATAATCGTAAACTAATCTGTAAGGTACCTGACTTGATATGAATAGCTATGAATGCGAATGTAAAAATCTATATCTATAAATTCAAAAAGCCGATCATCCTGCAGGTCAAAGTTCTACAAATACTACCACAAAATTTGGCAGTGTACTCTTTCCATACCGTAGGTAGCCACTAAGAAAGGATTTTAAGAAATCCCCAAAGGGCTCCGCCCCACGGGGAGTCAAAGTTCCAATCCTGTGTTATTCTTATAGACATCCACTTTAGTTTGATCTCTTGAGAATTAAAACAGCTGATCATGTTTCTTAGTATTTCCACGGGTTAACCACAGAATGCAGCACACACTGTTGTATTCCTGGGTGAAACCGGGTACGATAGCAGCTAGTAGAATATAAAATGTTAATTGTTTTATTATAAGTTCTCTTTTAATGTCCTATTTCAAAAAACATATATTGCTCAGCCATTATTAATTATTACTATTTCTGTTATTATTTTTGTATGAATAAAATTACATTTTGGAGTTCTGTAAAATTACAGAATGACCTTTCAAGATTTATAAGACTTATAACTTATAAATAAATTTGATGGAACACGTGGGAGCTTCAAAGACTCGCTTGATATAATGCCACACATATTATCAGTGAAATATGCTTTATCGCTTTAACTAAACAACAGATAAGCAAAGATATATTTGAGGGTGTAACTGACTGGCTTCCCAGTGCAGATTTTCAGTGACTGCCATCCCGGGCACTTACGTTCAATATATTGTGACTGGCTTAGCAGTACAAACTTTACGTGACTGGCCTTCCCGGCAAAAACGCCGGTGACTGGCTTAGCATAGGAAGTTTTACGTATATAAAGTTTTTATTTTTGTAATATATACAACATACAGTGACTGGCTCTCCGGGCATAGCCGTGTATATATATATATATATATATATACATATATATATAAATTTGAACGAATAGTGTTTTTGGCATCTGGGAACCTCAAAACAAAGAGTTATCATGGTCTGGGGCTTAAGTCTTACCATGCCACCTACGGTAATAGCTTCTTCCCTATAGGGGAAATTCGCTAAAACTTGATGTCCGACCAAAAAATGAAATATATTCTAGACATCTTCTAGCCACTTTCTGTCAGAAATCAGGAGAGTCAGTGGATCAGTACTTACAAGCTTTAAAAGATTTAAGCAATCCTTGTAATTTTTCTGGTTTAAATAAAAACTATTACATTCGTGATGCGTTTATCCGGGGCTTACTTTCTCCTATAATTTGGCAAAGACTTTTAGAAAAAACATTAATCTTTGAATAAGGCTTTTGAGAAAGCTTGAGTTTTGGAATTAGCTCATTATCCATCAGAATCCTGTACTAAGCAACATTCTGTATTAAATTGCATACAATATTCTAAAACTGCTGACCCAGAATCAGCCCGGAGTGATCATTCCTCAAATAATGGCGAGGAAACTGTGATATCTGCTATGTCCTGGAAATGCTATTTCTGTGATTCTAGTAAAAAGCATACTCGGATTGAATGTCCAGTATCCAATACGTGGTGCCATAGTTGTGGTAAAAAGGGACATTTTATGAAGGTTTGTAGATCAGGAAATAAATTATTACCTTCTACAAAATTAAACTTTCAAAAGTCTCCAAGTAAAAAATCAGTTATTTGTGCAGCTTCTCCTAAATCTTTATCTGAATCAACTATAATAATTGAAGTTAATGGAATTAAAACTGATGCACTAGTCGATACTGGCAGTTCGGAAACATTTATTAGTAAAACACTTATAGAAAAGAGAGGGATAACAATTTTCCCATCAAACGTAAGTGTTGCAATGGCATCCACTTCTTATCAGCCCATCACTGCAGGTTTTTGTCTAGTTGATATGACAATTCAGGGCCATATGTACACAAACTATACCACAAAACTAAAACTCTTGTTCTAGATGGGTTATGTGCTGATGTTGTTTTGGGGCATGATATTTTCAAAGAACATTCAAACATTGATTTGAAGTTTCATTTGGGGGTAAGAAACCACCACTGAAAGTGTGTGGGCTTTCAGCAGTTAAAGTTAAAATCGCTTGTTTTCAAATCTGACACTCAACTGTGGACCTATCGCTGTAAAATCAAGACGTTACTCAGAAGAAGACCATGTTCATAAACAGGGTTTCCACGGACCAGGAATTTCGGAAAAATTGGGAATTATACGGGAATTTTTCCATACCGGGGAAATGCGGGAAATATACGTGAATTCTGGCGAAAGTCTGGGAATTTAGTTTAAAACGCCTTTTTCTGTCATTCTCGTTTATGTGGATGGGTTGTTGATTCCAGCTAGTAAAACACGTTTTGATTGTCATTTTCAGCCAATAAGACAAGTTTCGATCGTCATTTTATAACCATGAAATGCAAGTATATTGCCTTTTTCGACTGATCCTTCGCAGAAAAATCGCCGTTACTTGGCGTTAAAATGGGGTCGAATTGCCGTTTTTCCATTAAAATACGTTTCAGTTGTTGTTCGGGCCTATAAAACGGGAACCGGCTTTTTTTTCTGGGAAAATACGGTCCAATTGCCAATATTTTCCAAATAATTACGGTTAGATTGTATTTTTGGCATTTATTGCGGCTCGGACCTCATTTTCGGCCGATAAAACACGTTGCGGTCTTCGTTTTCGGACTTTAAAATGTGAGAATTGTTGTTTTTGGCGAATAAAATGCCTACTTTGTTTCATAAAACACGTTGTAGTCAGTAAATTTATACTGTAAAACGCAGTTGGCAGTCTTTTTCGGCCGGTAAAATGCGGCCCGAAACGTTAGTGTGGTCGATGTTTCTGCCTTGCAAATCGCAGTTGGGATTTTTGGTCAATTTGTGTTTTTCGGGCGCTAAAACAAGAGGTTATGTTGCTATTTCCATGGATAATATGCAGCTCTTTTGTCTTTTCAGGTCAGTAAAACGCGTTCCAGTGTTGTATTCTTACAAATTCAGCCATATTGGCGTTTTTGACTGCCAAGTTGCGGCAAAATGTATGTCCATAAAACCCGGCCAGAGCACTTATCTTGCCCGATAACAATCGTTTCGGTCGACGTTCTTGACTATTAAACACGACCAGACTTAATTTTTGCCTTGAATATGCGGTCCGATTGCAATTTTTGTATGATTAAGTACAGATAGATTTCCACTAAAAAAATGGCCGGCATAAAAATACGGTTCGTACGCAATTTTCAGTCCGTAACAAACTTTATGATCGTCGTTTTTGGCTACTAATTTGCTGCTTAAAATGTGGCCCGATTGACGTTTTAGCTGGCAAAATGAGATTATTTCACTTTTTCATCCGATGACATGCATCTCGGGTGTATTTTACGGTCGATACAATTTATTTCGATCTTAGCCTTCGGCTTAAAAAATATGGTAAATTCATCGTTTGTGACGATAACTAGGGATGTGCGAGTACTCGAAAATTCAATTATTCAATACTTCAATACTTGACTCGACTAGAATGGTACTATAAAGTTCCAGCGAGTATTGCCCTCCGAATTTCGGAGGACCGCTAACGGTTGCGAACTGTTAAATCGCGTAAAATCGGCCGACCTGCGTATTATCAGCTATAAATAACAAAGGAAATATAATATCAGCTAGCAGTAACGACTTGACCCCATAGTATTGGCCAAAAATGACGACAGGAAGGATAACATTGACCTAAACTTACGACTGAACCACATAAAATCGGCCATAAATGGCGACAAAAAACACAATACGTCTAGATCACATAATACCGACCGTAAATAACGATTTATTAATCACATAATATTGAAAACAACGATGACCGGACCATGTTTTTGGCTGAAAACTACGGGCAAACCATGTTTGTTTATTTGTGCTGGACCCTTAACTCAGAGGTTGGTGGATTAAAACCACGCTCTGCTACCAATTACCCATTGTTTTGGACCCTTAAGTTAAATTTTTTTGAAATTTTATTCTATTCTTTCGGTGATTTTTGGTAGGGGTATGCGAGTAGTGATTTTTTGGATTGAGTCGAGTAGTGGCTAGTATTTTTAGCTAGTATTAGCATTATTTTGTTCTTGGTTGTTTCAAATAGTTTAATGGAATTTGAATAGCACTCCGGGTATAATTTGATATACTCAAATCAAGGCTTCTAACAAATATATGAGTAGCAATTTACATTTTTAGCCAGTTCAATCAAACTGGATTCTGTATTGACAAACAAAGCATAGTTTGGCCGTTGTTTTCGGCCAATAAAACACGGTCCGGTTGCAATTTGGGCAATGTCACATATCCCGGTCATCGTTTATAATCAATACGTGATTAAATTGTCATTTAGGCCAACATTATGTGGTCCAGTCGTAATTTTTAGCCAATTTTATGGTTTTCTGTTGTAATTTTTAGCCGATAAAATGCGGTATTTTCATCTCTATCCGATATCGCGTGTTAAAACCTCAATTACAGCCGATTTCATGAAGTCCAGTCACCATTTACGGCTGCTATTACCTAGTCCAATTGTTATTATTTGCCGTCATGCTTTCCGTCGTCATTTACAGCCGATATTACGTGATATGGCTGTAATTTCCATCTGATAATATCATGTGTCACATCTTCGGCCGACGGCCGAAATTACACGTTCCGGTCTTTATTTTGTTTGTTATTACGTTTGGTTATTGTTCATGACCGATTCATATTTCCTGTAGTCATTTTTGGCCAATTTTACGTGGTTCCGTCATCTTTTCGGCCGTTGCTACGCGATATGGCAGTTCGTAATCGTTCGTGATATTCTGGAGATCAGAAGTAAATATTTGCTCGAACGTTCGAGTATTTTTTTAAAACTTCGAGCCAAGTCGAGGATTTAAATACTCGGCCGAAATATTTAAATCTTCAAGTACTCACAAACATCTAATTTCCGGTTATATATTCGCATTCCGATCGTCTTTTTCTGCTTATAAAGAAAATAATATCACCGTTGTCGGTCGTCAAACGTGGTTAACTCGCCATTTTCGGCCAATATAATGTTGCTAAAAGTAAAATATTGTTTTTGTAACAACTGTAGATGATAGTGGGAAGCAATATTTACTAGCGGGAAAATGTGAATTACCGGCGGGAAATACACGGAAATTTTGAAAAACAATTTCTGTGGACACCCTGTAAGAGAACCGACTACTGAAAGAAGGAGTCATTGCGCCAAGCTCTTCACCTTGGCGAGCCCAGGTACTAGTGGGTTAAAGGTGAAAGAAACAAAGAAGAAACGTAAGTGCATAGATTACTCATAGACAATTTAATCGATTCACCCAACTTGACGCTTACCCACTACCGAGGGTTGAGGATGTAGTTAGTAAGGTTTCCAAGTACAACATTTTTAGCACAATAGACCTCAAGAGTGCTTACCAACTAATACCCACTGAGAATGAAGAGTCATTTTATACTGCTTTTGAGGTTTGCGGGCGTCTTTATCAATTTTGTAGAATACCTTTTGGAGTTACGAATGGGGTCTCCTGTTTTCAACGAAAAATTGACTCTATAATACAAGGAGAAGGACTTGACTGTACTCTGGCGTATTTGGACAATGTGACTATTGGAGGAAATGATAAGAATGAACATGATAATAACTTGAAAAGGTTTTTTGACGCAGCTAAGAAGTACAATTTAACATTAAACATGGAAGAATGCTCATTTGCACAAGACAAGATTAATCTACTGGAGTATGTTATCACAAATAATGAAATCCGTCCTGATCCAGATCGTCTTCAGCCTCTTCTTAAACTGCCCCTTCCTGATAATGTTCAATCACTACGTCGAGCTCAAGGAATGTTTGCTCACTACTCAGATTTTATAAAGAATTTCTCAGAATAAATACAGCCTCTTTCATCCACTAAAAGTTTTCCATTAACCGAAGCAGCAATAAACTCTTTTCAACAGTTGAAAAATGACATAGCCTCTGCTACTTAAGCGCCTATTCAGGATGATGCACCATTTACAGTGGAGACCGATGCATCTGAGTTCGCGATTGGCTCGACTCTCTCACAGGCAAGACGTCCAGTAGCCTTCTACTCTAAAACGTTATCCAAGGCTGAAAAGAATCATTCCTCTATTGAAAAAGAAGCTCAAGCAATTGTTGAATCTCTAAAGAAATGGAGACACTACCTCATTGGCCGACTATTCCAACTCATTACCGATCAAAGATCAGTTTTCTTCATGTTTGACAACAAGAGGTTTGGAAAAGTAAAAAATGAAAAAATACAGCGATGGCATTTGGAATTGTCTTGCTTTAAATATGATATTGTATACCGCCCTGGTAAGGAAAATAGAGTTGCAGATACTATGTCAAGATTGTGTAGATCTATCAGCGGTCAACCAAATTTAGATGAAATCCACAGAAGTCTGTGTCATCCAGGAGTTACACGGTTCTATTATTGGATTAGAACTAAAAACTTACCCTTTTCACTGGAGGAAATTCGTCGCACAATATCCCAATGTTGAATTTGTGCTGAACTTAAGCCAAGGTTTTACAGATACCAAGGCATCTTAATCAAAACGACAGTGCCTTTAAGCGATTAAACATGGATTTTAAAGGCCCTATTCCAAGTTCAACTAAAAAAAAATCCTAACAATAGTTGACGAATACTCACGTTACCCATTCGCTTTCCCCTGTCGAGACATGTCGTCAGCTACAGTGATTCAAAAACTTCGGGAACTCTTTGCGCTTTTCGGAATGCCCTCATTTATTCATTCTGACCGAGGAACATCACTAATGTCAGAAGAACTAAGATCTTTCCTACAAACTCATGACATTGCATCAAGTCACTCTTTTGCATATAATTCTAGAGGAAACGGCCAGGTAGAAAGATTTAATGGAACTATATGGAAAACAGTTTCACTTGCTCTTAGAACTCAAAATTTACCTGTAAAGTATTGGGAAACTGTTCTGTCTGAGGCGCTTCACTCAATAAGATCTTTATTATGCACATCTATCAATGCAACACCTCACGAATAAATCAATCAGTCAATCAATCAATAAAAACTTTATTCATTTAAAGTACATGGTACATTTGAATGGTGTCAAGAAGAACATAGTTGTCTTAATAAATACTTCTTACAACTAAACAAACTCATCTTTAATTTTAATACAAACAATATTATTAATTTCTTTTCCTATTAAAAAAATTCACCAAAGCGGTATAATGGTCTCATCACCAGGTACTATTTTAGTTTTCTCTTACAAATAGTGAAATTGCTCTAGTTTTTTATGGAGCTTGGAAGAGCATTCAAAAATTTAATTCCTGCATATGATGGCCTCTTGGTGTATAGTTCCAACCTATGAGAGAGAAAACCAAGATTATTATGCCCTCTTGTATTATATTGATGATGAGCACCAAGAGTGGGTAAATCAGTACCAATGTTTTTGACATAAAGCAATGTTTCATAAATGTACTGGCAGAAAACAGTCATAATTCCCAATTCTGGGAAGTATTGTTTCACAGAATCTAGCGAGTTCAATTTTAAAATAATTCTAATTGCTTCTTTTTGTAATAGTAAAATTCCATTCATATTTTTAAGAGATGTGGCACCATATAAAATAATTCCATAACATATATGTGAATGGATTAAAGAAAAATAAACAATACATAATGTTTTTTAAATTACTAATATGTGACATCTGCCCTAGAGCATAAAGACCAGAGCTAAATTGTTTACATATACTGCTAACATGTTGGTTGTATGATAATGTTTTGTCAATATTCATTCCTAAGAATTTTGTATATTGAACTTCCTCTAGAATGTGGCTATCAACAAAAATATTAGTTGATTTTTTAATAGTGTTATGTGCTGCTGTGAATGAAATAATTAAGTTTTGTCAGGGTTCATCAAGAGATTAATGTTGCTAAGGAATTGATTTAGTTCTGCCAAACACATATATGATGATACTTCTAGATAATTTTGATCAAAGCTAGATGTTTTTATGCTTATATCATCAGCGGAGAGACTAAGTTTAGCAGGTTGACTTACCACTCTTGGCAAGTTGTTTAAGTAAATAATAAAAAGCAAGGGGTCTAAAATTGAGCCTTGCGGAACTCCATATTTAACTTTTTTTAGGCAAGACTGAACAGCTACTTTATTGTTAAAGTTATTAACATAGTTAATCTCTATAAACTGTTCCCTCTCAGCTAGGTATGACTGATCTAGAGAGACATCTTTTGTTCACCCAACGGGCCAATAATTGTAGCAGTTTTTCATGTGACATGACATGTGTCATGTCCATGAAGATCCCAACAGTGTCCTCCCCTTTATCTGAAGAGTCAATGATTGACTCAATATAATCTATTGCAGCTGTGGTGGTGGATCAGTTTTTAAGAAATCCATACTGTTCAGAAGCTAATAAATTATTGGTTTCTAAAAATTTGAATAGTTGATTAAACATAACTTTTTCAAAAATCTTTGAAAATGAGGTTAGTAATGAAATTGGACAATAATTTTATACTTCTTTTGAATCTCCACTTTTAAACATTGGTTTTTATTTTTGCGATTTTTAGCCTGTCAGGAAACACACCTGTGATGATGGATGCAATTATCACTTGTGTTAAAGGTGTTAATAAAAATAATCTGGAATTAATGTTTAAGTATCCTAGAAGATCTTATTATGGAGGTTCAGTTCCAAACTGGCTGTCTCAACCTGGTCCAGTGCTTCTCCGCAATCACAGCAGATCGAGCAAGTATGATTCACTTGTGGAAGAAGTTCAACTGATTCAAGCAAATCCGGTAACCTATATATTTGATTCTGTTTGTCACAATGTTCTGCTGAACAAATTGGAATTTTATGGTATTAAAGATAAAGAATTAGAGTTTTTTAGATCCTACCTTTGTGGAAGGAGGCAGATGGTTCTTTTAGATTCCGAAGCTTCTTCATTCAGAGAAGTCCTTGCTGGGGTGCCGCAGGGGTCCGTTCTTGGACCATTGTTATTTATAATTTTTATTAATGACCTTCCTAACTCCATGCCTTGTAAAACATTGTTATACGCTGACGACACCTCTTTTCTGTACTCGGGTAAGGATTTTAAGGAGACTGAAAAAGTTATAACTGATATGATTGATTTTGGTAAAACCTGGTTTAGTAGTAATTTTTTATCTATTAATGATGAGAAAACAGAAAGAATTTGTTTTTCATTGAGGCAATTAGGCTGTGCTAATAATAAGATTTATGACCACGTTAAACTGCTAGGAGTCACACTTGATGTCAAGCTTACTTGGGAGTCTCATACATACAATGTTATTTCTAAATTGGCCAGAGTTTGTTTTTTACTGAGACGGCTCAAAAAATGTATTTCCATTCATATGCTGCTTATTACTTACCATAGTTTTTTTCACACCCATCTCTTATACGCAAACCTTTTGTGGGGTAATAGTAGTGGAGCTAGACATGTTTTTATCTGGCAAAAGAAGGCTTTAAGAATCTTGTTTGATATTCCTGTTAGAACTAGTAGTAAACCTTTTTTTATTAGTTATGAAATTATGACTCTGCCTTCCATATTCATTTTTCAAAATTTAATTTTTGTCAAGGAAAATATTAACAACTTTGTTACTCGTGATTCAGTTCATAGTTACGATACTAGAGGATCTTGTGATTTAAATGCTCCAGCTGCTAGATTAAGTAAATTTATTAACAGCCACAAGTATTTACAGATTAAGTTTTTTAATAAAATTCCAGTAGATTACCGTAGCTTAGATTCCATTTTATTTAAAAAACGTTTATCAAGGTGGCTATTGAGCAAGGCGTTTTACTCAATTGACGAGTTTTTAAACTGTGATGATTTTGCTTGTTTTTAACTTATTATTATCACTTGGAATGTAATGTCTCTGTTAGAATTTTTTATTTTTACGTTGTTTGTTATTTTTATATATGTTAAATGCTTTCCCATACTGTGTCTATTTATTGATATTGTTTATAAGCTTGTCGAAAATCTACCTTATACTTGCAACTTGCCACCAAAATACTTGCATATACTCATAAATCCTCATAAACTTCATATACTTACATAAATCCTCATATACTTGCGTATGCTTATACTTGCTTTTGCATATTGAAGTGAATAGATTGCTTGATTTGCATTATGCGTTAATTTGGAATATAGATATAGCATGAATAAATTTGGCTTGATCACAATTATAGATTTGCATAGTTAGTATGGCATGCTATATTTAGCTTGAATTCTGATATTGTAATATTGTATTTTGCATGTGATATTGTATGTTATTGAAGAATGGTATGTGCATGTCTCTTGTATTTCTTGTGACGTTGTCTATTTCAATTGATTAATGACAATAAAGCATTATTATTATTATTATTATTATTATCCTGGCTATGCACATGTCAGACTCCCAGATGGAAGAGAGAAGACTGTGTCAATAAGGGATCTGGCCCCAATACCAGAACTGACAGTCCAAGATCATTCTGACTTTCAAGACCAAGTCCAAGAAATTGAGGAACCAAGATCACCACTTCAAGACTGACAAGTAACAACTGAGACGTTTAATGAAACAAATGATCACATTGAACCTGAATTAATCTCAGATCCGACGGTAAATCAAGAACGAATTTCACCTACCTCAGCCACAAATCAGAATGGAACATGTCCTCAACGATGTCGGCAAAAGCCAAAATATCTCAATGACTACGTCACTTTTTAGGCTGGGAAGAATGATATGATATTTATTTACCACATGTTTTAAAAAGTACTGTAAATAGCTAAATTATATCCATCAACTGTATAACTTTGTATTTGTTTTTTTGTTTATCTTGTAATTTAGCTGACTTCAGAGTTTTCTTATGTGTCTTTATTTTCATTACATGCTACTAGATAATTGCAATATCCTTAAGTTTTAAAAATGTTCTTAGATTTAGTTGAACTTTATTGTCAACATTTACTTTACATACTGTAAAATTTTCACAGAGGAAGTTTCAACTCGTGTTCAGGACGTTTTTTAGTGAATTTCCCCTATAGGGAAGAAGCTATTACCGTAGGTCTCATGGTAAGACTTAAGCCCGAGACCATGATAACTTTTTGTTTTGAGGTCCCCAGATGCCAAAAACACTATTCGTTCAAATTTATATATATGTATATATATATATGTATGTGTCCGTTACCGCGATAACTTGAGTAAAAAACGTCCGATTTCGATGAAATTTGGCTCAAATGTGTAAAGTGACATTCATGACTTTAAGTTCGAAAACCAGAAATATCGGACCACGGGAAGGAGGGTTTATGGGGGTTTTAAATTTTCCAAAAATCAGTTTTTTGCATTTTTCACCCTAAAATTTTTAATAAAACTTAATTTTGGGTTTGACCATGTTATAGAGCTTTAAAAAACAAATAATATGGTATTTTGAATTATTAACCTAGGTTAAGTGGTTGCGGAGAAAATTGTTGTGAAAAATACCTTGTATATTTCCTCTTTAGCTGACAACTACTAAAATGTAACTCTTTATCTTAATTAACTCACTTACTTAAAATCTAATACAGAGATGTGGAAGGCTGCTGGGCCCGGGAAACCTTCGTGGATCTCTGAATATGTGTGGGTTGCTTTCAATGAGAACAATAGTTGAAGGAAATCAGTTTATTAAGTATAAGTTTGTCACATGTCCTTTGGAGGAACAAAGAGCCATAAAGGGTGATCTTGAATTATAATTACTTTAAGTTAGGTTATTCAATCGTTTGGCGGATTTTAAGGCCTTACTATTTACTTATTATTGAAGAGTTTAATTGCACTTTAGTAAATTACACAATGTGAGTCAGCAGTGAGATATGGACATAACAGGGTATAGAATAATATTTACTGGCACGTGGCACTGCCGCAAGCGAGTTCCTGGGAATTTAATATAATGTACACTATCTCCACCTAACCTCCAGTACTCTAGCCTTCAACAATTGCCACTAATCCATTTGATGTACTCACAGCATTGACTAGATCGAGGATGACATAAGAGTGTCCTACTATCTGCTTATTTGTGCATATTATTTATTTTGTAAAATCAACCAAACTCATGAATCCTTTGATATTCAGATTTGATTTAATTTACTGGCACGATTTACAGCTCTTACAATAATTCTTTACAATATACTCAATTTAAACAATTTTAATTTTAAATACTGAATTTCCTGTATGTTTCAATATGATTCCTAAGGGATGAGTTCACACCAGATTATTTCACAGTGTTTTAAAAATATAACAATAAAATTTCAAGAATTAACAGTGAATAAAGATATGAGAATTAACAATATAACAAATAAGATTTAAATACAATATCCGTCAACAATGATATACTACAATGTTATAGAAACTGTGACCAAGTACTAAAATTACAATATTAAATCTAGTTACTTACGTAAACATTTGATGTACAATAATAACACACTATAAACTAAATAACGATAAATGATTTTGCACTTTAAATAAATTACTAATCCCCTTTAATTGTTACCTTTGCCCAACTTCTGCCTGACTCGACCTGAATTTTGAAAAGAAATGTGCTCACAAGATTTGTTTAAAGTTACCGAATTGAATTTAATTCAAATCGCGCGTTTATACTTTCCCGTTAATAATTCGCGAAATAGAATTACGTTGGTGGGGTGCACCCGCAAACAAATCGACGAATTTTGAGAGAGTTTAAAGTAGCGATTTAATTTTGAAGAACGAAGTGAAGCACGCGGTCAAGTTACGAGGAATGGGGCGATTTCGCGGTTTCCAGGAGTTTTGTTGGTCGGGCTGTCACGTGACTGCGCCGGTTGCCTGGCTTATTCTCTCGGTCGAGATTACATTGTTGTTTGTTTCTTGCGTTTTCGTGTTTGGCAATGTCTTGCATGTAACAAAATCCAAAAAAACCTGCTCATAAAATCTCCCATGTTAATCTTATGGGAAAAAGGTTTTTGGCTTTTCCTCAGTTCATTTCTCTGTAAACTTCACATTTGCTTTTACCAATCAGTTTAGCTCTACAAAACAATCATTTTGGTGTTTAAATTGTGATTCTACGTCCAACCGTTGCCGTGATATTCAAAGTGCTAAACCAGTATGTTGTCCAATGTTATCCTTATGGAGAATATTTAAAATTTGATATCTCGATTATTTATGAACGTATATTGATGAAACTTGGTAGGTGGCTTCACCTAGTACTGGTATATTGATATTTCCACAAAAAAATTGATTTTTTGTTGATAATTCTCTTAGCAGCAAACCTGCATTCTCATCCCTAATGTTATTCTTATGGAGAATACGTAAAGCTTTATATCTCCCTTAATTATGAACATAAATCATTGAAACTTGGTATATAGCTTCACCTGGTTGAGTTATATTGATAATTGCAAAAAACCCGCATTTTTATCTTCCTCGTTGCAGCAAACCTGCTTTCGCAGCCCTAATGTTATTCTCATAGAGAATAAATAAAATGCTATATATCACTTATTTATTTAAGTATTTTTATGAAACTTGGTAAGTGGCTTTATGTGGTAGTAAGAAATATATTCATTCATAGGAAATTCGCTGAGTACGCAGGTTTGCTGCGACGGGGGTATTGTTGAAGAACTATATTCTGGACCAATTTGCCACTTGTCATTGAGTTAATTATGCTTTCTAACAGAATGTCAGTGTTAAATGGTTACCAAACCAGGAATTGGACCCCTCCCTAGCAAAACATCTAAAAAAATGCCATTGGCGTTCTCACACACACTCGCTCACAAAATCACAGTGAATTAAGATATTTGTTATCTTGTTTGCCTAGGTGAGGCAGGCAGATATTCTAGTCGTTGGCATCGGGTCCCCGCAGTTTGTCAAGGGAGATTGGATCAAACCTGGCGCTGTGGTTATTGACTGCGGCATTAACTCTATCCCAGGTATTTATAAATGCATAGACTACAGTTTACAATTTATTTATTAACAAATGTTATGACTAAATTATATTTGTTTATCTTTGTGCTGAAAGAGAGTAATGTCTAGTAACAAATTGTGGAGAGAGTATTTTGCATACCTGGTTTATAAAATGAAAGTTGGAGGTAGCCTAATCTTACATCACAAAGTACTTAAACACATTCTCCCACACACAGTTCCACTTTTGCCATACAGAAATTTATTTGGAATGGATTTTCTCCATTGTATTAAACAATATAACATATTGTATTAAACATATAATAATTATGTTATTATTATTATTTTTAGTGGTGATGTAAGATTGGAATAGTCAATAATTCACAAATAAAAAAAGATGAATGTTATTATATTTTAGAAGATTTTGCTTGACAAGAACACCTCTCACCAGTTTACTATCTATTTGATCAATCTGCCAATTTATGTTATACTAGCTTTTAATCCCGTGCTTCGCAACTGGAAAAAAATTCAGAGCATAAAAACGAAGCAGTTATGTGTGCTGCATTCTGTGGTTAGCCCGAGGAACTACTACGAATCAAAATCAGCTGTTTGTATTTTCATCAGCTCAAACAAAATTGAATGTCCGTCCATAAGGAATACATGGGAACTTTGAACTCCCGTGGGGCAAAGCCCTATAGGATTTTCAAAATGAAAATAGCCCTGAGTTAATTTGGTATATAAAGAAAATTCCTATAAATTTTCATGAAAATCGGTTCAGTAGTTTTTGAGTGATTGAGGAACAAAAAGCAGACAGATAGACATACAGACACACACCATCCCATTTTTACTTTCTCCCTCTATACATAGTATATGGAGAAAGTATTGTTTTCGTAAAAATTTTCGAATTTGAGTTGTTAGTGGAAATATTCGTTTTGGTGCTCCCTGAACCCAAAAAAGTGGTTTTTACGTGATGTCTGTCTGTGTGTGTGTGTGTGTCCGTGTGTGTGTGTGTGTGTGTCTGTGTGGATGTGTACAGAGCTACAGCCTTAACCAATGGGCCGATTTTTATGAAATTTGGCATGTAGGTACTAATCCACGATATCTCCAGGCGTTTTTTTCATTTTTTTGAATTTTTGATTTTTAAGGGTAATTATCCCCCCAAAACCGCCAAAAAACATGAAAAATCCAAATTTCTCAAAAACGGCTCTAACGATTTTCATTAAACTATAGTCGTTTGTAGAACTTTAGTTTTCCAACAAAATGGCACCACCCGCATTCCTGTAAAAATTCGGGTTCAGAAATTACAGGACTTAAAACACCCAAAATTCAGTTTTTTGGATTTTTCATAAAAAGACATAAATGTAAACAAATATTACTATTCACCATTAAAAAGAGCTCAAAAAACTAAATAATTTAGTATCTTGAATTACTATTCTACGATAGCTGGTTTCGGAGAAAATTGAAATTTTCATTTTGCGGTATACGCAGTACGTTGTCCAATGTTATTCTTATGGGGAATAAAAAAAATACTGTTTCTCTCTTATTTACTGGTCAATTTCAATCAAACTTGATATGCTTGTCAAGTTAGCATTGACCAACAGAGGAAATTCGAAATATGTTGCCCTTAATAACCCTGGGGGGGGAATAGGGGGCATTTCCCCTCTTAAAACCACGAGTGTAGCAATGGATTCTGTAGTGCCTCCAAAGCAGGGATTTGGGTGGATGTTTTTTTTAAACAACTTGTTTACAAGATTTTCTGTACATTCGACCGTGCTTTTGTATTCTATATTTAGTAAATAAAAAGTAATTTATTCATTAAAGTTGGGCTAAAAGGGAGAAAGTATGTGTCAGTTTCCTGATACCGTTTATTATATATTAGTATGATACCTTCCAGTATAACACACAGGTCAGTTGGATGATATTTATCCTGACCCGATAAAAATTACAGGTTTTTGTAGACATTTTTACTATTGCTTCTAAATTGTCTGGTAGCAGAAAGTTTATTTTCTGGATTTAATTTCAATGTGTGTTCACTGAATATTTGGACCACTTTGTTTGCTTGTAGAAGTTTGTTAAATCAGTTTCAAATTTCTTTGGATTTTTGTGTCTGGTTAATGACTGCGGTGTCACCATAAAACATATTAAATTGTCCTCCGAGGATAATTCAGCCATGTCAATTATGCAAATAAGAAAAGAGAAACAGCCCATTGTTTATCCTTGAAAAACTTGTCAATGCATCACTACTAAACTGACCCAATTTTGGATTTCATTTTGTGGTGAGTTTCGTTACTCTGTCTCCTGCCACTTAGATAGGATTCTTGAAGCCCACTGCACTGTTTTTCACCTGATGGACTGGGCTGACACAGTCAAAAGCCATAGTGACATCGAAAAAGCAATCACTTTCTAAGCCAGACTGCAGTTAATGATTTTAAATTCCTATTTCTAGCTATCATTCTGGAATAAATAGTAGCAGAAACATTTTGCTCAGTGAGCCATTGCAAAAAGATAAAACACATTCTGGTTTGGGGTATAGAAAACTAATGGTTGCAAATTAAGAGTTCTTATGTCAGTGAATACTGAATAGCAATGGTTGATTGTTTGAAATAAAGTATTTTTTGATAAACATGATTTAGAATTTGACACAAACAAAACAACTTACATGGGAAACAGTTGACATTTTTTTAACTGATTCTTTAGGCATAAAATAGGAAAACTAAATAATTTGCATCCTGATCTGACCTTATACCCCGAAAAAGTTCCCATGTATTCCTTTATTCCTTACTAGCTGTTACCGGCAGGCTTTGCCCGGCAAATTATTTATAAAAACTGACAGTTGTGTGTGATGCATTCTGTGGTTAGCCTGTGGGACTACTACGAATCAAGATCAGCTGTTTGTATTTTCATCAGCACAAACAAAAATTAATGTCCATAAGGCTTGAACCCCCTGGGGCAAAGCCTTATAGGATTTTTGCAACTGTAATAAGCCTGTATGTTACTCAGGACAATCAAGTAGTACCTCTCTGCCAAATTTCAGATCAATCAGTCCAGTGGATAGAGCGTGATTGAGCCACAAATATCTAATCAAACAAGCTTACAAACTTTCACATTTATAATATTAGTAGGATGAACATTATTTTGTTGACCTGATGAAAATACAAACTGCCGATCTTGATTAGTAGTTTCACTGGCCAACCACAGAATGCAGCACACACAACTGTCATTGTTTTTTAAATCATTTGCCGGGCAACAGCTAGTATACAAATATTTTAATAAAGGATATTTTGATTTGGTGACAATATTATATCTTTTTTTTTAACAACCCGTGATAGTAATTTGCGGTATGTTCTCTGTACTGAGTAAGATAACTGAAGTAACTTTTAACTTGATGTGTTGCTGCTTTTACTTTGGTGGACTTCTACCACTTTTAGGGTAAGTGTTCTTGACCCATTTATGGTGATTTAAAATATTCTGAAGCATGGAGTGGTATATGTTCTTATTAAGAATTTATACAAATTGCATTATTATTATTTGTTTTTTAAGGATAGATGCATTATTGTTGAAGAATTATTTTTAAAATCCATTTTGTACATCAACGTTGAGTGGCCAATATTGGAGCATGTTTTCTCATGTTTATAAAAAAGTGTTTGAATTTATATTTATATTTTATTTTACTGGGTACTTGGTTTTAATATTTACTTAGATTTTGGATCAAACATAATTTATGTGCCTGTATTTCTTTCACATTCTGATTTCCCTCTAGGGTTCCCTTTAACTTGTCGGTTCCTGATACCAGATCAAGTACTTTGTTGCTGAAGCATATAAACAAAATATGCAAGCAATTGAATTGAACTGAATTTTCATTTATAACAAAATAACAATTTATCAATGACAGCAGTTCAGTCATTTGTTAATTACATCATTTTTTGCCGTGTTGTTAATTGGTTACTGAGACATTAAAAGTGTTAAATACAGCATGTTATTCATTCTAGTACAATGCTATACATATGGAGAATAAGCAACAATTTAACTTCTTATTTATCCACGTGTATTAATGAAAATTGGTATTTGGCTTCAACTGGTTATGGTCTATTTATATTTGCGCAAAAACCAGGTATCTTTGGTATTACATCTGTCCACAGACTTTAGAACGTCCATGGACTTTTTCGAATACTGAATATTTTGAATTTCAAAGAGCTTGGCCTAACATTGATCTAACCTTGTCATGGTGTTTCTGAGCATTTCACCAAAAGGGCAAGATCCCAAGATATGTGGAAGAATTTATCACTCACTGCAACAATGTCAGCAGTGGTTACCATCCTGGAATCTGACAGGCCCAGTTCTGACAAGAATGAAATTGGTGGGGTCATCTTGATGTCAACTTAGATTAGATCTCTTCACCTCCTTATCCATCTATTTGCCAATGGATGTTATATAAATATATCTGCCCCCGTGCCCCCTTTCCCTTTTGGCCAAGTAAGCTCCAAGTATTGTCCTCCCGAATACAGATGAAAAGAGTTTTCATGATATCAATTTAATTTTAACTATAAATACCTATCTGCAGCTTGCGCATCCCGTTTTGAGAAGCGAGAATGAACAGAAGAATGACAGTCTGTAATCTGTAGATATTATCCTTGTAACTGGTGTTTGATTAATTTAATTTAATTTAGAAAAAACACGTTACATAATCCAAATAAAACTCTCCTCCATATGAGTAACATGGGGACTTGAAAGTCCCATGGGGCAGAGTCTTAAGGACCTTTCTAAACGGCAATAGACCTATGACACTCGTGTGTACATGACTATATTTGTGCAAATTTCCAGCAGAATTGGTCCAATGATTTTGACATGATGGAACAATAGACTGACAGACAAGCAAACAAGCTTTTGCAAGGATGGATAAGAGTTCATATACTGTAGAAAGATTTCCCATTTAAAGAAAGTCAAGATATTTACTATCACATTACATTCATGTATATTCTAGCTGTTATTAGCCTGTCAAAAATTACGGGCTTAAAACACGAATCAAATAGTTTTCATTAGTAATCAAATAAATGCAGTAGCTTCAAAATTATTCCTTACAAATCTATAACTAAATATCTGTTAGTTATTTAAAATGCTAATTTTGAAATGCATGTAATCAAATGGGAAATTACCGTGCGAAATTGTATGATGCTATTGTAACAAAACATATTGCATATTAAAATATTCATTCGAATGTGTCAAAATTCTTTTTACGAAAGACTTACCACGCCTGCACAAAAAATAGCCCAAAAGAAGAATTTGATGGTTTAGTTTAAACTTTGTTGTTAGTTAAGTTTTGGATATTGAATCAGATACAGATTTATGTAACTTCAAGCCAAATTCTGCTCCTTAAAAACTGGAGTAAAATTGTATTAAATGTTTAAATGTCTTTTCTTTGGGCTCAAATATGCAATACAAATTTACCTAACTGCTTTCTTTGTTTTTATAACCAAAAGATAAACACAGTCTACATATTTACCAACACTTAATTGATTTCATCTGCTGACATACAAACTATCTAAAGACAGACCAACAAAAAACACATAATCAGCTAAACTGAATAAAAATGTAAGTATTCAATGCTAATAGTGGTATAATTTTTTATTTAAACGTTTATATTAATTTGAAAAATGTGATTTTTCTAGTTGAATAGCTTGATAAACCAATAATATAAATTTTAAAAAAGGATTTCAGTTTCAAAAAGATCATGACCAGGACGGGTCCTGAACCTATGATCTTTGACTTACTGTCCACACGTCTTAACCCCCATGACCATTCTGAGTTGTGAGTGTACCTGGATGGAGTGGGATATACAAATTACCAATTACATGATTTCAAAAAAGTTTCAATTATATTTGTTGTATATTATATTTTTGTTCATCATTTCATGCAATGTTCTCCTTCCTTCCTAAGACATCCCCAAATTTGGCTCAGACATCCCCAGTTATGGCTTAGACATCCCCAGGTATAGTCCAGATATTCCCAGTTTTGGCCCAGACATCCCCAGATCTGGTCCAGATCTGGCCCAGATCTGAAGATGTCTGGGCCAGAACTGGGAATGTCTTGGCCAGGTCTGGACTATACCTGGGGATGTCTAAGCCATAACTGGGGATGTCTGAGCCAAATTTGGGGATGTCTTAGGAAGAAAGGAGAACACTGCATGAAATGATTAACAAAAATATAATGTACAACAAATATAATTTAAACTTTTTTGAAATCATGTAATTGGGAATTAGTAATGAAATGGCTATACAAAAATTTAATTTGTCAGTAGGAGGATAGTAATTATTGTCTGTAATAAACAATTGTTTATAAAAGAGTGTTACTATCAAACTTATAAGTTAATGACAATGAAGTACAATGTGCTGCACAAGTGAAAACCAGAGCCTGATTCCTGAATAACCATTAGGCTGACTAGGCTGCAGCCTAGGGCGCCAGTCAGTCGAAGGACTCCATTTTTTTTTTTAATAATCTAATAAGTGCTGTGATCAATTGGATTAGAGGGAATTTTATTTCTGCGTGCCCTTTCCTGTCAGCACACCTGCTTCATTCTCAGTTTAACAGAAATTTAGTTTAGTTATTCCTTAGCTCATGATTACGGATTGACGAGTTCCAAAATTTCGGGAATTTTTCAGGAAAAATTATTTCGTTTTCCGGGCAAGATTTATCTTACCTCGGGATTATTTCGGGACGGGATTATGTCCTCAAAACGGTAATCTGTTGTGCAATCGTCTTTTAATATAATTAGTATTGTTGGACCAAGGTTGGTTAATTGTTGTATACATTACATTAATATTATTATTTTAATAATATTATTATCTTAGTATAGATATTTAAAGGGTACGCAAACATAGTTATAATTATTTTAGAATTAATTATCTTAATTATACATTGATATATACATTTGTTTGTGCTCGATAAAGAGAGTACCTCGAAATATTGCAACAAAATGGTGTTAATTTCTTAAGTGTGTTTAAATTAACATTATTATAATTATATTAAATATATATTAATTTACTTACAGTTTATCATATTACAAGGCAAGAATGGATACATAAATCAAATGAACAAACTCAATTTGTTCCAACTTTCATTTCACTTAGAAAAATAAAACTGAAATATTCTGCGTGCGTGGGTGGAGACTATTGGTAATTTGTATATCCCACTCCATCCAGGTGCACTCACAACTCAGAATGGCCATAGGGGTTAAGACGTGTGGACAGTAAGTCAAAGGTCATAGGTTTGAGACCCGTCCTGGTCATGATCTTTTTGAAACTAAAATCCTTTTTTAAAATTTATATTATTGGTTTATCTATCTTTAGTTATATTATCAGTAATAAAACACAATTATTACTGCAACATTAAATGAAACAAATTATAAGTTAGAGAATATAGAATACTTAAATCTGAATTTGAATTACAATTAATTTTTCTGCCACTTTTATACAGTATTATAAACTCTATTTCTACTCAGCATATAATTTGTGTTGCTTATTGACTGCCAATTTAAATTAAGATAGTTGTCTGCTTTGTTTACAAACACAACTTGCCCAACTTGCTAACTTTACTCAGCTGTCGTATTGAATTTGGATGCAAAGAAGGGAAAGTGAACACATGCTACGGTAAACAAAATGATTCGTAAAAAATTGCCAAAATAAAAACTGTGGTTTTTGCCAGCTACAAACTTATAACTATATAAATGTAAGATATCATATTTTTTCTTCATCCTGGGCCTAAGGGAAATCTTTTGACACCAATCTGGCCTCTCTACGTTCAGTAGTTTACTCGGAATAGGTGGTTACACGTTCCTTATACATGGGAATGACGAAAAAAGGCCAAAAAACAGTGTTTTTTTGCCGATTACAAACGTATAACTGAGTAAATTTAAGATATCGTATTGTTTTCATCATCCTTTGCCTAAGGGAAATCTTTTGACACCAACCTGGCCTCTCGACGTTAGTAGTTTACTTGGAATAGGTGGTTACACGTTGCCTTCTATACAATCAATCAATCAATCATAAATCTTTATTTGTCTTTGTACATATACACTATTATTATATAGGATTACAAAATATGATCAGGTGATTTGTCATATATTCTTACAAAAAAACTAAACTTAATCCCTAGTCCACTATCATCCTAATTATCCCTAGAACATAAAGTTTGCAGTTGCTGACGTGGTAGTGTGGTTTGATAGTATGTGGTATACTGTAATGAACTGTAACTACAAATATGACAGTGAGTCAGCATTTTTTTATCCAAACACCACTTTCTAAATTACAGAGAGAAGGATAGTTAGCAAAGCAATAAGTCGTAATCTCGGTTTTTAAAGTGTCTCTATCATGTCTAACTTTATCAATATAGATATTTTTGGTTTCTTGTAAAATCTATGGCAGATAATATTGTGTTCCACAGCTGATCACGCGGAGCTTAACAAGGATCGGTGTGTTCTAACATAGCTGGTTTCTGTGCAGATGCCACGAAGAAGTCAGGGTCGCGGTTGGTTGGGGACGTGGACTATGAGGCAGCGAGCCGCGTGGCCGGTTACATCACGCCGGTGCCGGGTGGTGTGGGGCCCATGACTGTGGCCATGCTGATGAACAACGTGCTGCAGTCGGCCAAGCGAGTGGCTCAGCAGAAGCTCAGCAACCGGTGGAACATCAGCCACCTGCCACTCCCCCTCACAGACCCGGTGCCCAGGTAACTGGCCAACAATCAGATACCGATCAATGTATCGTTGAGTTATCAATGTTGGCAATACGGTAGGAGAGTGAAATGGTTGGTATTATGATGGGACGGGCTCTCACACGTTCAATTTTGACGTGATAAAAGTAAAAAAAAAGACGTTAAATTAGAATCTTTAAAATACGTTATTGAACAATTTATCATAGGGATTATCATAGGGGTTATCATAGGGATATCATAAGATTAACTTTTAATACAATAATATTATAATTAATCAGATTTAAACTTCTGTTATGTTACTTTAAAGTTTAAAATTATATATATAAATATTACCAAAAATAAATGGTAATAGAACAATAAAATTCTTAACCAATAAATAGTTTTGAAGTTTGGCAGATGTTATTTTAATCATTCCCCTTCTGGAATCAATCAAAAGTAATACTCAGGTATGGAGCAAGAAATTTTATAATCATTGTTTGTTCCTAAGGATGCAGCATATTTCCTCCAGCATTTCTGGTGTGAAGCTTCATGGGGATGGATTGCTTATAAATCAGGAGACACCTTGCTCGCGACTCCCATCTGACAGATGAACGGCAAACTTTTTATAAGCACTTTTCCAACAAACGTGTGGAAAATCTTCAGATTTGTTTTATTTATCAAGCTTTTAGTTTATGTTAGTTTTTGTCTGATAGTTGTAATATAAATCTAAATTGTTTTTTCTATTATGGATAAATCAGTAGAATACATTGTGTGAATCAATTGTGTTTTGTGTAATCAATAAATAATTCTATAACTGTGATGATGTCCTTTTGGAATCCTAAAATATCAGGATCATTCGATTTTATCAGTTGTAGACTGTGATGAAGGAAAAATTTAGTTTCAAGCATTGCAAGTGATAGGGTTTACATTAGGTCCTATTAAAGTTCCTTGATTCTATTTCACTCCCTTAACCCTTTGAACGCCATGCAACAATTTATCACTGCGCATCTTCTTTCTGAAAAGTACATTGTTACGATATTTTTTTTTAGTCAGTTCAACCGAAAAGTGCCTTGCAACAATATATCGTTGTGCATCTACTTTTGATTATTTTTATGGATATATCGTTTGAATCAGATTATTGAAATATTGATTTCTTCATTCGATAATACATGTAATCTATATTTCTATATATTCGTGTTTTTTTAGTTTCAGGATAGGAATTTAATTATCTGTTTATGCTTGTTCTCTTAAACTACACTCCAAATTACAAACATTCCTGGCACTTTCGGGGATGACCACCATAAAAACTCTGCCACTCAAATGATTAAAACCCAATTTTTGAGCTCCTAATCTGGAGATTTTAAATGAGTATGAGAAAATTCTCCCTGTATCTTAAAATGTTTTAAAATCGTCCACCTTTCTTTAGTTAGTAGCCAGATAACTAGTTTTCATTGTATTTCTTTACTTCTTTTGAACTTTATCGTTTGGTTTTTTGTTGTTGCTAGTTTTAAATTTATATTATTTTATCATCCCCTAAAAGTAGGGGTTTGCGAATACTCGAAAATTTGAGTATTACAATACTTGACACAACCCAAGTTTTGAAAATTACTTGAAAGTTCGAGCGAGTATTTCCTGCCGATCTCCAGAATATCGCGAACAATTGCGAATGGCCAAATCACGTAGTAACGGCCGCAAAAGATGACTGAACCATGTAAAATCGCCCAAAAATTATGACAGAAAACATGAATAGGTCATAATTTACAACTGAACCTTTATAAATGACAACTGGAACGCATAATTTTGGACGTAATTGGTGACGTTATCCATGATATGAGCCGGTAATGACGACTGTACCCGACTGGACCGCTTTATTTTGGCCGTAAGTGAATACGTGACACATGATATCAGAAGGAAATGATGGCCGTTTCGTGTAATTTCGGCTGTAAATGACGACGAAAAGCTTAGTAACAGCAAAAAAAGTACGATTGGACTGCATAATATCGGCCGAAAATGGCATCAGATCCATTTGGTAATTGCCAAAGGCAACCAGACCGTGTTTTATCGGCCCAATCAACGACCAAACCATGTTTTATTTTCAATACAGAATATTCTTTGATAGTACTGGCCAAAAATGTGTATTGCTACAGGAAAATGCCACAATGACACAGCATGTTGTATTTCTACTTATATATTGGTTAGAAACTATGATTAGACTATCAAATTATGTCTGGAGTCAAAGTCAAAGACAAATACAAAGTCAGAGTGGTATACAAATTATTCCATTACACTCTTTGAAACTACCAACCAATATACCTACCAATATATGAAGTGAGTATTTCAATAGTAAATACTCACTTTATTATGCAACTAATAATAAACACAAACATAATGCTATTTAGCAAAGTATTAATTAGGGGTGTGCGAGTAGTGAATTTTTTTAATCGAGTCACGTCGAGTCGAGTAGTGCCAATTATTTTTGAGTTTCGAGTATTTTCGAGCGAGTATTTCCCATCAGTTTGTAGTTTAAAATAGTGTAATGGGATTTGGATACTACCCTAGATTTGATAACGGAAACATGGTTTCTAACTAATACATGAGTAGCAATGCAATGTTTTGGCCAGTACTAACTGTATTACGTATTGACAAACAAAAAGCGGTTTGTAATTTGTTCCCGGCCGATAAAACACAGTCCAGTTGTCATTTGACCAATATCACCTGGTCCAGACATCGCTTATAATCATTATTAGAGGACGAAATCGTTAGTTATGGCCAAAATTACACAGTTCAATCGTCATTTACAGCCGATTTTACGTGATGAGATCACCTTTTGCGGCCGTTACTACGCGTTTTGGCCGGTCGCAATCGTTAGCGATCGTCATTTTCGGCTGATTTCACGCGATGCGATCTCCTTTTGCGGCCGTTACTACGAGTTTTGGACGGTCGCAATCGTTAGCGATCGTCTGGAATTCGGCAGGAAATACTCGCTCGAACTTTCGAGTATTTTTCAAACTTCGAGTCGAGTTCGAGTATTAAAATACTCAGCCGAAAACTCGAAGTTTCGAGTACTCGCACACCCCTAGTATTAATCAAGAAATATTCAGTTAGGTGAAATCGTAAAGAAGCAATATATTTTAGGAAACAACAAGTACAAGACAATTATAAAAGGAAATGCCAACCAACTGTTTATAAATAAACTAAATACAACTGAATAAAGTAATCAGCTTATGTGGGTTAGTCAGTAGATAAACTATTTATTTGAAAATTAGAAGACGCGGAATAACAGTAAGTTCAAGATACTTTCCATTATTTTATCTAAAGACAATTTTAAATCAATTCAACTAAATTTACTTCATTTACTAAATTCAATCCAAATATTTTACTTACTATTATTTTCAGGTCATAGTGACTAAAAAGTATATTTTAATAACAACATTTATAAATGGAACCCCATACACTGTTTTGATCCAATCCAACTCGACCTGTGTTTTTTTATTTTATTATTTGAATACTTGACTCGAACTCGAGATTCAAATCTTTTGCCATTGACTCGATTCGACTTAAAAAACCTGTACTCGCACATCTCTAGAATTTAGTGAACCATAGAGGTCAGATCAGGATATCTGCTATTTTTATTATACCGTAGTTATATGTAGCTTGACAGTCCTCTGGTAAGAAAATCTGGAAACCTTTTACTTGAATGAATAATATTATCACTTTAATAGTGAGTCTTAATTTCAAATTCACAGAGTTCAACGGTTTGCTATAAACAAAATTAAACCGTTCAGTATTACAATGAGGTTTAGAATGTTGTCACCATCACTTACTATCTTTAGGGTAAAAAAAAATCGTTGAGCTCTTGCATCTCTACATTATTTTATCAAAGTATCGTGAATACAGGTTTGCACAAAATAAGAGCTTGGACATTGATAAACTTAAAAGACTGTGTTACAAAATGTGGGTACATATTATTTGTACAGATGCCCATAGTCAAATTTAACCGCCGACAGTTTATTAATGGGTTTAAACTAGGCTATGTTATTTTACCATTATATGATTATAAAACATTTTGCTGATTTATAATAAAAGTTGATTTAGAATAAATTGTAAATTTAAAAATACTTTGAAATTATCCTTCTGGCTAAGTTAAAATAATAATTTTACCTCTCTTTTTGTTCAGATCCGTTTTCAAAAATAATATTCTAAAATTAGGAACTGTTTTTTATAAATTCAATTAGGGATGAGTCGATACCAAAGTTGATCGATCCTCGATACCGATACCGATACCAGAGAAATCGATTCTCGATACCATCGACACCTTCGATCTTTCAGTACCTATAGTTGTTAAAACTATTGTTAAAAACCATTACAAATGTATGTTACCATTTAAAATTATTATTAGTATTTTGTAGTTAATTATCAAACAAAATGTTTAATGCAAGTTTTTACATAATTTAATGTTTATGTTTATGTGTTGTTGAAGGGACGGATTCAGAGATCCAAAGATTAAAAGATTAGTATAATGTTAATTTCACTAGTATGCTATAGTAATATAGAAAAATAAAACTATTTATTATACATAATTATTATTCATAATGGGGAAAACTTGGTTATCTTGCCGCCGGCCCAAACAATCCCCGCGCCTTTTGGAGCGTGGGTAAGCAGCGGGAGCATCGCTTACCGTGCACTTCGTAGCGCGGGTAAACGGCGGGGGTATCGATGGTATCGGTATTGACATTGAACGAATGAATCTCGATACCGATACCAATGTCCAAGAATCGGTGGTATCGAGAATCGATTCATCCATAAATTCAATACAATATGGTTTAAACATAGTTTATCTTTACCACTCTGATTAGATAGGAAGTCTGAAAGAAAATTTGATATCCAAGGATTGTTTATTGCATGGGTTAAATGTTAGTAAAAGAGTACTTTTAATTTAGTTTTGGTTGACGTCATAAAGAAACTGTTCTGATACAATTTTGGAGGAAAAGAATTGCAAATAAATTACATTATCTTAATTTTTTATAGAATGTCTCGTATTTAACCTGTTTCTTCATAGTTTGGCGACAGCGTGGTTTGTACGCTTGACAGGTCTTTTTACAAAAATGTCCTTGTTATTATTTATTGGTGAAATAATTAATAAATGTAATCAATAAAATATTCTCGAATGTTATACATTGATAATAACAAGGGTAGTAAAGGTAGATATGAATTACATTGGCGTAAAACATCATAAATACCCAAAATAACTGGGTACTTATGAATTTTGGGTATTTACTCTGAGTTTTAAATACCCGGATGTTTTACATCACTAGCCTTGACCTAGGCAACATGGACTAATGCTGATCAAATACACCTCAACTTATTGGATCGTAAGTTAAGACTGAATAATAATTATGGGAAATTTATATAAGTAGTATAAGTTTATAAAAAAGAAGGTGTATATAAGCAGCATAACACCTTGGTACTAACTAATATGAAGGGACTGTTAATTTTATGCTGAATTTTTCTAGTGATATTGACATTGCTCGGGCTCAAGAACCAAAGGATATACTATTGCTTGGACGTGAAATCGGCCTTACTCCAAGTGAGATTCTTCCATATGGTAGTAAAAAAGCCAAGGTCATACTCAGCGTTCTTGATCGGCTCAAAAATATGGAAAACGGCAAATACATTGTTGTGGCTGGGTAAGTTCATGATTACAGTGTTTATATCCAATTTCATATATGGCTAATTGCCTCATATCGACGAAGGCCAAAGAAACTGAGTTATGATAATAAAACTTCCTATTGGCTATAATAATTTCTGTAGTCTTTGTACTGAATCGAAGTGGTGATGAATTTTGGCTGATATCTTTTACCTCATCCTTAGCCTTATGTTAAACCTTTGGTTTTTTCTTATGGTAACTGATGTTAAGAAATATCTTGTAATAGTCCTGGTCTTTTCAGAGATCTGAAGACTAAATATTGATTAGGAGTGGGGACCATTATTAGGAGTGGGAGCACTAGTAGTTTTAAATATCAAAACACTTATACGTTAATATAGGGTGAAGATTGATTTAAAAAAAACTCAAAACATACTTAAACCTTGAAGAATTTGTATTCATTTATATGATGGCCAGCTAAATAATATCAAGTAATTTGGTAATACAGCTAAATTAGCTTTTGAATCCCAAAAACATGTTCACAAAGTTTCATAAGGATATGTTTTCAGTATAACTCCAACTCCTCTTGGAGAAGGAAAAAGCACAACCACAATTGGGTTAGCTCAGGCCCTTTCAGCTCACAAACACAAGAATACCTTCGCTTGTGTGCGGCAACCTTCCATGGGGCCTACTTTTGGAATTAAAGGTCAGTACAAAAAAGTTTGAAGTATATTAATAAATGTAATAGTGGGTAAGTTGTGTATTAAGCAGTTAATTACTTATTATCCATACTAATATATAGAGAAGGTGATGTCTGTCAACATGTATGTTCCATTCTAATGCCAAAACATCTGAAGTTATGTTCCTTCGTTTTTATTTGTTACAAATTTTGAAAAAATTCAAGGTCATTGGTCACGACTAAGCCGATCCGAATTTCTGAGAGTCTGCTGTATTGATGGGCATTTTCAGACTGTAAGCAGCATAACTTTATTTCCAAAAAAATAGTTAATATTGAAACTATAGCCAATGTAAAACTAGAGTTATAATTCAGATAAGCATATTCTTATATGGAAAATAGAATTTGAACACCAGCCAGTTTTGTGTTACCTGCTGTCATGCGAGATCTAATGGATTTTTGTTGAAATTTTATCAAGTATTATGCAAATCAACAATTTGGCTTATTCAACGAGGATGATAGTACCCCTGTGCAGATGTGACCTGATCAAAGTGATATGTAGTCCTTCAGGCTGCATTTGTTTTAAACTTGTTTAAAATCTCCATTAGTGATCCCCATGGAGGAGTTCAACTTGCTGCTGGCAGAACTGGACACTCGGGTGTTTCACGACAACATTCAGAGTGACGCTGCACTCTACAACAAACTGGTGCCCAAGGTCACATCTCACATACCTGTTACAAGTGTCTTGTGTGACACAGGTGGTGCAGCAGGTTGCGGATACTGCCAGGTGATTCCCATGGAAGAGTTCAACCTGCACCTGACCGGGGACATCCATGCCATCACTGCGGCCAACAACCTGCTGGCGGCACAGCTATCCATGAGAACACTCAGAGTGACGCTGCACTCTACAACAGACTGGTGCCCAAGGTCACATCTCACATACCTGTTACAAGTGTGTTGTTGTGTGATACAGGTGGTGCAGCAGGTGGCGGATACTGCCAGGTGATTCCCATGGAAGAGTTCAACCTGCACCTGACCGGGGACATCCACGCCATCACTGCAGCCAACAACCTGCTGGCGGCACAGTTAGACACTCGGGTGTTCCATGAGAACACTCAGAGTGACGCTGCACTCTACAACAGACTGGTGCCCAAGGTCACATCTCACATACCTGTTACAAGTGTGTTGTGTGACACAGATGGTGCAGCAGGTGGCGGATACTGCCAGGTGATTCCCATGGAAGAGTTCAACCTGCACCTGACCGGGGACATCCATGCCATCACTGCGGCCAACAACCTGCTGGTGGCACAGCTATCCATGAGAACACTCAGAGTGACGCTGCACTCTCCGACAGACCGATGCCCAAGGTCATCTCACATACCTGTTACAAGTGTGTTGTTGTGTGATACAGGTGGTGCAGTAGGTGGCGGATACTCCCAGGTGATTCCCATGGAGGACTTCAACCTGCACCTGACTTGGGGACATCCACGCCATCACTGCAGCCAACAACCTGCTGGCGGCACAGTTAGACACTCGGGTGTTCCATGAGAACACTCAGAGTGACGCTGCACTCTACAACAGACTGGTGCCCAAGGTCACATCTCACATACCTGTTACAAGTGTGTTGTGTGACACAGATGGTGCAGCAGGTGGCGGATACTGCCAGGTGATTCCCATGGAAGAGTTCAACCTGCACCTGACCGGGGACATCCATGCCATCACTGCGGCCAACAACCTGCTAGTGGCACAGCTATCCATGAGAACACTCAGAGTGACGCTGCACTCTCCGACAGACCGGTGCCCAAGGTCACATCTCACATACCTGTTACAAGTGTGTTGTGTGACACAGGTGGTGCAGCAGGTGGCGGATACTGCCAGGTGATTCCCATGGAAGAGTTCAACCTGCACCTGACCGGGGACATCCATGCCATCACTGCGGCCAACAACCTGCTGGCGGCACAGCTATCCATGAGAACACTCAGAGTGACGCTGCACTCTCCGACAGACCGATGCCCAAGGTCATCTCACATACCAGTTATAAGTGTGTTGTTGTGTGATACAGGTGTGCTGCAGGTGGCGGATACTCCCAGGTGATTCCCATAGAGGACTTCAACCTGCACCTGACCGGGGACATCCACGCCATTACTGCGGCCAACAACCTGCTGGCAGCACAGCTAGACACTCGGGTGTTCCATGAGAACACTCAGAGTGACGCTGCACTCTACGACAGACCGGTGCCCAAGGTCATCTCACATACCAGTTACAAGTGTGTTGTGTGACACAGGTGGTGCAGCAGGTGGCGGATACTCCCAGGTGATTCCCATGGAGGAGTTCAACCTGCACCTGACCGGGGACATCCACGCCATCACTGCGGCCAACAACCTGCTGGCAGCACAGCTAGACACTCGGGTGTTCCATGAGAACACTCAGAGTGACGCTGCACTCTACGACAGACCGGTGCCCAAGGTCATCTCACATACCAGTTACAAGTGTGTTGTGTGACACAGGTGGTGCAGCAGGTGGCGGATACTCCCAGGTGATTCCCATGGAGGAGTTCAACCTGCACCTGACCGGGGACATCCACGCCATCACTGCGGCCAACAACCTGCTGGCAGCACAGCTAGACACTCGGGTGTTCCATGAGAACACTCAGAGTGACGCTGCACTCTACAACAGACTGGTGCCCAAGGTCACATCTCACATACCTGTTACAAGTGTGTTGTGTGACACAGATGGTGCAGCAGGTGGCGGATACTGCCAGGTGATTCCCATGGAGGAGTTCAACCTGCACCTGACCGGGGACATCCATGCCATCACTGCGGCCAACAACCTGCTGGTGGCACAGCTATCCATGAGAACACTCAGAGTGACGCTGCACTCTCCGACAGACCGATGCCCAAGGTCATCTCACATACCTGTTACAAGTGTGTTGTTGTGTGATACAGGTGGTGCAGTAGGTGGCGGATACTCCCAGGTGATTCCCATGGAGGACTTCAACCTGCACCTGACTTGGGGACATCCACGCCATCACTGCAGCCAACAACCTGCTGGCGGCACAGTTAGACACTCGGGTGTTCCATGAGAACACTCAGAGTGACGCTGCACTCTACAACAGACTGGTGCCCAAGGTCACATCTCACATACCTGTTACAAGTGTGTTGTGTGACACAGATGGTGCAGCAGGTGGCGGATACTGCCAGGTGATTCCCATGGAAGAGTTCAACCTGCACCTGACCGGGGACATCCATGCCATCACTGCGGCCAACAACCTGCTGGTGGCACAGCTATCCATGAGAACACTCAGAGTGACGCTGCACTCTCCGACAGACCGGTGCCCAAGGTCACATCTCACATACCTGTTACAAGTGTGTTGTGTGACACAGGTGGTGCAGCAGGTGGCGGATACTGCCAGGTGATTCCCATGGAAGAGTTCAACCTGCACCTGACCGGGGACATCCATGCCATCACTGCGGCCAACAACCTGCTGGCGGCACAGCTATCCATGAGAACACTCAGAGTGACGCTGCACTCTCCGACAGACCGATGCCCAAGGTCATCTCACATACCAGTTATAAGTGTGTTGTTGTGTGATACAGGTGTGCTGCAGGTGGCGGATACTCCCAGGTGATTCCCATAGAGGACTTCAACCTGCACCTGACCGGGGACATCCACGCCATCACTGCGGCCAACAACCTGCTGGCAGCACAGCTAGACACTCGGGTGTTCCATGAGAACACTCAGAGTGACGCTGCACTCTACGACAGACCGGTGCCCAAGGTCATCTCACATACCAGTTACAAGTGTGTTGTGTGACACAGGTGGTGCAGCAGGTGGCGGATACTCCCAAGTGATTCCCATGGAGGAGTTCAACCTGCACCTGACCGGGGACATCCACGCCATCACTGCGGCCAACAACCTGCTGGCAGCACAGCTAGACACTCGGGTGTTCCATGAGAACACTCAAAGTGACGCTGCACTCTCCGACAGACCGGTGCCCAAGGTCATCTCACATACCTGTTACAAGTGTGCTGTTGTGTGACACAGGTGGTGAAGCAGGTGGCGGATACTGCCAGGTGATTCCCATGGAAGAGTTCAACCTGCACCTGACCGGGGACATCCACGGCATCACTGCGGCCAACAACCTGCTGGCAGCACAGCTAGACACTCGGGTGTTCCATGAGAACACTCAGAGTGACGCTGCACTCTACGACAGTCCGGTGCCCAAGGTCATCTCGCATACCTGTTACAAGTGTGTTGTTGTGTGACACAGGTGGTGCAGGCGGCAGCGGATACTCCCAGGTGATTCCCATGGAGAAGTTCAACCTGCACCTGACCGGGGACATCCACGCCATCACTGCAGCCAAAAACCTGCTGGCGGCACAGCTAGACACTCGGGTGTTCCATGAGAACACTTAGAGTGACGCTGCACTCTACGACAGACCGGTGCCCAAGGTCATCTCACATACTTGCTACAAGTGTGTTGTTGTGTGACACAGGTGGTGCAGGAGGCAGCGGATACTGCCAGTGATTCCCATGGAGAAGTTCAACCTGCACCTGACCGGGGACATCCACGCCATCACTGCAGCCAACAACCTGCTGGCGGCACAGCTAAACACTCGGGTGTTCCATGAGAACACTCAGAGTGACGCTGCACTCTACGACAGACCGGTGCCCAAGGTCATCTCACATACCTGTTACAAGTGTGTTGTTGTGTGACACAGGTGGTGCAGGAGGCAGCGGATACTGCCAGTGATTCCCATGGAGAAGTTCAACCTGCACCTGACCGGGGACATCCATGCCATCACTGCGGCCAACAACCTGCTGGTGGCACAGCTCGACACTCGGGTGTTCCATGAGAACACTCAAGAGTGATGCTGCACTCTACGACAAACCGGTGCCCAAGGTCATCTCGCATACCAGTTATAAGTGTGTTGTTGTGTGACACAGGTGGTGCAGCAGGTGGCGGATACTCCCAGGTGATTCCCATGGAGGAGTTCAACCTGCACCTGACCGGGGACATCCACGCCATCACTGCGGCCAACAACCTGCTGGCGGCACAGCTGGACACTCGGGTGTTCCACGAGAACACTCAAAGTGACGCTGCACTCTACGACAGACTGGTGCCCAAGGTCATCTCTCATACCTATTATTCTTTGTTTATTTTAAAATTAAGTGGGCAAACAATTTTTCTAATTAAATTTAAATTTAACTTTTGAATTTCACTTCTCCTATCAATCTTTTTCTTTTATTCTTCCTTGATATATATTTCAATAAACCGAAAAATGAGATTTTTGTTTTGTGTTTCTATGAAGGCCTACACACCTTTAATGATAGTCAGTAGTATTTCTTTTAGCTTTAAGATTTTAACCCCTAGTTTGTTTCCAAAAATAATAAAAATTAAGAATTTATTTTAATCTTATCATTGAAATATTACAAAGACTTTGGTTGGCAGTAGTCTTGTCCAGTGGTTAGTAATATGCAATACAGTACAGATAAAAAACAAATATTGCAGCGGAAATATTTTCTTAAGATACTGTAACGCACTTTAAAAAATCATGTAACAAGAAAATTAAAAATTTTAACATTTTAAAAATGAAAAATAAATATAGGCTGAACTATATTTAAAATATATAATGTAGGGACGGCAAACCAAATTGTGTAAACAGTAGAGATGTGCGAGTACTCGAAATTTTGAGTTCGAGCCGAGTTCGGCTCTGAAACTCGAAGTTTTACTGAAACTCGAAGGTTTCGAGCGAGTTTACTCCCGCCGTTTACCTGCGCTACGACGAGTCGTCCGCGGCCGCGTGTCGTCTGTTAAATTCAAATTAAGTGTCAACACATTTGAGGTGTTAAAGAGTTGTGATGTGGATTTTAGTGTTTTATTAATAAATAAGTAAGTTGTGGCTTATAAATTTGTGTTAGCCTACTCTTTACATCAAAATGGAGGATTTACCAGGACCTTCAGACTGAGCTGCATGAACACTTAGTATAGTCCACTTTTAGGTTAACCTAACCTTGTAATTTTTTATAGTAAAATATCAAAAACAAATCTGAAATGAACTCTAATAGGTAAGCATAAGAAGTTTGTTCTTGTTTTTTGTTCCATAATAATTGAAATTGAGTCAATCCATTAACTTTAGGCTCAACTATTGTCCTTTGGCATTGAGCTGTTTTTAAAGACAAGTGATTTGTTTTGGCCTTGTTTAAGTTTCATTAATGATTTTTTAAATAATTTGTAATATTTTAAAACTCTATTTAAGTTATGGCTTCAATTTTATCAATTGATTTGCCAGGCACTTTCAAACATAGTATCTTCATGTTTTTACTAATTGATTGTTCTTATTAAGACTATTAGTGTTAAAATTAATGCTAAGATATGTTATTAAATATATTTTGTGTGGTAAGTAAGTAGGTTAATGTTTTACTATGTAATAGGCCTTTTAAATATTAAAATAAAGTTTATTTTAACTTATAGGCCTAAATGTAATTTTATTTTCTCCATTCGTAGAAAGATGTAGCTTAGGCCTAAACATAATATACAAAACATAGGATAACTAAAAAAGAGGAAATAAAATAAAAAAACTGAGATTATTTTTTAATGAAACTGTTAATTAATACCATATAGGCTATAACAACCTTAATACCAAAAGATTAAAAGTATTTTACCTTCATGGCAAAATGTTATGCAATAACTTTGGTATGATCCAATTCAACTCAACCTATGTGTTTTTTGTTTTTTTTATTCGTATACTCGACTCGAACTCGAGATTAGAATCTTTTGCCATTTACTCGACTCGACTTAAAAAAACCTGTACTCGCACATCTAGTAAACAGTCATTAGTTAAAATGCTAGATGTCAACGAACAAGTAAGAAATATTTAGATTTACTTTTGTCTGTGAAATGCAGGTGAAGGGCAAGAGAGCGTTCTCGGCCATACAGATGCGGAGGCTCCAGCAGCTGGGCATCACTACCTTAGACCCGGAGTCTCTCTCTGACGAGGAGAAGAGGTCCTTCGCCAGGCTGGACATCGACCCTGCCACCATCTCCTGGACCAGAGGTAAAAACGGGGTCTGTTCCGAATTGGTGGTTCTTAAGCGTTTTACTGTTTTTCCATAAGTTTTACGTTGAAACTTAGCCTGTGGGGCATAGCCCTGGGGACTGATATGAATTATGAGGGATATCTGCAAATTTATATGACAATACCTTTCTAACGGAGTGAGTGAAATACTTCTATGAGTTTTTTTTTCTACACATACGCTGAGAAATGCGTAATACAATCTTTGTGCTTGTCTAATATAATTATTATGACGGGCGCAGTCAGGAACTGGAAGTAGTATGTAGGAATTATTTTATACTGATTAGGGGTGAGCGAGTAGTGATTTTTTTATTCGAGTCGAGTAATGCCAATTATTTTCGGGTTTCGAGTATTTTCGAGCGAGTATTTGCCATTTTAGTTGGTAGTTTAAAATAGTGTAATGGGGTTTGGATCCCAGCCTAGATTTGGTAATCTTAACATGGTTTCTAACTAGGGGTGTGCGAGTAGTGAATTTTTGAATCGAGTCGAGTAGTGCCAATTATTTTCAAGTTTCGAGTATTTTCGAGCGAGTATTTCTCATCAGGTCGTAGTTTAAAATAGTATAATGGGATTTGGATACTACCCTAGATTTGATAACAGAAACATGGTTTCTAACTAATACATGAGTAGCAATTCAATGTTTTGGCCAGTACATACTGGATTACGTATTGACAAACAAAATGCGGTTTGTAATTCGTTCCCGGCCGATTAAACACGGTTTCATTAGGGGTTGTCATTTGACCAATATCACCTGGTCAGTCATCACTTATAATCATTTTTAGAGTGCGAAATCGTCAGTTACGGCCGAAATTATGCGGTCCGATCGTCATTTGCGGGCGATTTTACGTGATGAGATCGCCTTTTGCGGTCGTTACTACGAGTTTTGGACGGTCGCAGTCGTTAGCGAACTTTCGAGTATTTTGCAAAACTTCGAGTCGAGTTCGAGTATTAAAATACTCGGCCGAAAACTTGAAGTTTCGAGTACTCACACACCTCTAATACTGATGCCAGCAGAAAAGGACTAAAAGGTTGATTATTTGTGTAAATTCCTCCAAAATCTAATCTCACAACTGTTGTTTCCAGTTGTGGACGTAAATGACAGGTTCCTGCGCAAGATCATCATCGGGTGCGCAGACACAGAGAAGAACATGACACGGGAAACCAGTTTTGCGATCACGGTGGCCAGTGAGATCATGGCCGTGCTGGCCCTCGCCCAGGACCTCGCGGACATGAAGGCCAGGCTGGCCAAGATGGTGGTGGCCCTGGACAAGCGGGGCAACCCTGTTACTGCTGACGACTTGGTAAATATCACTTATATCATTGTAGCTTTATTGGTTTTTTGCATATTTCCTATTGTGAAGGAGCTATTAACATAAGTGGCACAGCCTACAGCAGGAGTTGGAGAACCTGATTAGTAGCTAGTTATAAAAGTGTTTTTGTAGAGAAATTGTTACAACAAATTATAAATTGAAACATCATGATTCAGGGTTTCATTCAAAATAACTATGTACAAAATATAAAGATAAAGACTGTATTGTGAAAGTGTAATTACATAATTTAATTTACAAGTCGACCACAAATTACGTCTTCAGTTTTGGACGATTTTCGGACTCCTCCCCCCTACAATCATAATAATTTAGCAACCCCCTCCCTATCCCGAACTTGGAAGGATGTAATTTTTGAACAAATAATAAAACCTTTTGTAAACAATGCAATCGTACTTAACTTTGTTGGATAGCGTCTACTACTATTACTAGAAGTTCTATTGACTACCTTGACTGTTTACCCATGTCAGTGGATGGAAGTGTAGTGGGATTACCAATCCTATGAAAATTTTCTTCCCTTCACAACTTGGATGAAGTACAGTCAGGGCATCTACTACGGAGTTCATAGTGACTACCATGACTGATTTACTGTATCCGTGGAGGGAAGTGTACTGGGAATACAAATCACACTCTTTCTTTCTGCCCTCCACAACTTGGATGAGGTACAGTCAGGGTATCTACTAGAAGTTCATAGTGATTTCCTTGACTGATTTACTGTATTCGTGAAGGGAAGTGTACTGGGAATACAAATCACACTCTTTCTTTCTGCCCTCCACAACTTAGATCAAGTACAGCCGGGGTAACTACTAGCATTTCTTAATGACTTACTTGACTGGTAGGCTAAATCCGTGGAGGGAAGTGTAGAGGCATTAAAATCTGACTTTCGCTTTCTGCCCTCCACACTTATCTCCTGATTGTTTTTTCAGGGCATGACGGGAGCCTTAGCTGTGCTTCTAAAGGACTCCATACAGCCGACGCTAATGCAGACATTGGAAGGCTCGCCCGTGTTTGTTCACGCCGGACCCTTCGCCAACATTGCCCACGGCTGCTCCTCCATCGTGGCCGATGCCCTCGCTCTGAAGATCACCGGCCCCGACGGCTTTGTGGTCACCGAGGCTGGCTTCGGCTCTGATATTGGTAAACAGAAAGCAACTTGACAAAATTTAATGTTATTAAGAAAATAATTAGTATAGAAAGCTATATTATTAGACATTTCTCAAATGTTGTTTATGATGATCCAATGGGTTTTTCCCTTCTTGATTTATTTTCACAGTATTAAAAGACTTTGTGTTACCTAAGGTTATATATATATATATATATATATATATACATTTCATGCTTTGTTTCCTAGTCACTGTAGATAAAAAAAACTTTAGTAAGTTTTGAAATAAAATAGTTAGTAAAAAGCGTAAAAGAGGGCCTGATTCTGCAGTGCCTAGAGGGCACCTGAACTCTAAATGTAGCAGTACACGGGTTTTGATAAAATAGATCTTACAGTAATATTGGTTATGTCCAGATTAAAGCTCTACTGATATAAATACGCTTAAAATATGGTAAAAAGCACAGCTTTTAATCAATATCATGATGCTCAACGAGCAAATTACTGTTTTCATTACAATTTAGCTTAAGATAAATAATAAAATAGTAAATTAAAAAACTTAAATTAAATTGTAAAATAAAAATACTCATATTGATTATTCTTTACCAACCTAGTATATTATTTGTGTACTCGAGTAAAAATGTGATGATGTGCTCCTACGCAACTTATCCAATATTTTAACCCATTGACATACGAGCTGGTCTCGTTCCTTACTTGTAATTTTTTAAACCTATGAATTGGAATAGAAATTTGTGTTTTTAAATTGATTAATGGTTTATTTTCAAAATACTGTTTTCATTCAGTTTTTAGAGTCGCATTGGCACACACACAGTAGACGTAAGTAAAAAGTAGCAAAATCAGTGTTGACCCTGTGCAACTCTCAAAGAATTAACCGATTCTGTCAAATTCCAAGCAAGCCTGCCACTGTTTGATTTACTTGGGCCCTCCCACCAACGTTGCCACAGACTGGTTAACTCATTGTGTGTTGCACGACTGGTCAGTTTTGGTCGTGTACGGGAATCAAACCCACGAACATCGTATCCACACCTGGCCAAGGTGTTTCCATGACGTAGCCAACTCAGCTAACACGACCAAGGGCCTAGCGGCGATATTAAGGTTTTTCAGTCAGTCCGCACTCCTAGCGGATAGAACCGTAGTCGCCCGTGGTCATTAGTTACATATTTTGCTCCTGGAGTGCAGCACCAATCAAATCCCGTTATAGGCTATTGCGAATAGAATAAAATTATTATCTTAATGGGTTAAGAAACTTTCTGGTTTCGTATGAGTGATTCAGTGTGGTCTTGCTATTAATTGCCAACATAGAATTTGTGAAGAGTTTCTTGCCATGATTTTAGGCTGTACAAATCAAGAGAAGAGAATTTTGTTCAATAAATATCGCTGAAAAAAACCTTTTGTATGATCACTGAACTGTATGATTGCAGGAATGGAGAAGTTCTTTGACATAAAGTGCCGGTCGTCAGGTCTAGTACCGGATGCAGTGGTCTTGGTGGCTACTGTCAGAGCTCTCAAGATGCACGGAGGTGGTCCTCATGTCACCCCTGGCCGCCCCCTTGACAAAGCCTACACTGAGGTAACACCCACATTAGCAAACCATGAGTCTTGCTGCACAAAACGTGTAGTAATATATCCCCTCTGATATTTTTCATGGGATCTCTTTGGATTATTATAATTGGCATGCTTGTGTACATTACAACTTAATTACAACAACCAGCTTTTGAAAAAGGTAAAACTTGTAGAACCTTTTTAATTAAATCCCAGCTTGGTATTTTCAAACTCTATAGTTCTTGGGTGCTTCAGATAAGTTTCAAATAGTTACAGACAGTGAATAAAAGCTGAAGCATTAAATGAGTGTTTAATAGTAATACAGTACACTCTCAGAAATCGGGATCACACTTATCCGGACTCACGGTTATCCGATCTTGATGATGAAGATGATCTTGATTTTTTATAATTTTTTGTTGCAAATAAAAACTATACAACAGAACTTCACGGTTTAGCGCCTTCATTTTTCACTTGATTACCCCGCATTACACAATTGTCATGTAGTTTGCATCGTCAGGTGCTCTAACCCGACCTTGGATGGGGTCCGATTCCTTCCTTGTGTTTGTTATTGATTACTTTCTGGTACGCTACTCCATCCAGGTCTTCTTCTGTCGATGACTCATCACTTTCTACTGGATGCTCACTCTTGTATTAGCACATAAACGTAACCCATATCATTATAACTGTTCACTGTAAAGGCGGAATTGATGATTCATGCCCACCTCCGGGAAGTCCGGATTTTTCAAAATCCGGATCGGCTGTCCACCACATAAGTCCGGATTTCTGAGAGTCTACTGTAATAATAAATGTATTCATTAATCCACTTGATTCAGGCCCAATATGCACAAATGTGTACAAATTCCAGCAGCACTATCTATGAGAGAAAGTATTTGTGCATGTATGCGACCTTGGGTCTGAAGAGGATATGGCGAACACACCACATGTTCTGGTAGTTATTTTCTCTACATTTTGATGTTAAAACATCATTTATGGTCGCTGTGGTCAGTTATTATTAGTAAACAATTTGTACACGATCCAGTCGTCCTTCAAAAGAATCAATAAAGCTACAGTCTTTTTTTGTCATCAGTTCACAGACACATTCTTAGTATGAATGGATTTATTTTTTCAGGAAAATCTTGAGCTACTTGAGAAAGGCGTTGCAAATATGGCAAAACATATTGAAAATGGCAGAAAATTTGGATTACCGGTCATCGTTGCCATCAACAGCTTTGTGTGAGTTTTAAATTTGTATGTTAGTTGAATGAAGGTATTAAGCCTTTCTGCATTAAAAGTGTTTATAATCTTAAAGTTATTAGTTTATTTGTGCCTGGTCATAGTATCCAATGTGAAAAAGATTAGTGTAGGATCCAGCAGTGAGAACATTGATAAACCGTTGTTCAGTAATTTAATTTAATTTAATTGGTGCTGTATTTTCAGAAGGGGTGTGCGAGCACTCGAATCTTTGAGTTTTTGGCAGGGTATTTTAATACTCAAACTCGACTCGGAAGTTTTTTAAAATATTCGTTCAAGCGAGTATTTCCCGCCGATTTCCGGACTATCGCTAATGATTGCGAACTGGCCAATTCGCGTAGTAACGGCTGCAAAGGGCGATTGCATCACGTCAAATCGGCCGAAAATGACGACCGGACCATATAATTTCAGCCGTAAATGACAAGGAAAGTATAATATCGGTCAAAAACTGGATTACATAATAAAGGCCGAAAATGATGACGGTATGCATATATGCAAAAGTGGTGACCGAGCCACTTAATATTGGCCATAACTAATGATTTCGTCATCTAATTTTGATTATAAGCAATGTCTGGACCAGGTGATATTGGCCAAATGACAACTGGATCGTGTTTCATCAGCCTGAAATGAATGTCAAACCGTGTTTTGTTTGTCAATACGTTATCCAGTTTGATTGTACTGGCCAAAACGTTGTATTGCTACTCATGTATTAGTTAGAAACCATATTTAGATTATCAAATCTGTAGTCGTACTGGTATCCAATTCCCATTACACTATTTGAAACTACCAACTAATGGCAAATACTCGCTCGAAACTCGAAAATAATTGGCATTATTCTATTAAAAAAATCACTACTCACACACCCCTAATTTTCAGACAGGGCTCTAGGCCAGGACTGGTACTTTTAGCGAATTTACCCTATAGGGAAGAGCTATAGAGTTGGCATGGTAAGACCTAGGCCCGGGACCATGATAACTTTTCGTTTTGAGGTCCCCAGACCCCAAAAACACCATTTGTTCAAAACTGTATATATATATTTGTGACGTATTTTTGCCGAAAAATAAAATTTTGAGCAACGAGTGACGTCTTAATGGGTTTGCCGGATAAAAACTCTAGCTGGGTTTCGCTCCAAGGCTCGAAAGTTCAAGATTTGGAATAGAAAAATGCATTTTAGTTCGAAGTGCCCTGTGTTCGCTCTCAGTAGACTTCAACTTTTAAAAGAGAGAAAAAAAAACTCAGACAAAAATAGGTCTTGTTACGTGAACATGGCTCTATGTAGTCATCATCGTTTTCAGGGCAGATAAAAAAATATATTTCAGTTTTATTCCGAACAAAGGTAGATGAGGAAGGTGAGCAATGAAAGAAGGGCAACGGTTGATTGTTAGATGGAAAGAGACGTGTTATTGTCCGTATCACACGAACATAGCAAAAGATAGTTAGCGAATAACAGAGATAGACCAGGTAGGGTAGACTAAGTTCGATTTAAAAAAAATATATGTTAGGTCCGTATTACACGAACATAGCAACAGAACAGGTGAATGAATTTAAAGCGGTACTAAATTTTATGAGAAGGTTAAGGAAATTTTAGTTTGGAAAAAAAATACCTTCTGTTGTAGTGAATAAAGTACAAGTCGGTAGTGAGTAACTACAAGGAGGAATAGTGAATAAAACTGAAATAATACGGTTAACTAGCAAAACTTCAGTGTTCTATATGTGGGTTTTAATTAGTTAAAAGACTGAAATATTCTACCAGCACCGTGTTCTCACGGACCTCAAGTAAATCTGAATGAATATTAATCGATACTTTTAAGACCGTATCACACGGACCTGGAATATAATTGAACCCACAGTATCTTATTTGACAAAACCGACTGTAGGTTATTATTAATACAAGTCACTACTCAACATTTTTAAGTTTCAGAGGGGAGTGCACAATATACCGTAACAAAATGGTCAAAGTCAAACACACAAATAATCAAAATGCAAAGCAGTAAGCAATAATAAATGCAGTAAGCAATATAAAATGTATTAGCAAATAATTAATTCAAGTAATCCATCTACACAAATATGGTCTACGGTGCATTCCAACTTACAATCACTTGATGCAATTCCTTATTGAGTTGGGGTTATACAAAATATCGTCCACAAAATCTACTATAAAATATTCGTAGATCTAATTTTCAAATAAACAATGACTGATTTTAGCTTAAATACTCTCTACAGACCGTATTACACGGACCTGTCCTGTATTAATTGAACATTCACTACGTTAGTGACAAATATCAATTCATGTACAATCCGTGTTTGCACGAACCTGTAGAGAAGCGGGAAAATGTTCTTTAATACAGAAATTAATTATCATAAACAAAAATCAATTTTAAACAAAGGTAGCTCGATTTAGTTCAACTGTGCAATTTCTCATAATCTTCACAGACCGTATTCCACGGACTTGGTTCGTATTAATAATTTTTTTTTTACTTCTATTACGTTCGTTAGAAATAAGTATTAATTTACAATACCTACTCGCACGGACCTGCAAAGACAAGTGAGAATTACTTGTTCAGAAATATTCTATTTACGATTATTTAAGTAAAATATAAAACTCGTCTGGTTACAATTATTTCTACAAACTGAGCCCTAGGGTTCCGTATTTTACGGAAATATTTCGTATTACTTTAATTCCCACTACGTTAGTGATAAATAATAAATATACGTTCCGTGCTTGCACGGACCTGTATCACAGTTTGCAAAAATAGTTCGCTCTGAAAATAATAAAATTATAAAAATTCTCGAGAGATGTACTTGACATTAATCAATTCTAATATGTAATTAGTTTAATTAACTTTTTAGTCAAGTTACTTTAAATATTTAACAACCTATGTGTTGTATAATCGCTCGTGGGTAACTTACAATTCGCTCGAGTTACTGCCGCTACTAAAGAGAGTCCAGAAACTGTCGTTCCGCTCCGCGCTCGGCGGTTTTGTTAACCCGGTCTCGTGGGTGCGCATGCGCGCCGGGCCCCACTCCCCAGGGGTGGGAGAGGAGGCAGGCAAAGTCGTCTCGATGTCGGTCGGCCGCGCCGCACCAACATCAACAGGCGTAGACACGCTTACTGATAAGGCCGCCGCAACAATGCGGGAGCGCTTCCCTTGTTCAGGCTCTTTCATAACAATGTTTAATAATTTCAAATACTGACTGAAACTACAGTTAAGTAAAGTAGACTGATGATGGACTTTCAATACAGAATAATTAAGTGATTTGTAGTAATCTGTTTACTATACGTAGTAATTTGAACCCATAATTCATTTATTACTTCATAATAATAGTCGTATTTGTGACATCTTGGTTAACACTTGGTTATTATATTAAAAAAAATCTCAATATTTTGGAGTCCCTTACATATTATATATATATATATATATATATATATATATATATATATATATATATATATATATATATATATATATATATATATATATATGTGTGTGTGTGTCCGTGGGTGCGATAACTCTCGTAAAAAAGGTCCGATTTTGATGAAATTTGGTACAAACGTGTAAAGCAGCATTTATGACTAAGTTTGAAAACCAGACAGATCGACCTATTCGAAAGGGTATTTTGGGGGGGTTTTGTACCCCAAAAATGGGTTTTTTGGTTTTTTTATATACAATTTTTGAAAAAGTCAAATTTTATTTTTCCCCATTGGAATCAGCTTAAAAAGATGCACAATTTGATGTTTTAATCATTGCTCTACGTCAATTAGTTACTGAGATATTGAAAGTGCTAAACACAGTACGTTGTCCAATGTTATTCTTATGGAGGATGAGAAAAATTGTATATCTCGCTTATTTATCAACTTATCCTTACGAAACTTGGTATATTGCTTCATTTCATTGTGGTATATTGATATTTGTACAAAAACCCATTTTTTGGCCGATAGTCCCCGTAGCAGCAAACCTGTATACTCAGCCCCATGTTATTCTTAAGGAGAATAATTAACGTGTTATCTCCTTTAATTATGAACATAAATTAATAGAACTTAGTATGTGGCTTTACCTAGTTGAGTTATATTGATATTTGTATAAAAGCCCATTTTTAGTGTTCCTTATTTCAGCAAACCTGCATACTCATCCGCCATGTTATTCTTATGGAGAATAATTAAAATGTCATAAATCGTTTATTTATGAATGTATATTGATGAAACTTGGTATGTTGCTTTATGGTGTATTAAGATAAATTAATATGCTTTGGAAATTTGCTGAGTATGCAGGTTTGCTGCTACGGGGGTATTTTGTGATAGACGCTCCTTTTCCCCGGCATTCTAAGAACCAGCAAGCTGTAATAACCAACATCAGCGGAGCCACTCTCGATCGGCTTTTCCTGGTTATGTTCAGGCGCTCACAGACCTCTACCGACATTTGCCACCAGTGCACTAAACTGTGCACACCATTTTCAGTTTTTAAACTTTACAGTATTTTGTACTCGTGTTTTTCCCCACAACCTATCACGTAAAATATGTGTTTCGTTCGGTTGGGTATTGTATATTGGGACGTAAGGAGTTAATTATCTTCAGTATCCCATTTAAAAACTATGTATGTTCTTAATGTTCTATTATCCGGCAATATCAGTTATCCGGCATGGCCGTGGTCCCAAACATGCTGGTTAAAACAGCGTCCACTGTAGTTTGGGGTAGGCGAGTCAATATAAATTTGAGTAGTTCTTTAAATAATTAAAAGAATTTGTTGTTTTAAATATTGAAAAAGCTCATGTTTCTTACATAATATTAGTATAAACAACAACATTTATATTGGTACAGTTATGTACATATTTACTTGCTAGATTGAATTATTAATAGGGATGTCTCGGATCCAATTCTCGGTTTTTGGGGAAAAGACCTAAACTCAGAAATCGATCGATAATTCTCATGTCTGGCACCAGCCAGACTGCGTAATAGCAGCCGAAATGATGATTGCACCTTGTAACATCGGCCTTAGATGACGATCGTCACTGCGTAACATTGGCTGTAAATGACGGTTGCACTGAATAATTTAAGCCATAAATGATAACCACATTGTGTAATCTTATCCATAAATGATTTTTGCACCATACTAAAAGAGGCTGTAAACTACGACTGGTCTTCGCATCATAACCAAAATATACGACCAATCACGCAATATAAATTGGCATTACACGACGAATGAACCGCATAATGTTAGCCAAAACATAAATTTGTAAATCCATTCTTTACGGTTCGCTTATTTGCAAAAGATGTTTTTAGTGCCTGATAAAAATGCGATCCACATCTATAACGGGGTTATCCTCTCACCACGCGCCGGCAGACGATTTTGCTTAACGAATGCAACAATCGAGAGAAAACATCTCGATTGTACAAACCTCTCGCTAAGCAATCGAAACAATCGATAAGCGGAACCTCTCGAGAAGGAACATTTCGATTGTTTTAACCTCTCGCAATCGCGCATCACTATGTCGAAGAAGTCGTCAGTCCATGTCCACGAAGCCCACGAAGAAAGATTTCCCGCCATCAACAGTATAGTGTGTATAACCGATGCTAGCGCGACGTGGTGGCGTTTTACGAAAGCTCTTACACACGCTCGCTTTGGAAACATCCAGCTCCGTGAGATCCACTTGATTTCGGGTGGTTTCGGGCAATTCCGTGATCCTCTCGTCATCATGAGGACCAATCACAGGCTTTCGCGTTCTGAGATCTAGGGGGTGGATCTCACGGCGCAAAACGGATCTCGCGGTGTGCGTGTGCTAACATAAAACGGATCTCACCCCGACCCCTTTACAAACCCACACACACACACACACACACACACACACACACGCACGCACGCACGCACGCACGCACGCACGCACACGGACACACACACACGCACGCACACGGACACACACACACACACGGACACACACATACACACACACAGACAGACAGACACCACGTAAAAACCAATTTTTTTGGTTCAGGGAGCACCAAAACGAATATTTCCTCTAACAACTCAAATTCAAAAATTTGGACGAAAACAATACTTTCTCCATATACTATGTATAGAGGGAGAAAGTAAAAAGTAGCAAGATCAGTGTTGACCATGTACAACTCACAAAGAATTAACCGATCCCATCAACTTCCAAGCAAGCCTGCCACCGTTTGTTTTACTTGGGCCCTCCCACCAACTTTGCCACAGACCGGTTAACTCATTGAGAGCTGCACAACTGGTCAGTTTTGGTCGTGTGCGGGAATCGAACCCACGAACATCGTATCCACACCTGGTCAAGCTGTTTCCACGACATAGCCAACTCAGCTAACACGACCAAAGACCTAGCGTCATTATTTAGTTTTGCCTCTAGCTGAGAGAGCCGTAGTTGCCCGCGGTCATTAGTTACAGATGTTACTACTAGAGTGCAGCATCAATCAAATCCCATTATAGGCTATTGTGAATAGAATAAAATTACTACCTTAATGGGTTAAACCCAATGTGTGCATATTATTTTAATTGTTGGATAATGGTTATTTTGTACTTTGAATCTTATGAAAATTCCCAAGTAAATCAATTTTTAATTTTGGGTAATGTGAACAAAGTTTATTTAACTGTGCCTATAATCCAAAAATATATTTAGTGTGTATAATCCAAAAGTACAGTTTAATATTTATCTACTTGAGTGTATAGGTGATGTCAGACGTTAAGGGACAGTTCCCTAGGTAGAGCATCCCGTCCTAATCTTTTGTTGATAAAACAGTGCTTTTGTTGTCGGGAGCCACCTGGTGCGGCCGGCATCCCCCTTCTCTTCCAAGAAATTCCATGACCTACTAGGATTTGTAATGAATTGTTCCACTTGGCTTATAGCAAAAAAATTTTCGCTAATTTTTTCCGTCTATAGTAGACGAATAAGACCAAATTTGAATCAGAGTTCTACGATGTCCCGTTATCGACATAACAGGTTACCGAGTTATATTGCGGGGCATATCAGGGAAATCTGAATCCTGTTATGACATCGTAGAACTGTGATTCAAATTTTGTCCTCTTCGTCTACTATAGACGGAAAAAATGAGCCATCATTTTTTGCTGTAGGCCTAATGGATCAATTTATTACAAATTCTAGTAGGACATGGAATTTCTTGGAAGAGAAGGAGGATACTGGCCGCGCCAGTTGGGCGCTCCCGACAAAAGCGCTGTTTTGTCAACAAAAGATTAGGACGGGATGCTATACCTGGGGAACTGTGCCTTTACGTCTGACATCAACTGTACTGCAGTGGTGTGCAGCCACTGGCGGGCGGGCGGCCAAGGGGCACTACTGCTAGCTGACAATGTCTCTTGTATGTGACTGTGATGACTGTTGGCAGGAGTGACACGGAGGCAGAGCTGACGGTGGTGAGGAAGGCGGCCCTAGCGGCTGGGGCCCATGACGCAGTGGTGTGCAGCCACTGGCGGGCGGGCGGCCAAGGCGCAGCACTGCTAGCTGATGCTGTCATGCGGGCTTGTCAGCAACCTCACTCTTTCCAGTGAGTCTTGCATAATTTCTATTCCACTTTAGTTACATAAGTCATAAAAAACTGTGTAGTCATGGACTTTGTGGCAAATTCATTTGTGGCTACCCAGTACTAATTGGTATGTTACATTAGAGAATCAATAGGATTCAAATTCAATTAACTCTTCATTCATTAAGCACACATAGTCAATTGAGTAGTGTCATTGAATCGGAGAACTAAGCTATTTATTCGTATAAAACAAATCTTGTTTACAGTTTAAGTTAGTATAATACAGTCACCCACCGATTATCCAGGGTCACCAGTTGGAAGGTCACGGATAATCCAAAACCACGGTTAAAACATAAGGATTTAATAAATTGAATATTCAAGTGAAGATTTATTCACATTTTTCTACTACAATATTATGCTTTAATGTCATTTAAGATATATTTATGTCAATTTAATTCTTTGGAAAATCTTTGAAATGTAATGAAATCTACAAGTAACAAAATAATAATTGTTAATACTAGCAATGACTAATAGCAGTAAAAACTCATCAAAACGCTGAATGGTATTTAATAGGTTAAAGTTCTCTGAATATGTTTGAACAGTCCGTGACAGTTTTTTTGGTCACAGAACTACACAGAACAGTATGCCAATTAACTCTGCCCTGGGGGTAAAAACGTGTGAGGGTAAACCGCGCAGGAAGGGTGGTTGTTTTGATTGGTTTCTATTTTTTAGACGTCCGCCCACCCCTCTGCCAGTGCAGGTGCAAGTGGCTTGAGTTAAGGCAGTGTTAAGGTCATCGCTCCCTAGCACACGTCCACGGCTCATTAGCGAGGGGACAGACTCTCAGATTACGTTGCACTTACTACAAAATTGTTTGTACAGTATTTATTCTGATAAAATAAAGTAAATTTTACGATTCTGGAGATAATTTAACCAAATAAATTGTTATTATTGCTCTATTTATGTTTAGAAGGGGGTAAATAAAAATAAACCTTTCGTGTGCCCAGTTAAACCTCAATCCGACTAACCCACTCCCGGATAATCGGTAGTTGACTGTAGAGTATATAGTGAATGCAAGTAGAGAAAAAGTTTTACAAAGCTTCCAGAACTACAGTCTGCCTCTATCTACCGGGTCAAAGAATATGTAGAACTTAATTTTCGAGTCACTCTAATTTGAGTCTCAATGCTGTGCTGTCATGTTGTGTGTTCCCTGTTTCGTTAGCTTTTTTATCTTGCCCACTTTTACTGTTTTCAGCTTTTTTTATTTGTAGCCAGATTTGCATGGATTGTTCCCAATAATCTTGTTATGTTCTTGGTATTCTTCACACCTGAAGACAGGGTCAGATTGACAATGGTAACAAAATTGTTTTTCTCTACTCAGTGGTGTCAAATGTCTGCAATGATTTCTTAACCCTTTGAGCCCTGGCTGCCGATTGTGCCGTGCAACAATCGGCCCTGGACATATGATTTTGCCAATAAACTTGTTGGTCACCAGCAACCCAACGGCGCTACCGGAAGCGGCATGACGTACCAAAAACTGTTGAATCGCGGCCCTTCCGGCATCTTCCCTCTCGATTGTAGTTCTTCAAGTAATCAAGACGCCCTTTTCCCAGTTGGCATAAATTGCCAATTTGGCGAGCTTGAACTACTGAAATGATGTGCTAAGTACACTAATTTAAGGGGGGAGCTAGGTGAAGCCAGGTTAAGGGTATAAGGGTAGTTAAATATATTTATGAATAATTATTGAGTTTATACTAGGGGTGTGCGAGTAATGATTTTGTGAATCGAGTCGAGTCGAGTACTGCCAATTATTTTTGAGTTTTGAGTATTTTCGAGCGAGTATTTGCTATCAGTTGGTAGTTTCAAATAGTGTAATGGAATTTTAAGACCACCCTAGAATTAATAATCTAAACTTGGTTTCTAACTAATACATGAGTAGCAATACAAAGTTTTAGCCAGTACAATCAAACTGGATTACGTACTGACAAACAAAACACGGTTTGAAATTCGTTTCCGGCCGATAAAACGTCCGGTTGTAATTTGGCTAATATCACTAGGTCCAGACATTGCTTATAATCAATATTTGATGACTGAATCTTTAGTTACGGCCGATATTAAGTGGATCAGTCGCCACTTGACGATACTATGTATACCGTCGTCATTTACGGCCGAAATTTCGCAGTCCGATCGTCATTTTCGGCCGCTTTTTACGTGATACGATCATCATTTTCGGCCGATTTTACGTGATGTGATCGCCTTTTGCGGCCGTTACTACGCGTTTTGGCCAGACGCAATCGTTAGCGATCGTCATTTTCGGCCGATTTTACGTGATGTGATCGCCTTTTGCGGCCCTTACTACGCGTTTTGACCGGTCGCAATCTTTAGCGATCGTCCGGAAATCGGCGGGAAATACTCGCTCGAACTTTAGAGTATTTTTCAAAACTTCGAGTCGAGTTTGAGTATTAAAATACTCGGCCGAAACCTCGAAGTTTCGAGTACTCGCACACCCCTAGTTTATACCTTGGCTTGGGCACCGCCCACGCCATAGGCCCTTCTGGCCGTCAGGAAAAGCCTTAAAATGTAGTATTAGGATCAATATGTTTGGCTTGTGGGGATCTTGAAGTATTAATTAGGTATTTTTAGGTGATTCAGGAATATTATTTCAATAGATTCAGTTACAGGTTAGTTATATATCAATATGTAGGGACCCATCAAAGCTGGCTGTGGCAAGTTTTTATCTGGCAGATCGATCCTTCCTTTGGGTAAAATCCAGCAATTGCTTCCACTAGTTATTTCTTAATTTAGTTTCATTACCTATTGGTTTTCAGTGATCTGTAACACCAACCCAGTCACCAACCAGGCTAGTTTACATTCTCTGTATACCTTCCCAAATCTAACTTGCCTTCAGTTAGTTTATATTCATATTTCCGCGTTAATTTCCCCCAAACGTTTTGTGAGACTTATGCCCAAACAGATTTCCCCTGATCCCCCAATCCCCCATGTCTTCTACCCGGCTCACGATATATTGTCAGTCGCTAGTATGCTGAATATGCCCGAGTGAAGATATAACGTCATGGTCGTGTCGGCCGAAAACACCCGCCTGCCGATATATCGTCAGTTCGCACTTTTATAGGTCACGCATCTATTTATTATGGATTTTAATATTTTTGGTATTAGGTTAAAGCTGATAAAATTTCCTTTTGAATATATGACGAACATAAGTTCATATAGTCTACGATGAGTGAAAGAAACGAGAACCTAGAAGGCCGTGGTTTTGCCGCTGCGCAGTCTGCTGCAGCTGGAACCGCGTCGGCGTCACATCTGATGAGAGATCGTGATGTCGAGTTTCAGTTGCTTACAAACAAGGTTTTAAATTTGTGTCTGCTGTTTTGATTATAATACAGGGTCCCCACCCAACCGTGAAAACCGTGAAACCTTGAATAAGCCGTGAATTTCATATTCCGTGAAAAAAACCTGGAATAAGCCGTCACTGGTGTTCCAAACTGCTCCCCGATGTCACTGTTTTTATTTCCTGTGTCAATAGCCTCAAATAGTCTTGAACTTCTCCTCATGGGCATGGGGTGGAGTTTTGCCAACACGTTTTACCAAACTGCAAACACTTTGTAAAAACCAACCTAAAAACTACGTTTCACTACTACATCCAGAACCTCTAAATTCACACTAACGACTAAGAACACAAATCTAATCAAATAAAAACCATTTTATTTAAAATATATTTATAATTTACAACAATATGAGACTGTTCCTTATTTATGAAATGAAATCCTCACATAGGTGAAACCCATACGTGAGGATGAGTGTATTTGATATGTGTGTTGCTCATCAACATGAATTTGTCGGTTAGCATTAGGTAGCCAAGTTCAAGGGGAATGAAAAAATTTGACTTGTTGAGGTTCGAGTTATCGAGGTTCCACTTTATATTTTTTTATTTATATATGTGTACAATAAATTACCTACAAAACAAACACAAAATTATAAATTTATTTTTATATATAAGGGTTCTATATATAGAAATGTATTTCTATATATAGAGGTTTTACAAAACTAGCAATTTACCTCTGGGCATTTACAGTATCACCATGCAAAACTGACGGGCTTATTCAGTTAAGTGTTGGAATTAAAGCCCGGGGCTCAAAAGGTTAAATAACTTCTCACCATCACCAACAATAAATTTAAGCCCAAGAAAAATAAAATATCAAAATTGGACTAGGAATCAAGAATTATTAATTCTAGACCAATGATCTTGATTTTTTTTACTGTTGCAAATAAAAATAGAATTTCACGTCTTGTGCCTTCAGTTTTCATGTGATTAGCTCACATTACTCATATGTCATGTAGTTTTCATCGTCGGGCGCTCTTACGTTTTAGCAAAATTGATGTCAATTATGATTTACGTGGTAGTGGGAATTTCGTGCGGGGAAGGAGGGGGCAGGGGTGTCAGTTCACTGTGCCCGCTTTGTTAGTGTCACAGACGCTGCGGGCACTAACAAAGTGACTCATATGTGCAAACAAGTCATATAACCTTTGCCATGTTTGTGTCACATATGACTCATGCTCACCTCCAAAAAATCCAGATTTTTCAAAATCCGGATCTGCCATCTGCAACATTAGTCCAGATTTCTGAGGGTCTACTGTATATTTTTTTTCTCAAGGGTGTTTTTTCTCAATAGGCCATACCTTCCATAGTATAATATTTCATCAAAACAAATAATTGAGCCAATATTTTGAAGATTACCTTCCCAGCTAAGTGCGAAAAGTAAGCAGAAAATTAAAAACCATAAAAATCATAACTCAATGGGTGGTTCTTAAATATTTGTTAATAAACTGATGGCACCGCATTACAGTGACATGTTCAACTAATTCAAAACAGATGTTCCAATGCATACATAAGCTGCACATGGGCAATTCTAGTGCAATTTATCTATAAATTAGTATTTTTTTGTTAATGTATCAGTTATTTTTGGTATTACATCATATTTAAATGAGAAGCGATGTTATGTTCAGAGCAGAGTCTGGGTTCCAGCTGTTATAGTTACTTTCTAGGAACTTACCCTTTTTTGCTCTAGTCAAAAAATAAATAATAATTAATATTCAATAAATTATTGCAGATATTTTCCATCACTGATTAGTAAAAACAAAGTTAAAAAGTGATTAGTATCTGGAATCTGATCTTGTATTCAGTGGAAAGAATACCTAGAACATAGCTAAATTCTAGGTGTTCTTTCCACCTTAAGACAGAATCAGATTCCAGATTCCGAAAAGTCTTGAAACTTTATCTTTACCATCAGTAATGGAAAATGTCTGCTTCCAAATAGTTCTTCAAATAATTTCTTGGATAAGATCAACTCACCATCACTAACAATGTATTTTAAACAAAGAAGTAATGAATAGTTAATTAGCCCCTATATTTTTGTATTATTTATTCTATGTTTTATTCATGCTGATTGAATCATGATCTTATTTCAGATTTCTCTATGAACTGGATCAGCCTCTGAGGAACAAAATAGAGAAAATAGCCTTTGATATGTATGGAGCTGGGAAAGTTGCAATTGCTCCAGAAGTGGAGGAAAAACTTCAGCAACTCGAACAAAAGGTATTTGCAAAAGATTTTTTTTATATAATCAATATGCAATACTCTTTGAATTAATGTCTAGGTGTTGGGCGAGTACTTGAGTTTTGAGTATTAAAAATTATTCGGTGGCACGAGTAAGAAATTTGAATCAGAATACAATTATTTTTTGTGGTTTAGCAGATACAGGGTATTCCATAAATGTTAATAATTTCACAAAAATGGCCACCATTTTGAAACGGATGTAGAGATAAGTGAGTTTTGTTCTCACCAAAATGTTTGTCTGATAAAGGACTTTAAATTGGTGTATAATATGGCTTATGTTTACATTCGAAAATTCCGAGATTCGAACTAGTGACACTCAGTTTTTTTAAACATTCTGTATTTAATAAGTTAACATTATTTTCAGGTTACTGCTTGGGGTCAATTTAGTCAGAAATAATTTGACTTCATTATATCATTCCCCTAGGTCAACTAGTTTGTCTGCATTCGGTTTGAGACACCTTAAGTAAGATACCCTGTATATATACACATTTTTACATACAATGATTGATATAAATATTTAAATTATTTCCTTTACTTGTATTGCAGGGGTTTGGGAAACTGCCAATCTGCATGTCCAAGACAGCGCTGTCCCTAAGTGGAGATCCCGAAGTGAAGGGCGTACCAAAGGGCTTCACACTCGACATTACGAATGTCTTCCTCTCTGCGGGTGCTGGCTTCATTGTTTGCATGGTCGGAGAGGTAATTCTTTCCCCTTCTTGATGTTGTTTTTCTATGGAGGTGACTTATTGGCCACCCAGGAGAAGTTGTCCTCACCACAATTCTTGCTTGTCTTTCCCATTGGACTAAATGATTTATTTACTATGCAAACTTTTATTACAGCTACAGTTTATCTGTATTATTAATATAATTTGTTGATTTTTGTTCAGCAATTATAGGCCTCAAATGGTTTATTTTGTGTAAATTGTTGGTGTTAAACAAAAGCTCTTACTCTCTTTATGTGCCTTTTGTGTTTTGAAAACATTAACCTTCAGTGCTCCATCCCATAGGCTTTCAAAGTTTCAATGTTAATTTGATGGAGTTATTTTTTTAAGATAGTCAACTGATTATAATGTAAAAATGTCGTAACGTCTGACAAAGAACATCTGTTGTTGGTGAGATTCCCGTGCGGAGAACAGGACACCGGCCAGTTCACCATCATGTTTAGTTCTAAGTTTCTTGGTTGGCTATGTCAATCAACAGCGTGTGAACAGTGAAGGGGGTAGGTAGCTATCCTTGCACCCCCTACTAGCTAGCCATTTAGTCTTCTCCGCCCAGTATACAGACAATAAACCTGAAGCATTTTTCTGTAGTTTAAGAAGGCAAACAAATGTTGATGGCAAAATTATATACAATTCGTTCTTTTTTCAACTAATAAATATAAAAATTATTTATTTTGCAGATTTCAAAAATGCCCGGTTTGCCAACAAGGCCGTGTATCTACGACATTGATCTTGACACTAAGACTGGTGAAATAATTGGACTCTTCTAAAGGAACATCGGAGGGAAATAATCTCTATATATTCAGATGCCACGCATGAATAGGTTATTATATAATTAAGTTTTTCAATGAAGTTGTATAGCAGAGATTGTAGTATTAACCCATTAACTGCTGTTCACTCCAGAAACCTCATTGCCGTTCTGAGATCCCTTGGACACAGTTTTGAGGATTATAAATATCCAATGAATTTCCTTTTAGACTTCTGGTTTATCTACATGTTATTGTGTCAGAGTTTATGATTCAGAACTAGGCTAACAGATTGGGTAGGCGTCCTAATTGTCATGGTCTATTTAATTGCTGTAGGTACCGAACTCAAAAATTCTGAACTAGGAAGCTCATAATACTCATCCATTCCTCTTCATTATCAAATAGTTCCTGCTATAGTATCTGTTAAGGTTCCGTGGCGTACTGAAAAATCTGTACCGCTATGGTACAAAACCGATTTTTGTCATCGATACAGTTAATTACATACTACATAAACAAATAGACATAAGCTAATCAATGTTTACAAATTAAGTAGTTGAATAATAATCCTCCCTATGACTATTTATTTTCTTTCTAACATTTTTAGGGAAAATAAACCACAGAACAACTTAATTTACATTAAACTTGTATGGAAAGAAAGATATTGACTAGAGAATTATTCATGTCAATTCATAAATGAAGATAAGGCAAGAGGGAGAGGTTTGGTTCAGCACTACAAATTTGACCTTAACGATATGAGAAGTGGGGGGGGGATGAGGGGTGCGGTCAGGTCGAGTCAGTCGTCTGTCTAACATTATTGTACTTGGGTCAGAAACGGAATATTATTTTGTGATCACGTTTTTCTCCCTTTATAAATAACAAACAAATAAAATAAACTGATTTTGTTTTGTTATATTGTTAGTAGGCTTATACTAATTAATTAAATCAGTATTAAATTGTATGCAAAGCTTTATAAACAAATCAGGTATAAAGTTAATACAAAAAATAGCAACCAAATAATTTTAAATGGAAACCAAAATTTGTATTTGTTTTGTTTTATTTTATTTATTACTGTTAAACATGTTAGATCACCTTCTGTGGTTTTGGCAAACTTATCTAAAAATGATTAAACTATAAACTAAATTTCAAATTTGAAAATGTACAATTGATTTAATTATTTTAAAGATTAGTTAGCATTTAATTAAATTAATACTAATTTAATCATCAATGTGTAAACATCAACATTTTAATGCTTCAAAAGAGATCAGCAGAAATTGGCAGCACTGCACTACATTAACAGAGTTTTCAAAATCACGGCGAGAGTGAGCCATAGTGCACAAATAGCTGGTCGCAGTAAAACATGATATTACGGGTGTGGCAATTACATGCAAAAGCGGACAGCCCATTATATCACATACATGGCAGTTAAGGGGAAGACCAAATCTTAAAGAGAACCAACCTTAAATGTTTCCCTGTAATGTAGAAAAGGACCATAATATAGTAACATTTTGATTAAAGCTCTTATTTGGAACAGGTAATATTGTTTCGGTTATTTTATCTTAATACTTGATTACTCTCTGTATAGACTTAGTTTTGAGTTACATTAGATTATTTAAGGTAATTTTTCACAACAGCTAATTTTTAACAACGGGTGCATGATTTATGTAAATTTGGCCCGAGATATAATGGTTGGCACCATGGTCATGGTAAAACCTTGGTGCTTTATATCACATTCCCAATTATGTTGACCCTTCCACTCTTGTCTAACCCCATCTATGGGGTCATTAATCTGCCATTGGCCAATGTTTTTTATATTAATTAATTGGGCATGGGCAGCCTAAATCAGTTTTGAATTTCTTCCAAATATTTTTATATGTCGCTTTTAAGTTATGTTTTTTTGTTTGTTAAGCCTAACAAAACAAACATTCTAATAGAACATACCAGTTATTCCTACTTAATAATCCAACCAGCAAAGACGACAAACATTCTAATTTCCAGTACCTTATTAATAATCAGTCTTTGAAATATTAATTCATAGAAGACAAAAGAACATTACAACTTCCCAAATTAAACTAACTGGAATTTTATTTATTTAATATGTAACACATATAGCTATTAGATAAAAGTTAGTGAATACAAGTTTAGTGAATACAAGTTTACAAAATGCATATAAACTTGCACAATGTCACCAGCATTAACTTTCTTTAGTAAACTGTTGAATATAACATTCCATTAATTAGCTGCCTCACTAGTATTGATTGCTCCAAATATTATTGTAAAAATTAGATATATTAAGTTTGAAAAATCATTATATATTTCCATATACTTTTTGTATACATGTTTGTTATTCTTAAAGTAAAAGATGTATTGCTCATTTATGTTGTTATTTTGTTCACTGTTGATATTTGTACTAAAATATATTTTTTGAAATCATTTTGTTGATTGGAGTATTTACCTTTTTTATTTATCTTGAAAATTTTGTGAGATGATGTTTTGCTTATGCACAAATAGCAAACAACATATGAACATAGCAATGGCACTAGACTAATAATGGGAAACTTGTGTTGTTCACACTAGTCATGTGATGGTGCAAAGGTGTCTAAGTAATTGAGCATTGCTGACTTACTGTACTGTATATCAGGGTTTAAGCTGCGGTCGCATTTGTCGCAAAATGCGACATGCACCACAAAAATGCGACAATATTTGGGCAGGCTGTCGCTTTTTTGCTACAAAGAAAAGTATAAGAATTTTTTAAATTTTATTGCAGAACATCTGGTTTTAACAATACAAATTGTATTAAAAGTCCATGATCACGATCCACGTCCAAAAAGATTAGAAGAGTAGTTGGGATGTTCTAGAGGCTTAACGTTACGTTGGTTGCACTGCGTCACTTTACCGATAGCCTCTGAGCGAGTGGTAGAGGAGACTAGCCTACATTACGTTAACAGTTGCTGTCGATTTCAACTGCGTACCGTGTAAACGGAACGGGCGAGTTACTGATATGACAGTTGTAGTGACAGTAGCTAACCCCCTAGCAGACGTCATGCGCTGTGACTCGGTTTGGCGCGCACTCCGTAGTAGCCGAATCTAGCCGAGCGAATCGGCGAATGCGAGAATGACGAGGGCTAGTTCGCCACCGAAGGGATGACTGCGCTCGCCTCGCAATCGCACCGATTCTTGTCGGTTTTTGTGACCGAGTCAAAAGAGACGAGCGGCAGGTCCTCCATACTTAGTGCCGCTCGCGGTCTCAACTCGCTGCAGAATGTGGACGGTTACACGAGCACGAGTCGCTCGAAATCGCAACGATCGGTGAAAGTGTAAGACGTACCTTAGCGAAAACAGACAACTCGAAATCGGTGATGCGCAAATGCGATCGCGATATGCTTTGAGGTTATGTTTCAGAGTGTGTAATGTTTGGGGTGTGTGAGTTTTAGTTGTTCTGGCGCCATATTAGGCCTATTCTAATAGAATGTTTAGTATATTTCCATTACAGACTTTAATGGTTAAAATGGATAAGTTACCAAGAAAAGTAGACTCTGCTGAATTATATATTATTTAAATGTTAAACCTTAAAAACAAATACAAGCAAATAACAACCAAATAATAGTATAATGATCCGCGATAAAAATGTGAAAAGGAAAATATTTTTGCTACAAGTCTCTAAGAGCTTGTAGCATTTTTACTCAAAGAATTTTTTCCCCAGCTGAATCCCTGCTGTATATGCTTCCTGACCAATACTGCAGTGGTCTTCATTAATCTAAGGAATTATTTTAAGAACCTCTGGTTGTGATTCACATATTCTGTCTTGATCGCACTCAGATGTAGTCTGAATTTAATCTGGTTTGAATTGCTGTCATATAGTGAATCTGAGTTGTTAAAAGAATTTAAATTATTTTGCATGATCTCTGTAAATTAATTTTGGAGTGGTATAAGACATTTTGGCTGAGCATTTTTCAAAAAATAGTAGAGACAAAATGAAAAACATTTATTCAAGAAATTTGATTAATTGGACAAAAATTAAAACTAGTTGAATTATTACACATTTTAAGTACATATTTAACTAAGTTCAAGGGTTTTCATAATTCAGCTTGAAGAACCACATAATGGAAGAAGATATTGATACAAATTTAACTATGGTGTCTAATTTGTAATTTTATTTATTTATGAATAATCGCGTAATGTTTCATTTAGTCAAGTTAGTTCACGATTATGAGGTGAAAAAAAGATAAAACATCAAAATCAATATGTTGGTAAACTTCGCTTCTTACAGTGTTTTTGGATATTTTCTTCACCTTCTCCTTCCACTTTCTCATCACACTTCACATTCTCAACATTATTGGCCACCAGGAGTCAATAGCCAATGGTCAAAAGTCGGTTTCGGTTTTTCACTGTCAGTAAGTGCTCGTAATGGGCATTATTATTTTGTACAAATATCGCTTTGACTCCTAAGCCATTCAATGAGATATATCAGTGAAAGTCAAAAATGATTCAATGAAAGTAGGGATGAGTCGATACCAAAATTTATCGATTCTCGATACCGATACCAGAAAAATCTATTCTTGATAATGATACCAACGATTTTTCAGTACCTGTTAAAACTATTGTTAAAAATAGTTACAAATTTATGTTACCATTTAAAATTATTTAGTAGTATTTTGTAGTTAATTATCAAACCAATTTTTTAATGCAATTTTTACATAATTTAATCTAATTTCACTAGTATGCTATAGTAATATAGAAAAACAAAAAAAATATTATAAATTCATAATGAGGAAAAACTTGGTTGAAAGATAATGACTCAAAGAAATAATGTTGGTCAGCCGACTGATTCATTGCTTTCAACCGGACCCCAACCCTCCCCTTCCATCCCTCTTCCTTCCTTATCTCCAAGGTAAGAGATTTTCCGCCGACCCAAACACTCCCCGTGCCTTTTGTAGCGCGGGTAAACGGGGGGAGTATCTTCTCCTGTGCACTTCGTAGCGCTGGTAAACGGCGGGGCTATCGATAGTATCGGTATCAACATTGAACGAATAAATCTCGATACCGATACCAATGTCCAAGAATCAGTGGTATCGAGAATCGACTCATCGCTAAATAAGAGAGATACGCATATCGCTATACTTAAGCCCAATACTTAAATGTCATTTCGCTTTGGTATAACACTTCCATACTCAAGGCAGAGTTTACTGCTTATCGATCACATGTATTCGATATCATAAGTATTACCGTATCATATTGAGGCACTGCATTACAAAACCCGTGTTGTTAAAAACATTTCGCTTTTGGAATATCGTATTCTAAAATATTGATTTCTGAGTCACAAACAGTTAAAACTTAAAAAAGAACATATGTGATGAGTTAACCTTAACACTGAAAAACACTCACCACCACCGCTACTTCTATTTTTTTATCATTTATAATACTGGTATATTGTTCTTTGTTATTAAGTGTATATATATGCCAACTTATTTCTATTGTTATTCATCTCTGTGTATTGCTAACCTATTTGTTAAGTACTCTGTGGCGTTGGATGCTTTCTAGTCTCTAAGGTAACATAAAACAAGATTGCTACTTATGCCAGAAATGAAGGCTAAGCTGTTACAATGAACAAAATTACACATTTATTTAACAAAATTTACATTTCAGCATATAACAAACTTCCCAGGGGACTAACAAAGGTGGGGATAAGATGATGATTTGAATTTATGAGACATTAATATTTACAATGGTATAAAATGTCCTCGGCTAAGCTTTAGCATTGAGAATAATGTCTCTTTAATCTCAGGGCGTTAATGAAGGGTTCGTGGTGGCAACTCTCTCTCTTTCTAGGTTTTTACTAATTTTAGAACTGATTCTTTATTATTAAAATGTGGATCTGGTTTGTATGACTGTAATATGAGTTAGTATGATGCTCAAAAACTGAAGTTGGCTAGGCGTCCCCAAACATGAAGGCGGCCAGGATTTTAAATAATTCAAATATAAGTTATAAGTTCTGTTCTGAATTCACTGATGCTAAATTTACTAAATAAGTTCTTTTCTTTGATTGGAATCGAAGATTTTCTATGTAACGAATGTTTTTGGACTGGATCAGTAGTTAGAGCTGATCAATCCACCCTAACTCTGATATAATTTAGTCTGTAAACTCAATATAGGTTTGGGTTTGGTTTACCAAGCGGCATGCATTTTTTCGCTAAGCTAAAACCATTTCTTCTTGGCCTAATATCAACAAAAGGGATTTTCTTTATGGTTTTTAGCTCTTCTCCTATTGAAAAGATTGTATTTTTAGTGTCCAATGCACTTATTTAAAGAGGAATTTATTTAATTTGAGACAAGGCTCACTTTTAGCATCTAACACCTAGGCCAGCCATTTAAGAAGAGAGAGAATTGTGGTCATCACCCACACAACAATACACTTACAGGTGATCTTCTTCCTTCAGGCTTCCAGCACACTTGACACTTCCACTTTTAACCTTAGCAGTGGCCTAATGTTGAATTGGGAAATGACCAAGCAGATTTGGCGATTTTGCAGACCTTTTTTTGAAAATTTGTATAAATTCAACCGTAGAAGTAAACCTAGCCAACCTCATATTCATTTTGATCGGAAAGAACAGGAGAATCTAGAAATACTGTACTAAAATATAAAAGATGTAGGAAAATATTTTTTCGGTAAATTAAAAAAAAAAATAATAATAAAATAGAATATTTTGTTAGAAATTTCAAAAGAAGCATCGGTGAAATTTTTTCTACAGATTTTTTATGAAAAATGTATTATATACATTTTGTAAACGATCTAATTCCCTACATAGAAATATATAACATGTTGAGGAAAGAATTTTTTTTGTAAGTTTTAGGGGTGTAATATAATACTAAACGGAAACCCAAAATATGTGTAAACTGCACAGTGTTAGTTTGTGTTGTAAATAAGTCATGTAATATATGTATATACAGTACTAATAATGATACATACATATTTGTAAAGCTAATGAAGTAAGGAATCCAAAAAAGTCATAAAGTTGATGGTAAACAATTTTTATCACTTATAAATAAATGTAAATAAAAGAATGTTTTGCTTTTTTGCGTATTTGGAAAAAAAAGATTTCACAGTATTTAGTATATAACTTTTTTGCCAAATGTTTTACCCCCAGATCGATAGTATCTGGCGTCTAGGGTTATTGGTTTTTTATAAACGTGTTGTAGTACATTCAATTCCCTACATATAAATATATAACACGTTATACATAGAATATATATATATATATATATATTCCAATATATATATTAGAGATAAATAATCCAATTAGCCTACGACACCTATGACACATCAGGAAAGTCGTTCACCTCAATATCACCCTCTAAATTGTCATCAATGTCACTAATAATTTCTTCAAGAGCACCCCGAATGTCAATACAATCCATTTTTGCGTAAATTCGGCTAAATAAATAACAAAAACACTCTTACACAACTGACAATGGCCAAACAATAACAAAGCGCACCATTTTGGACTGGACATTGCATATTTCAGATGTCAATAACACCACCACAGAATTACACAAAACATCAAGACAGTCATAGGAAGAAAGCCTGAAATCTGCTGCTTACAGTGATACCAAATACAGTCCAGTTTGGAGCGAGCCAAACAAACTGACTGAGACTTTGTAAACAGCTGCACAGTTGCTGATTAGGCAAAAATGTGACGTAATGAAACATTTCCTTCATGATGAAGCCAAGGACAAACAGTGCTGCCAACGGCAAAACTAAATTACTCTCTCTTCAAAATAACATATTATTTTACTAGTAACTATAACATACTCTGCATATAAACGCGATTTTCTGATCCAACCAATTTGGTTGGATTGGCCATTCCACAAAAAAACCAGAAACACCTGTTTTCATAAAATCATATAACCTGTCCAATCAATATTCTATTCTAAAAATCAATACCAACATAAAACGCTACTCTTTAGCTGTGCATTGGTACCAACGGCATCTTCCTGCGAGAAAAATTACCCGAGCTGGGTAATTTAAAAAATATTGTGTTTTGCCATTGTCAGAGCGTCGGCTGCAACAATTGTGTTGCGCCAAAAATTCATTCGATTTCTAATCATCGTAACATTGTTATACAGCTGCTACATGGTTCATTTATGTAATAAAATGAAAGTTCAGAATGTAATCTTTCGAATGATATATATATTGATCACTTTTGAGTTTATTATTATTGGTTTTTTAACGTTACAAAATGTTCAGTCCAACCAATTTGGTCGGTGGCCACTCTAAGCGACATAAAAATCCGACCAAATTGGTCGGATGGCCACGTCTAGCGTTAATTTTAACTGAGATTACTATATGAAATTTTAGCTTGGTAATATTATATTTGAGATCAGATTTAATTTATATATGTGTTTGTAGTTTACACCATTATTGGACAAGGTTATGAAATATTTTATAAGAGATGATTGGTTCTTGTATATTATATGAATAGGCTTATAAAGGTTCTTGTATATTATATGAATAGGCTTATAAAAAGACAGTTTTATATGGAAATTGTGCATCAGCCTAATTAAGTTCTTATTAGGACATCTTACTTTTTTATATAGGCCTATCTAGGGTTTATACCTTGTTACATATTATTTCTATAGGCCTACTTAACTATTGTTATTAAATCAACATAATTTATGAACTGTTGCAATACAAATTAAAAATAACGTAAGATTTGAGAAATTAAATACTAATCGACTGCCATTCGGACTTAGTCTGCTAGTGACAGTGACGCATCATATGTATCGCATCATCTCTATCGCGATATTTCAATACGTTACATCTCGAACAAGCGCATCATAACTGTACGTTACATTCATGAATTTACCACCCGGAAAAACAGCGCCTCATTAGCTCTTGTGGTAAGAATACAATTACAACCAATGCACGAATGACAAGAAGCACGAGTTTCGACCTCCATCCGCCAGGATCAAGAGTGTTTTCGACTCCACACATCAAGATCGTTACTGTCTTCAGGCGAAAACTTACGTACAACCTTGATGAGTGTATTCATTTATATCAGATTGTGCATATCGATACAGTGTTCCCAGATGGACGATAATTATAGTATTTGTACTATAATTCACTGATTTGTAAGATATACTATATTAATTAGTATCGTACGCGAAAATATATAATAAAGTTTGGTAAAAACATTTGTTGTGAGTTGATAAAAAGATAAGATGGTTTGATTGACCATGTGATAAAAAGATAGGCCAAAATTTCAGAATCTAGGTAGAATAACTTACAACATTATGCGGCGGACCCATTCAGTCAAGTCTCATTTAGCCTCAATATTGATTTGTTTCGTATTATTCAAGATTCAGGGCATTTATAAAAAACTTGTAAATAATTTAGGATATGATTATTCATACAACAATGTATTCAAATTGTATTACTCCAAAACCACTCATTAAACTTTTCACACATATGTTATTCTTGTTCGGACAATATTTGGGTTAACCAATTTAAACCACTTTAAAAATAAACTTTACTGGTTCACACATAAGAACTGTTGATTTTGCAAAAAATTAAAACTTATTTGGTGTATAATAATACAACATGTATTTTAAGAAAATCTGTACAGATTTATAAGGAATAAAACAAAACAACAAGTAATGCTTTATCTGGTAAAACAAAAAAGTTACAAATTGTTTTCTAAGCCTTTGCAAAATTGATCAAGGGTCCGGAGTTTTTGGCTAGTTCTTTCTATAGAGTGGCCGGAGTTATCTGCAATGTACTATCACAACAACACACACTACCAAGTGTTAAGTAGGCCTTTATCAGTTCTGACAGCATTATTGGTTAAGTATATAATTACTTTTTAATCATTATTAAAAAGTTGTTCTATGAGTGCTTAGTTTGATGTCTCAATCTTTTTTAATGTTTGTTTGTTAGCTAAAGGTGATTGATGACGGTGATAAAAAAATAAAACTATTCAATTGATTTAAAAAACATTAATTTTTAATTCATATCAGAAAGTATAAAATGAAATATCAAAAGTACAAACTTGTTATAAGAATATTATTAACAATATAAAAACATTGAGTATATGTGTAGTAGTGAGCAATAAGAGTTTATAATACACTATCATCGTAAGTATGGAAGGCTGAACTACTTGCTTGAGAAATGCTACCTTTTCCCAATTCATCAAGAGGTTCACCCGTTTTATGATTTATAAGTAAATCCATACATAAGCTAAATATAAGTTGACTAAAAATTAATTATGCAACATCATTTTTGAAAGGGTTCAAACTAAATAACGGTTGTTAGTATGTTATTTGATTATGATGCGTTATAACAGTTACCTTCACAGAGGCATTAAGCAACTCAATTTCAAAAATTGCAGGAAATAAACTTATTATGATTGAGTTACCTTAGTTTATATCAAACAAACAAGTTCATATTTTGCAAGAATTGCCAAAAATAAATAAGCATAATTCCAACAATCTGAAATTCCAGAAAGTTCCTAAAACTCACTGATCGTTTTTGGAAGACCACACTAACTACATCATTATTTAATACACAGGCACATATGAAGTACATTTAAAGAGAAAAATAATTATTTCTGAGCATAGGATGAGACATAGTCATTGACATAGTTATCATAAATTATACTGAAATAAAACTCATAAAATTAAATGTTTTCAGATTCCCATAAAAGTTGGAACAAAGTCATGTTTTAAAACACCGTTTTTTTACTTTTTAAAGTTATTTAATGCAGAAATTCGTTTCCCTCTTGGCATGCTGCATGTAAACTCGCTTTAAACTTATAAAATACGTAAACTCAAACAACTTTAATTCCACCGTTAAAAAGACCTCCCATTTAGCTCATTTCCTTTGAAAGAATAATATATTTTGTTTGTGCAAAGTTATTTTTTGTAATTACATGGTAGAACAATCATAAACAATGTAACAATGGAAAATCTCAATTTATAAATAATTAATTTACAAAAATCTATTAGAATGTTACATTAAATAGTCAGGGGTACTGAAAAATCCCAGTTCAATAAATTTCAAACATGGGCTTTGGTCAAGCTAAACTCTTTTTTTTAGATTTGTTAGCCAAATGTTGACAAATTAAAGAGGCCTTAATTTTGTATTGGGTCACCCTTTTGAATTCTGGTTTGCGGCAACATTTTACTCCTTAAAAACTGTTCAACAAAGTGATATAAATATTTACCTATTCTTCTGTTTAAGATTTTCCACCAAGTTTTCATGGGATATATCCCCTATGTAGTATACAAATACGGAAAACTTAAAAAACTAGATTAGCCTTACTTAGGCCCAGGTATGAAGTCAAAAATGTCTATCTCTACTTGTTCAGAAACTTGCTTTTCAATACCAATTTACTAATAATATACCACTTTCTTCCTCTCTTGTTCGGGTGGTAACAATTAATTGTCACATTAAAACAAATGCAATTCCCGTTGAAATATGTCAGCCGCAGTGAACATGTTCAATAAGTAAATCCTAAAACATTAAATGCTAACATATATAAAGCACATATAAAGCAAAGTATATGTAGACTATAAGTAATTCATCACCTTAAATCTACTGATTTGTACCAACATAAATTCTTCAATAGTTTAATATTGAAATAGTGATTATTACAATATAGTTACTAATATTAGTCAGTTTGAAACCTTTCTTTGGCTTGATTTTAATTTCAATATGTTTGTACGGTATTTATTTAAGATCGATACGTTTTAGTTGTTTTATATAAATAAAATGTTATCATTATTAAAAGTAAGCTTATGTTGTATAGAAATTGTATTAATGTTTCAACAACCTAAGGGTGTGTGTGTGTGTGTGTTTTACTTCAAAATAGAATTCGAAGTAGTGAATTACTAAAGCTATGGTAACCAACAAAAAATACAATAATCCCTCATGAAATATCCTGTATTGCCCTGTATATTTTTACCCTTATGAGTACTGTCATAAAACCTAATCTCTACTGACTGGGGAACGCACTGCCGATGAGTTTCTGGTTGTTGGCAGTGAAGGTGTAGGTCTGGATGTAGATGGACTTGCCATTGAGCCGCAGGAAGCACTTCTCGTTGGGACGGGCGAAGTAGCAGACGGTGTACAGAGCCAGCTCGAGCTCGGGACTGGTGCCCACAAACAGCGTACCCACGGGCTTGGTCTTGTCCAGCCACTTGTAGTGCAGCTTTATCACACCCCCCTTCTGTACATCACATACAATATGGAATTAAGCACTATTTAACAATATCGACCACCTAATTATAGCCTTGTTCAAATTCCAAATATCAAATTAACAAATTATCTAAAACATTTTCTATCCCTGATATAAAATTTATTGCTAGTTATGTTGAGTGAGTTTAAGTAGTTTTCAGAGCAGACACTTCTCATCACTGATTGGAAAGGTATAGGTGTAATTTGGGGAAAAGGGGTGAGAGTGTATTATTATAGAATTATGCTACTCAACAGTAAAAAACTCAGTGACTTCACTTGCAGTATTAATATTTTATAATATGAAACTTTTAAGACAATCAATTGTCAAAACATCTCAGAATTTTAAATGAAGTGGGGAAAAGGTTTCCAAACATCTCTTTTAATCAATTTTTACTTAGGGAAACATCTGATTTAGGTCATATTGCTCCCTGTTAACCCAGGGTGTCTACTCAGTCATTCAAACAAAAATCAGGGACTTTTCGGGGACTTTTAGGGGACATTTGGAAAAAATCAGTGACCCATTCGCAAAACAACTTTAGAGCCTAGGCTACAGAAAAGCGAGTCATAGAATAATGATAGGGTACAATACAAGCCCAAACCTGAACAAAACCGTATCATCAGATTGTTATGAAATTAGTTAGCTAGTGTATGCCATTAATGAGATGAAAATGTACCACAACATAGCTCAATGTAGCCATAATTTACTGTTAACTTACCATAAAACTCTTATATAGGCTATATAAGTACTGCAATTAAACATAAAACACCATTTCACCATTTACCATGCAATAAAATAGGCCTAAATGAGAATAAAGTTAGGGCCTAGTTGCTTTCCACTTTTCAACAAGTTTTCTAAATTGACATGTTTTTAGCGAATTTCCCCTATAGGGAAGAAGCTATTACCGTAGGTCTCATGGTAAGACTTAAGCCCGAGACCATGACAAATTTTTTTTTTAAGGTCCCAAGATGACTAAAACACTATTCGTTCAAATTTATATATATGTATATATATATCTATATATATGTATATATATATATCTATATATATATATATATATATATATATATATATATATATGTGTGTCCGTGAATGCGATAACTTGAGTAAAAAACGTCCGATTTTGATGAAATTTGGCTCAAATGTGTAAAGTGACATTTATGACTTTAAGTTCGAAAACCAGAAAAATCGGACTATGGGAAGGGGGGTTTATGGGGGTTTTAAATTTTCCAAAAATCAGTTTTTTGCATTTTTCACCCTAAAATTTTTGAAACACTTAATTTTGGTTTTGACCATGTTATAGAGCTTAAAAAAACAAATTATATGGTATTTTGAATTATTAACCTAGGTTAAGTGGTTGCGGAGCCAAGTAGCTGGTTGTCCAAAAAGCGCCACAGCCAGTCAACAACGATCGCGCAAGTTACTTGCACCGTGGTACTAGGTTATTTGCACCGTTCCAAATAGCAGTTACTGATAACAGTCCTGCGTCCTTAGTTAATTGTACAACTAGTTATCAGTTTCTAATCACAGTTCTTTGCCATCATCGAACTTACATCATGAAAGATTTTTATAAAAAGCTTTAATTAATCTAATAGAAGCAGATATTAATTATGTAGTATTACGATGATAAAATTATCATACTGCTTTTGTTCCAAATGTATTGCTTAGAGCTACATTAAATTAGGAAATATAATGGAACTTTATTTTCTAGAAACAACCGTTCTACCGTCACAGTTTTTCAATAAAATAATGCAAAAACCGCCAACCTATTACGTTTAGGAAAGTTGTCATTTCACTGTAACACAAATGGAACATTACAAGTTCTTGTTTCATGTCCTGTTTGCACCACAAATGGCGTAGACATATCGGCATATCCTGACATCAATAAATAAACTTAAAGTCTAGAAAGCAAATGTTGAGGTCGAAAATATCCTCTATCGGTTCGGCAAAATGCACCGTAAAAACGTCATGTAATGTGGGGGAAAAATAAATTAAATAACGTGATATTAAAAATTCGTGACTTCTGCACTAAAATCCGTGACTTTCCGTGACATCCGTGCCCGTTTACTGAATTCCGGGACTTTTCCGGGACTTCCGTGACTTCCGTGACCAGTAGACACCCTGTAACCAGAGCGGATTCCATTCAAAGTAAATAATAACTCAAATAATGCCATTTAAGGAGCAATTAAAATTAGAAAAATCTTGATACAAATATTTTGATTTTAATAAACATCGTTTAACATGATGAGATGTTCTAAACAAGCAAAGTGTTTCAATAGTAACATCTGTTGGTGACACATCACTGGAAGCCATGAGCTCAACTCAAGAACTCGTCAGCTCCAAGTCTTCCTATTAAAATCAAACACTTAACACATTCAACAATCTTAAATTAAAATTCCCACTTAAGTAGAGATTATCACAAACATACCCCGTTGAAGTCAGTAATTTGCAAATATCCCAAGTAGTTCAACCGATTGTTCTGTTCTTCATTGCTGAAGAATATCCAGTTGTGTAAACCAGACACCTCTCCTCGTTTTATTTCTCCAAGAAAAATATGCTCAAACGCTGATGACCCTAGTTTACGGTTACCTCTCGAATACACGGTAAACCATATTTTATTCAGCAATTCTTTCATTTCTGATTTCGTCCCATTCACGAATCCTGTGAAAAATACATTCAAAATTACACTCACTAATATTTTACGACATAGCAAATAATTAACTGGCAAATAAAATAAAATTGTTGAATGAAATGTTACAAACAATTCTGATATTTTTTTTAAGAGGTTGGCTGCCTCTACACCCCTACACTTTGCCTATCTTCATCGGCCCCCGGCCTGAGCGTGGAACGTACCAAACAAAGCAAGGGGTAAGACGCTACAGTACACGCTAAACAGTACTCATAAAATTCCCTAGTCAGGACAGAGATTCAAACCCATGACAGAGCCGCTGCCATGATTCCAATGTCCGTCGCCTTGGCCACTATCCCGGCAACTCACCAGCAATTGAACAGAAAAGGAAAACATCCAAAACTGTAGACCTCCAATCCCTTTTTTTATAAATGAACCCTGTAGTTATACTTAAGTCACTATATGATACTAAATAAATAAATACTAAATAAATGAGAAAGGCAATTTTGGAATAGTATTAAAAAATATCAAAATTAGCTATTGAAAAATGACCTTGCATAATTACAGTAGAACCTCGGTAAACCGAGCCTCGCTTATCCGAGATTCCGGGTTTACCGAGGCGGTCCTAATATGTGTACAGTATCATAAATTTCAAAGAGAAAGTAACACGCTCAAATAAACGAGCAACTGACAGCGCGCGCCTTCACTTACCGCAACCGCAATACGCGCGCTGAACTGTATTGTGTTTGCATTCAACTACAGTAAACGTCGGCAGTTGTCGGGGTTGTTCGGCAAAGTTTGTGCGTAGCAGACAGTGCAATTCGGGACCGTCGTCGTTAGTCTGCCGAAGCCGCCATTTCGTGTTGACAGTGATTTGTTTACTCAGTTCTGTTTATCGCTGTTAACTTAGCGTGTCCTTGTTAATTAGACAGATGAGTGCTAAGCGCAAACGTGTCGTTGTGTCTTTAGACTTGAAACTAAATGCAATGTTACGTACGATATTTCTTGTACTAATAAACTGAACAAAACTGAAATCATTGTTTTATTTCATGGTTTAAACATATTTTGAGCTATTTATAACCCCAATTACGATTTTTAGGTTACATTCCGTGTTATCCAAGATTTGACGTATCCGAGGTGGCCTCGGTCCCAATTAACTCGGTTAAGCGAGGTCCTACTGTATTACTTTATTATTAACATAGTGAATGCTCATAGGAGGGTAAACAATTATTGAGTCAATAACATATTTTCATTCTCGAGTATTATGATGGGAATTTATATGCAGTGCGTTGCACGAGTGGAAAGCCAGGCCACCCATTTAACATTAGTCTTATAGACGTCTAGTTTTTCACTCGTGCAACGCACTGTAATACATATCTTAATGGCTCAAAAAATTGGTAAAGTAGGAAACAAAAAATCTACCTTTGGATTTCAGAAAACTGTTGGTATAAGCCCATATTGGAGTATTCAGTACAGCATCCAAGAAGTCGGACTCTTCCTTCCTTTCGGCTGTTGTGATCACTTCACTGTGTGTTGTATCTGGGTCATAGTTGTCATACAGAGCCATCAGAAGGGCTACTGTTCCCACTTTCTTCACCGAAGGCTTTATTTCAAGTAATCTGTCAACGTTTTTTTATTAATAATTATATATACATGCACTTATGAAAAAAGTTAAAAAAATTAATAAATACTTATTCTTGGGTATTCCAATTTATCATAACAAGAAAAGAATTTGACTGAAGTTTCTGTTTGTTTAAACAACCTATTATAACCATGTAAAACCTGTGCTTTTTATATAGAAGACAATATTTTACAGCTGTCCAGGGCGGATAGTGGGGGGAGGAAAGGTAACATAGAAATTCTATTAAATTCTGTCAAAATTTCTTTAAATAGGTAGTTTGTTTTATAATTGAAACTTGTGTATTTTGTGTAAGTAGAGTAGCCAAAAATGAATAAATTATTATTACAAGTTTAACAGTCTGTGGTGCTCAAAATGGAATAGAGAATTATATAACGAGTGCACCATTCAACCTAGCAGCAAATGTGTGGCACATGGATGGCTTGTCATCTTATCCAAAATAGAAAAAAAAGGAACGCAAACTGTATCTTTCATGTATTGAAATATTTTATGCTTCGCTCTAATTACAATAAGTCGGACAACTGTTTGGTTTCGCCATCATCATATACACTCTTAGATTAATTTGTTCTTATTCTATGTCATTATGAAACACATCTTTTCATTTTTTTTTTTAAATTTAATAAAACAAGCATGAATCCATAGATATGAAATACTTTGACAGTTACACATTTAAATATGTTAATGGAATTTTCAATGTTTATGTGTATTACATTAACTTAATACATATAAACATACAAAATTCCATAGCTGTAAAACTTTTATTAGGAAAAGAGTTAGATGATAAATGTAATTTATTTCATGGCCATCAGGCACACTAGAGTTTTGCTATCATGTTCATAGATTTGAAAAACTAATATTGTGGATGAAAATCAACAAGTTCTTTAGTAAACCTATGTTAATTGAAAATATTTACTCACGGGAGTGGCGCTTGGTCAATGTCAGAATAAGCTCTTGTTTGACCTTGAGACTTCACTACTACTTGTAAAGAACCATTGGTGTTGTCTTTTGCCAGAGCAGTTTCACTGAACGTTTTGAGTTCATCATTAGTAATTGACTGTGAACCTGTGAGAAGGAAAGTTTATACAAAGTTTCCTGGTGTGGCATGAAGCTATACCTAAACAGTTTTATACACTGATTAGGCTTAGTCTTAATATATCAAAGGCAATGCTATGTGGTGTTCATTACACACAACACAGTATTATGACAATTCAATTACAAAAACTCCGTAAACTTATGAGAGAGCGCCTTTTCCCTGGACATGACCCTCAAACCCTCTGGGACATTAGGTCCCCAAAAATTTGTTTTTTGACTGAACTGACTGTTGATTACTTTTCTAGAAGTAACTTTATTAGTAAATATTTCATATTTTATTAAACTTATATTGGGAAAACTCCAAAATGTTTGCGTATTTTTCTGAAATTAACCTTGAAATACCAACAGTTGATTATCCGAAAAAATGGGTTGTCCGGAATTGAATGATCCGCCCCCTTTATTTCGGTTAAGCAGGGTTTTACTGTACAGCACAGTGCCAAAATTAACTAGGACCAGTACAAATTTAAAGTGAGGTTATGTTCCTTACCATGACCAAACTCAAAATGACCATGACCATATAAATAAAATAAACAGAAGAAATGCAGAACAACTCGCGACCTCCAGGCTTTCCCACACATCAGTTTTTGCCTCAATGCAGCAGTATCACATCAATGAATGTAATATTACTGAATTTTTCATATAATATTAGTGAGGTTTTTACTCTACTGACTGATTGATAGCGTCATAGTGTACTGTTTACAGATTTCTGGATTATTACTGCATGACTCGCTGGCCATAAAGTCACTTCCGTACAGTATTTAAATTTCTCTCACTCTCTCTCCCTCTCTTTCCCTCTCTTTCCTCAAAACATCTTCTTGTACATGTTGTGCTGCATTCCAGAAGTCTTTTTATTTACATGATGTCAATGCTTTGAGACAACAACAAATATAATGCTGTATCGTTTGTATATACAGTTAAATTTGAATATAGAATTAAGTTTATAAGAGTAACATGGGCTAACACAATGCCCATATTTAACATAGTATGTGTATGCAGGTTTGCTGCTGCGGGGGTATTTTTTGCGGATATTAATAGATCTCAACCAGTTGAAGTCATATGCCAAGTTTTATCAATATATATTCATAAATAACTGAGATATAACAGTTTACTTATTCTCCATAAGATTAATACTGGACAACATAATAATCACGATAACCAAATGGCGAAGAGCAATGATCAAAACACCAAATTGTTTATTTTTTTAAGCTGAATTCAATGGTGCAAACTAAAATTTTATTTCCATAAAAATATCAGTGAATACCCCAAAAAAACCATTTTTCGGGTACAAAACCCCCAAAATACCCTTTTGGATGGTTAGATCCCTCTGGATTTTGAACTCGTTAAAATAAATGCTACTTTACAAGTCTGTACCAAATTTCATGAAGTTCGGACCCCTTTAGCGAATTTCCCCTATAGGGAAGAAGCTATTACCGTAGTCGGCATGGTAAGACCTAGGCCCGGGACCATGATAACTTTTCGTTTTGAGGTCCCCAGACCCCAAAAACACCATTCGTTCAAAACTGTATATATATATATGTCCGTGAGCACGATAACTCTCGTAAAAATTATCCGATTTTGATGAAATTTGGTATAAACGTGTAATGCAACATTTATGACTTTAAGTTCGAAAACCAGCCAGATTGCTCTATCCGAAGGGGTTTTTAAGGGGGGTTTTGTACCCCAAAAATGGGTTTTTTCACTTTTTTACATATAATTTTGGAAATAGTCAAATTTTAGTTTTTCCCATTGGATTCAGCTTAAAAAAACACACAATTTGGTATTTTGATCATTTCTCTACGGCAATTGGTTACCGAGATATTGAAAGTGCTAAACACAGTACGTTGTCTAATGTTATTCTTATGAAGGAAAATAAAAATTTTATATCTCGCTTATTTATGAACATATACTGACGAAACTTGGTATACGGTTTCATCTGGTTGTGGACCATTGATATTTGCTCAAAAAAAATTTTTTGCCAACGGCTCGCGTAGCAGCAAACCTGCGTACTCAGCCCCATGTTATTCTTATGGAGAATAAGTAACGTGTTATCTCCCTTAATTATGAAAATAAATTAATGAAATTTGGTATTTGACTTCACCTAGTTGAGTTATATTGATATTAGTATAATACCCCCCGTCGCAGCAAACCTGCGTACTCAGCGAATTTCCAATGCATTGATATGTTTCTCACTAGTACATAAAGCCACTCACCAATTTTGACAAAAATACATTCATAAATAAGTTATTTATTACATTTTATTTATTCCCCATAAGAATAACATTAGGACTGAGTACGCAGGTTTGCTGCAACGAGGAAGATAAGAAATTATTTTTTATGCAATTATCAATATAACTGAACCAGGTGAAGCTACTTACCATGTTTTATTAATTTATGTTCATAATTAAGGGAGATATAAAACTTTACTTATTCTCCATAAGAATAACATTAGGGCTGAGTATGCAGGTTAGCTGCTACGGGGACAATCAACAAAACATTTATTTTTTGTGCAATTATCAATATACCAGTACAACATGAAGCCACATACCAAATTTCATCAATATACATTAATAAATAATCAAGATATCCAATTTTATTTATTCTCCATAAGGATAACATTGGAAAACGTACTGTGTTTAGCACTTTGAATATCTCTGCAACGGTTTGACGTAGAATCACAATTTAAACACCAAAATGATTGTTTTGTGGAGCTGAAGTGATTGGTAAAAGAAAATGTGAAGTTTAAAGTAAAATTAACTGAGGAAAAGCCAAAAACCTTTTTCCCATAAGATTAACATGGGAGATTTTATGAGCATGTTTTTTGGATTTTTTCCGCAACCACTTAACCTAGGTTAATAATTCAAAATACCATATTATTTGTTTTTTTAAGCTCTATAACATGGTCTAAACCAAAATTAAGTGTTTTAAAAATTTTAGGGTAAAAAATGCAAAAAACTGATTTTTGGAAAATTTAAAACCCCCATAAACCCCCCTTCCCATGGTCCGATTTTTCTGGTTTTCGAACTTAAAGTCATAAATGTCAGTTTACACATTTGAGCCAAATTTCATCGAAATCGGACGTTTTTTACTCAAGTTATCGCATTCACGGACACATATATAGATATATATATATATAGATATATATATATAGATATATATATATATATAGATATATATATATATATATATATAGATATATATATACATATATATAAATTTGAACGAATAGTGTTTTGGACATCTGGGGACATCAAAACAAAAAGTTATCATGGTCTCGGGCTTAAGTCTTACCATGAGACCTACGGTAATAGCTTCTTCCCTATAGGGGAAATTCGCTAAAACCCCATTTTTTGTGTTCCTTGCTTCAGCAAACCTGCATACTCAGCCGCCATGTTATTCTTATAGAGAATAATTAAAATGTCATAAATTGTTTATTTATGAATGTATATTGATGAAACTTGGTATGTAGCTTTTTGTGGTATTAAGATAAATATATATGCATTGGAAATTCGCTAAGTATGCAGGTTTGCTGCTACGGGGGTATTTATAAGAGTTATCGTGCTTATGGACACATACAGTGGAACCTCTATTAACCGTCACCTTCGGGGCCGGGACTGTGACGGATAACTGAATAGACGGATAATAGAAACATCATATGATAAACGTGTTCAGAAACTAAATTTTAAAATGTTTGACAGAGAAATGATAATAAACTGTGTACAAAAGGATAATACTTCCCACTGCATACATATTTATGTTGTTTGAAATAATATAATAGCTCATACAGATGCTCAGACACTGCCGAACGGCGCAAATTCTGAGCCTAATAAATAGTAATATTCTCATAGATGGACGACGGATAACAGAGAGTGACGGTTTAAAGAGTGACGGTTGATCGAGGTTTTACTGTATATAGATATATACGTATAAATTTATATACGTACACACATACATACATAGATACAAAATTGTAAAGAATGGTTGTTTTGGAATCTGGCCTCAAAACAAAAAATTATCATAGTCTCGGGCTCGTCTTACCATGCCACCTACGGTAATAGATTTTTCCCCAAAGGGGAAATTCACTAAAACACAATAAAACAACGTTCTCCCCTTGGAGAGAACCTATGTACTTAGGCCTATTATAAATACCGTCCATACTTAAAACGCGGAAATAGAAGGGAGCACCAGTAATCAGTTTCGCCCAGGATCCCCAAAATTATACTTTCAGCCTTGAGGCCACCACTCCTAAAGTGAAATATTTTTAAAAAAGGTCCACTTACCATCACTGTAATAACTTTGAAAAAGAAGTAACAAAGTTAATCCTACAACAGATAAAAGCATAATTTTGGATGGTTCACTCCTTGAATGTAAGGATTCAGGCATGAATTAAATTTCACTCCAAAATATCTGAAAAATTAACAATATTAAGTTTAAGTTATGTTATTTTCAAATATATCGTAATCGTATGAGCTACCAATCAACAACAATCACACAGGATGATACATAGAGCATTTATGTAGGAGCGCAGAATTGGTTTGGTTAGGAAATGAACCATCAGGGAACCCGCACAGTAATAAATACTTTGCCACCAAATTCGTTATGTGCATGCCCCCAGGCGCCACGTGTATTCAACCATCTGACCACGCCTTGTGACCAATCCAATCACAGATCATCAATTCTTTCGTCTCACTCCTCATCGGTGATGCCATCAGAATAAAGATACTCATAAAATGTGACAAGTATAAACCAGTTTAATACTGAAATTTGTATGAAAATTAAACATTAACGATTCCCAATGGACTAAAACTTACACAGTGTGCTGTGTCAGTTAGGTTAGGTTACTCTGATTGCTAAACACAATAATTTTCAAGGGTCCCATAATTTTACACTTGTTGCTGAAAGTTGGCATATGTGTTGTTATGAATGAAGTGGGGATGTGGGCGTGGCTTGTTGGTACAGTACATACGGCTGCTGGGTGGGGTGCTGAGGGAATTCGGGCACAAAACATTATGAGCGGGTACTCTAAACAGGACAAGTGACTCATCAGGGAAATATGGTACCCTGTTGGGTCAGTTCCTAACCAAGAACATTCCATCGTCTCATTTAGGTTTATACAGTGTGCAGCTCTTCAAGTTTATATTTCTTAACTCTTTTTTTAAACACAAGTTATTATACTTAACCTATACAGTAAGTCAGGCAGCTTATGGTTTCTTTTTGTTTTTTACTATTTATATCTACAGGCATTTACTAAAAGCTTTTAGGGGAAACAGTCTAAACCCCATGCAATAGTGGGGAATTGAACCCATAACCCCTTAAACAGAAATTCAAGACGCTTAACGCTAAATGTTATTTTTTTACAACAGGCAAAATATTTTTCAGTTTAATTTGTTGTAAACCTCTCCCACGCCCTAAAAAATGAAATGAAAAACATGGCCACATTCTTGTATTTAAAACTACCAATAAATTCCAAAAACTTAACACTAAAAAGAACAATACTAAAAGGATCCATGCAATAACTGGAGTGTATAAACACTCTCGATACATGACCGCCGCACCTCCCATCCATCCTGTACGTTGAATGTTAACACGTTGACTACTATAAATATAGTACCTCGCCACTAGCCCGCCATGCGGCCTGCTATAATAATAGTAATGCGCTCCCATGCCAAACATTGCTTGAGTGAGAGCTCAGCACTTGACGAGAACGGACTATACGCTGTTCGCAGTTTAGATATAACTATGTATCATTTGTGGTTGGCAGTACTGACTCTCTACATCGACCTATCATGTGCTGCTATCTGTTGGCGCTTCTTAGAACTACGTTCAGCTATATTGTAATGTAGTACAGCGCCTTCGAGCGCTAGTGCCATTGTCGGTTAGCCAAGATTTAGAAATCTGACCCCGACCAGCAATTGGCGGGTCGCATTTTACAAATGACCCGCTTCGGGGCAGCCGGAGCTAACGTGTTAAAAGTAGGCCTACAATTCATCATTCCCGTAACTTCGTTTTCGTGTACCGTTTATTTGTTTGTTTGTTTAAAAAGTCTGTTACTGATCCGATAACACAACACCAAAAATGAAGCTAAATGTTAAGCTAGGGAAATGTCTAACAAGCATTTGTTTGAGTTAAAACAAACTATTATTTAGTCTGTTTCGTAACCTTGTTATATTTTCTTGCTGCATTAGATTCTCATCATACACAATACCTAATAATTTAACTGGTACCTATGTGGAATTCAATACCGGGTACCTGCTAAATCTGTTGTCTATTTTCAATTTTCACCCTCTTTGTATTTATCGATTATCTAGTTCTAAAATTTCAAAAAATTGTTTTTGTTGCATTCAAGTGGCAGAAGATTTATTGTATAGCAATATTATAATTATTCGTGAATGTAGGCCTATCCAGATTCAAAAATTGTTTACAATTATATTGTTTCCCGGTACTTGTAATAGACGTAGTATATTTACCTGACCCGCTGCAGTTTTTCATGCCCTAATGTCCCCATGCAATACCTGGAATACACCAATGTGTCCTATTTTCAAACTGTAACGAGCCAAGAGCAATAAAAGTAATATTGCATAGCATTTAAACATACAAAGTTAGAATTTAAATTTATTAAATTGAAACGTAGGCTTACTTTTAGTTAACAAATTATTTAAGTTACTGGATGCAGTACCGCAGAGAACCTGCGATATATTTACCAAGTTTATTATAAAATTAACATTATTTTTTAACTCCCCCTAAATTTAAGAAATGTAGGTAGGCATTACAATAGTAATTAATTCTATAATTGATTTTGTATGTTAAAAGCTCATTAAAAAGCTTTAGTTTAGTAGGTACTTCATTTTTAAGATTTTCGGAGTAGGGGGTGACCCCCTGAGCCTCAACTGAGGAATATTCTTTACTACTCAAAACCCTACAGTGGGTCACGGTCACCAGCTAAAATATTTTTTCTATATCACTGTGACCATTCGGTTTATATCTACTAGAGGGGACATCTTGCGGGAGCTAGAGTAAGTAAAAGCAGTGCTGCGGTCTAGCGTCATATTAAAATAACTACGTGATCTGTGGCGTCTTAGGCCGAGTTAACTCGTCTGCAGTACCCGACCTGTGTAAACAAAATATCACTTTGATGACCATCAAAAATAAGGTTTATCTAAACAATTATCTCTACGAAAACATACCTATGAAAAATATGATGAACAAAACCGCGACGATACCTGGCATTGTATGATAGAACTATGTCGACAAATCTCTCACATTAATTTACATTGCTTGTCCCCTCTAGTAGATATAAACCCAATGCTATGACATCCCTACAAATTCTGTGTGAAGGTCCCTTATTCAAGAGCCCAACTTAGTGCTTGGCCTACATCCAAATCTAACCTAAAATATTGAGTCTAGACCACAGCCCTTTACAAATCATTATAGGTATTTAATTTAATTATATCGACTAACATTTCCACCCTGCTTACCATCCCCAGCGCCAGTAAGTCACTACTCAGCTGATATTTTTAACCAGGTAATTCAAATTCAAAACTCTACTTGTCAGTTGTCAGCTATAACACGGCACAAAGCACAGCACAGGAACAGCTGTTGTGCTGATGCTAAATTGCAGAATTGTTTCTTGGTTCCTTGGTTCAGTGGTTCTGGTTGGTGGTTGTGGAACGGTCAAGGACACGTAATATATTCATTAGGATTTTCGTTGTAAGTCTTGCGGTGGTTTTGTTTGGATGATGGTAAGTCAGTGGTTAATACGTTAGTAGAGTCATGGTAGAGTTTAAGGTCCGTAGAGATCAGCTAACATGGCTCCAAAGGTCTGCTTATCCGGAAAAGAAGACCTCATCAAATATATTTACAGCCGCATGTGTAACTTACCCACTCACTCACTGAGGTATACGAATTCTAGACCACTTCTAGACGAGCTAGAAACCTGAAATTTAGCATGCAGGTAGCTTATAGCTTGTAACCCCCAGAAAAATTGCAAAAACTGACAATTTTTTATTTTAACCCCCCAAAAAAATATTTAAAACCCCCCAAAAAAGGCTTATTTTTAAATTACAGTTTTTGAGCTCTAGTGGCCGAACGGATTGACCTATCGAAAAACGGACACCACCACGTGCCACGGATTTTGCAAGATCTACAACTTCGTTTCTGTGACTTTTTGTCGTATCTTGCTCCCTTCACCCTTAGGTAGCGCTAGATTTTTCAAATTTCAGGCAATTTTGACGGTTATTTTAGTGGTTTTTAATTTCCTATCACTTTAATTTAGTATTTAAAGGCTTGATATTTGGCACTCAATATGTTTACACATTATCCTTCACGAAACACCCGATAAACGAACATGTTTTAATAATTAAACATCCCCAAAAAATTAAAAACCCTAATTATTCTATAAATGACAAACTGCATTATCGACTTACTCAGGTAATTCTAGATAAGCTAGAAACATGGAATTAGGCCTACATGTAGCTTGACCATTGAAACCCCCAGGAAAATTGCAAAAAGTTATAATTTTTATTTTAACCTCCTCAAAAAATCCAAAATGGGGGAAATTTTGACATCTCCAAAATAGTGCATTTATTTGGGCTGTAGCGGCCGAACGGTTGGTCCTATCGAGAAACGGAGACCACCACGACACACGGGCTTTGGACGATCTATAACTTTGGTCCTATGACTTTTTGTCGCATCTCGTCTCCTTCACCCTTAGGTAGCGCTAGATTTCTCAAATTTCGGCATATTTTCTACATTTTGTGGCCGTTTTTTATTTCCTATCACGTTAATATACCTGATGGAGGCGTAATATTGGGCACGCAGTAGGTCTACATCACACTTAGTAAATAGCAGCAGAAATATAACAATTTTTACTACTTAAACCTGTCGGAAAATCAAAAACTCTTAAAATCTATAGATTTTACCGTTTTCTAAGTATAAGTAGTAAGGAAATGCCGGTTCTGGAACAATTGTTATCAATTAGAATGCACGTATCACCATTTATACTTTAACTAGGATCGTGAGATATGGCATGCGTGTGCGTTGCACATTTTATTCCCAAATCCTTCTATTTTTAGTTTGAACTATCTCAAAAACTAAATAATTGTAAAAAAAATTCAAAATTTGGTCTTTTTTATTTGAGCTATAGCCGCCGAAGGGGTTGTCCTATCGAAAAAGACCACCACGTGCCACGGGTTTTAGACGAACTACAACTTTAGTCCTATGACATTTTACAGTATCTCACCCTCTTCACCCTTAGGTAGCGCTGGTTTTTTTTTTTAATTTAGACTTTTTTCTAAGATTTTTTTGTAGTTTTTAATGGTTTGTTGCTCTAATATGGAACTTAGAGGCCTAATATTTATCACACAGTATTCCTACATTGCAATTATTACCAAACAACACTCACACGCTCAGATTACATATCTTACAACACCCAAAATAAATTTCAAAGTCTTTGAGCTTCTGTACATTTTATCGTGTTTTCGGGTGTATTTTTTATGTTGCGCTCTATCGAGGGTAAAATCCCATATAAATCATGTCATATTTGTTGCAGATGGCTTGTAGTTACCCAAAGTCATAGCATTTCAGGCTGATAACGGTTATTATATTCTTTCTCCTTTTTTATTTTATTATTTAATGTCAGCGTATTTATGGTGATTAGTTAAAAATAATTCTATGAGAGAAATAAAGAACAGCTGTTAGTTACAATGAACAAAGAAAATCAATTTACTCACTTACGAAAGCTATACATCAGTTACAAAACATATAAAATAGTATTCACAAAAAATGTTCAGAATGTCTCTATAACTCAGGGTACTTTATATTCATGGGTTCAAATGCTTCTGGCTTGTTAACAAAAGTTATCATAAATGATTAAATTAAAATATTCAATGCAAAATATTATGTAGAGATACTAAATTTTGGAAAAAAAATGTTCAAAGTCTTTTCGAAAATTGCTGAATTGTATTACAATTTTCCTTTCTTGAACTTAAATAGTTAATAAAATAATTAATTAGTCGTTTAAATTAGTCCAAAAGTTCCTATTAAAATCAGTAAAGTTCTTCTAAATAGAGCTGAAAAGGTTAGTTCTGAAAAGATGGAGTGATCTCACCCAAAGTCCTGTTAATTGCCTAGGAAAAACGATAAAAAGATAAAAAAAGGATTCAGGTGGGCTAATACAGCTGGGGGAAACTTTTATTAAATTTGTTAAACCGCACTAAATAAATAAAACTGGATAAATCCTCTTCTTCTAATTTCTGGGTTAGAGCAACATGCTCCTTGCCCTAAGACTTTCCAAAGGCAACCTTCTCACTTCTTGGTTCAAATTGTAGAAGAAGGCCAATTATCCAATAGCACCGCTTGCCAATAATCCAGGATCTGTCTAATTTTTCTATTGGCTATCAGCTGAAAACTACACTTTTAATTGGTTGTACACTTCACTGAATTTATAAAATCATTCTCTACACAATTGAATTTGGAAAAACAGGAATTTAGGTCAGCAAAACTAGAAAATATGATTAAGAATCGAAATAGTTACTAAAATATATTAAATTCAACTTAAAATACTCATAATTGCATTTCTACAATGACCATGTCAAAAAACAGCTGTTTAGGGAAATCACACAAGTTTCATAATATTTACAATATTTGGTTAAATACTTAATTTCTGCACATATTTAGGTTATTTCTCCTATACCATAAATTTACGATTAATTTTTAGTTCAATTGTTAAAATCTTTACTTTTCATTATAATGTACACTTGAATTTAAAAAATGTAAAATAATATCTTAAAATAGCGGGAGGATAGAACGTGCTGTGTGGAAGATTATACGGTAGTAGTTCAGAGTTTATCCACTAGGTGTCGGCACTGAATGGACCGCTGTGTGGTAAGTGACGGACGACATTCGTTCATCAAGATGGCTTCCGTGGATCAAGAGAATGGGGTTGTATGTTTACCTATTTACATTTATTTTGTTTTTAAAAACATTTGTGTGTAAATCTTATAGTTAAAATGGATAGGAGAAGTGTCCTACTTACTCTTAAATTCCAATCATTTACGGTTATATAGTTCGAAATAGTGCTAATCTTCTCATAGAGGTGCAGTGTTAGAAAGGTTATTTCCGTTGTGAAAAAATAGTCGTACATAATGAATTTAAATCTTTCTACGATATTATTTACAAATGACATGGTTACTTATATCCTATTACAAAATTCTTTTGTTCTGGTATAAAAATAAATAAACGTACCGGAACCAATTTGTAACATTTAACCTTGTCATGGTTATTAAATTTTGTATCCTGAGATAGGCCAATGGATGATTTGGATTAACATAATTCTGTGAGTACATAGATTAATACAATGCTTATTATCTAAAGGTTATTACTTCTTTGTAAAATATACTTGTTGGGAATTATCCTTGATATCTAAAAAATTGATTACCTAATACTAAAACAGGATTTACAAAATTGGCTTGTAGGCTATGATTATATTTGTCTAGGTATTCTGTGAACTAGGCACTGTCCATAGGATTTCTTTATGGGAAAAAGTCTCTATATACAGCTGATTATTGTTATCAATAGAAAATACTGTAATAAAGCCCCTTTTTGTTTGGCGAGTGGTTCAGTTCAAAATGAGTCCAAACAAAAATTACAGTTAACATTTCAATACATATACTGTACATGACTTACCTAACATTAAACACAATGGTAACATGACATTGAAATGAAATACATGGGAATAAGGGATGAACATTTAAAACGTAACCTAACTAAATTGTTTAACTAAATATAACATGAAATTAATAAAAGATCAGGTCGCTTATCTAATATTTACAGGGTCATTATATTTGCGTAGCAGTTGGGTGTGGAAGGGTCCTATGATGCTATGATCGGCTATTTTCTTAAGGTTAAACACATTTCGTCCTAGCTTCTCGTGGATGATGTATGGTCCTATATACAATTCAAATAGTTTCTTGGTAACTTTGTCTGAAGCGTTTGAAATTTTGTTGTTTTTGATTAGTACTTGATCTCCTATTTAAAAAGTGATAGGTTTATTTTTATAATTCAGTTTTGATGCAATTTTTTCTTGCTTGGTTCTGATGCGTAGCCTTGCTAAGATTATGTTTCCTCGATGGTCTTGGTTGTTGCACATAGTTTTTGGTAGGAATTTATCCCAAAACGTTTGTTATTTGTTCCAAAGTGTAGTTCATTGGGTGTTAGTTTGGTGGTATCATTAGGTAATTCATTTAGGCAATCTTCGATCCATTGTAGATGATGGTTCCAAATTCTGTTGATGATTATGGCAGAGAATTCGCATGGCTTTTTTAACATTTTGTATGTGTCTTTCGGATAAGTTCATTTGTGGGTGCCTAATGGGTATGAAAACTGGTATGATATCATTTTTTGTGAGCTTATCTATGTATTGTGAATTTCTGAAATATGTGGCATTATCCGAAATAATTTTTTTTGGTTTTCCGATTATGGATATGTATTGATTAAAGATTTTGTCTAAGACAGTTTTTGTGTTTGCTTTTTGTGTGGCATACAATTTTGTGAGTTTAGAAAAATTATCAGTAGCGATTAACACATATTTGGTATTTCCTTGGCTAGTAGGTAATGGCCCAAGGAAGTCTATGGACAGAGTTTCACCAATATTTTTACTTTGTTGGCCTATAGCTACGCCGTGATTCGGGTGAGTTAGATGTTTGCATCTTTGGCAAATGTCACAGTGTGAGATATATTTTCGTATGCATTTTGACATATTTTTAAAATAGAAAGTTTCTTGCAGAAGGCTTAAACATTTTTGTGTTCCGCAGTGGATATAGTATTCGTGGCACTCCTTGATGAGGGGTAGAATGAGGTTTTTGGGAATTACTAATTTGTATCCAATTTGCGTTACTTTATACAAGTGATTGTTAATTACAATAAATTTGGGAGAAGGTAATTCAATTTCATATATGTTGTTGTAATGGGGGGAGTCTTCAATGAAATTTAATAATTTAGGATCTTGACGTTGGTGCACTGAAATGTTCTTGAGGATGTTCTTGAATTGTATATTAATTTGAGGGGTGAATCTTGCAATGATCACATCTTGGGGGGAATCTTCAGTTTGGTCTGTAGGGAATTTAGTCCGACTTAAAGTATCTGCTACAACATTGCTTTTTCCGGTACAATACTCTATAGTATAGTTGTATTCTTGTAATGCTAGCATCCAGCGGGTTAATCTTGGAGTTAATAGCTTAGAGGTTGTTAAGAACGTCAAAGCCTGGTGGTCGGTTTGAATATGGATTTGGTTGCCTAAAATGATATGTCTTACTTTTTGCAAGCAGTGTATAATAGCTAGGCACTCAAGTTCAGTAGTAGTATAGCGTTTTTCATGCGCCTTTAATGTTCTAGATATAAATGTTATTGCTGTCTTCTCCCCGTTGTCATGAATTTGGTATAGATGGCCTCCAATAGCTTGTATGGAGCAGTCTGTTTGTAAATGAAAAGGTTTGTTGTAGTCCGGATGTTTTAGAGTGGTTTGGATGAAAAGGTCTTTGACTTTATTGAACACAATAGTTTCAGCCTCAGTCCAGACAAATTTTGTAGTTTTGGAGGTTAATTTCATAAGGGGTTGGATAGTTTCGGAAAACTTATCGACAAAACGATTATAAAAATTTACAAGTCCAATAAATCCTTTGAGCTGTTTTCTTGTCTTGGGGGCCGGGAACTCTTTTATGGCTTTAATTTTGCTTGGGTCTGGTTCAAGACCAGTAGTAGTGAATATATGTCCCAAAAAAGGTACTTTTTCTCGAAAAAATAAGGATTTATCCAGCTTGATGGTCATACCGCTGTCTTGCAGTTTGAAAAAAATAAACTGTAAATGTTGTAGATGTTCTTCGAATGAGGTTGAATAGATTAAAGCATCATCAACATACATGATCATGAAATTTTTAGTTTGATTTCCGAACACTGTTTCTATAGCTCGGAGTAAGGCTGCTTGGGATATCGAAATGCCAAATGGGACTCTGGTAAATTGGTATGTTTTACCTTTAAATTGGAAAGCCGTGTATTGCCTTGAATATGGCGTTAAAGGAACTTGCCAATAAGATGCAGTAAGGTCGATTGTGGTTAGGAATTGCGTATTTTTGCCATGACTCAATAACTCGTTTATGCTTAGATTCGTGTCATAATCGTTGATTATCCTTGAGTTGATAGCTCGGCCATCCATGCACAACCTTATTTCACCTGATTTCTTGGGTACCACTACTAAGGGATTTATATATGAGCTCATGCTACGTTCAATGATATTGTCATTTAACATATTTTGTATTTCTTTTTCGACTGCTTCTGCATAACAGGCCGGTATGGGGTAGTTTGGTCCTTTAAACGGTTTATCTTCTTTCACTTTAATTTCATACTCATATTTGTTGCATAATCCTGGCTTATCAGAAAAGATTTGAGTATATTTGTTAAGTAAATGTTTTAATTGCCCCTTTTGTGTATTATCTAATGAGTCTAATTGGTTTACAATGTCATTTATTTTTGAAAATATTTCCTTGGATGGTTTTTTTGTTATTTCATTGGAATGTGGTTGGTCAGTGGTGTAATTTAAATGTTCAATTATTAGGTTACAGTTATCTTCTGTTACTATAGTAGTTTTATACGTTATTACTTCAAAATGCTTGACATTACATTGGCATGATAGCCTATCATTATTTATATTGATATTATCATTGTGGCTGAACATTAAGGTATCCTGCACAAAATTGACGAAGTCATCACACAAGGATATAGTTTTATCATTGAAAATAATAATTCTTTCATTATTGAAATCCATCCAAGTCTTTGCTTGTTTTAAAATGTCCACACCTATAATTACATTGCGTATGAGATTCGGAACTAATACAAATTGTACAGAATACTTCATTTCGTTTGTATTGATTTCAGTAAATATTATTTTCTTTAGTTGTTTACTTCTTTGACCTGTAGCAGTTGTGATGTTTATGTTACTTAAGGGGAATATTTCTAAGTTATGGAAATGTTTACTATTTTGGATGAAAAACTGTTCTGACATACAACTGATGGATGCTCCGGAATCCAATAATACATTGGTCTCAACTTGTCCTAATTTTATTTTTATTTCAGGGCATGATATTTTATTAGTATTTGTTTTAGTTTGCTCTTCTTCTAATAAAAAGTCTCTATCACAGTACGTAGTACCTATTAAATTGTTTGTTAAGGTTAGATTATGGTTACTTATTTTGTTAGCTCGGACCTTATTTATTCCGATTTTATTAGATGTAAGCGTTGATAAAATGTTATCTGTATCAAATGTATGGAAGTGTGATACGTGGTTAGTAAAGCATATAGGTCCCTCCTCTGCACTCATAATATCAACGCGTTTTAGTTTTCCGATGGCTGTTGGCGACCGTGGGAACTGACAGATTGTGTTTCGGCTGGCTCCGGGTGATTTCGATTGTACTCTGGCACATTCGGATACTGTCGTGTTTGTTCGTTGCTGGAGGGTGACAGCTGTTGTGTCCACTGCCGTTGATCAGTGGTGGGATAGCGATTGGGATTATTGTTTCGGTTATGTTGGTCGACCTGAATGTGTTGCAGCTGGTGGCGCGGTTCGTTGTAATTTCGTCTGTTATTGTAGTGGTATTCCTGTCCTCTCTGACCATATGGTGTGTTCGGTCGGTTGTGTTGTGGTGAATTATTATGGTAATTGTTTTGAGGTTTGTAAGTGAGATTGTGGTTTTGTTTGGGCTGATTTGAGTGGTAATTTTGTTGATATGGGTGGTGTCTTGAGGGAACAAATTTATCGTATCGATCATAGTGATTATCCTGCCGACTAGGTCTGTTTGTGTGAGGATTTTGGTAGTTGTTGTGTGGCTGGTTTAAGTTAGGCCTATACTCGTTTGAATTTTTTCTGACCCGTTCCGTTTTATTGTGCATGTCCTCACGATTGAGCAGTTCTATGAATCTTTCAAAGGTTTGGATATTTTGTACGGCTACTGAGGCTCGGATCTGTTCGTTAAAATTATTCGCTAGGGTTTCGATTATCTCGGCATCTTCCATAGGAGGTATCATAGATTTGAGGGTTATGGTTCGATCAATAAAATACTCGGTCATAGTCATCCTGCCGTCCGGTCGATAATGCTCCATCTCGACACGTTTCCTTATGGATCTTTGAACATCAGAACTCCAGTACTGTTTGAGGAATTTGGTTTTGAAATCATCTGCGTTTTTAAGATCGGATTTGATTATCTGAAACCACATTGCGGATGTGCCTTCGAAACATTGCTCGATTAATTCCAGATAACTGAGACAATCTCGGGAATTTCGTTTAGTGTAGCCTTCATAGTATTTCGCAAACTGCTCTATGAACTCGGGTGGATTTCGTGTTTTGGCGTGAACATGCGGGATTTTGCTGATGGTGCTGGTTGGATGTTCGCCAATGTAATTTACTATAATTTCTGGGAGTTGTGATAGATTTAGGTTAGATTGGTTAGGTGCTTCTTTAATTTGAGTCAGTTCATTCTCGATCTTATTTAGAGTATCGCTCTGTTTCGATAGTGTGATGGTGTGTTCATTTACGATTTCATTGTACGTTTCCTGAACTTTAATGTGGGTGTTTAGTTGCTGGTTCACGGTGTTTACTTGACTGTCGATGTAGTCCTCTAATTTTTCACTAGTTTTTAGTAGGAGCTGTTCGGTTTGTTTTTGAATTTGATTAGGTAGCTGCTCTTCAAGTGATTGAATGCGAGTTTCCTGTTTGATGTTTTGATCTTCAAAATTAGTATTTACTTGTTTTAAGATTTCGTTTTTCATTTGTAGGTTTTGTGTGTGAGTTTTAAGTTCCAATTTAGAGATTTTATCATTCATCCTATCTTCAAGCATGTTTAGATTTTCAGTCATTTTTTGAGTTAGGCTACTTTCTAGGTTTATATTTTGTTGAGTTAGGTCTGTTTGTAATGTTTCTACTTTATAATGGACAGAGTTGATTTGTGATTTCAACTCGGTATTGAAATTTTCGATTTTAGAATTGACCGTACCAATTTGAGTGTTTACTAGGTTTGTCAGTTGGGTAGTCATTTGCAAGATTAAGTGCTTGAGCTCTGTTTGTTCGGTTTCTATAGGGTTTATGTTGGAAGGGTCTAGATTTTCTGTGGTTTTGTATTTGTCAAGGCTAGGTATTACTGGTTCTCCTCCTACAGCTATGTCGTGCCTATTCTCTTCTGTTTGAGTGTTTGTGGTGTCTATGGTGTTTGTGTTCATGGTGGGAGTTGTGTAGTTTTCCAATAACTGTAAGTGTTGCAGTTCTTCTATAGGATATGTAAGGTCTTCGTCTTCGCCGCCTTCCACTAACTTGGCACTTTTACGGGGATTTTTTCTAAGGTTATAAGGAGATGTCATTGTTCTTGGGGGGAATACACAAAAATAGGGATAGGTCCTACATAAATAATGGGGATACACAAAATGGGGGGAATTTCCTACTGGGTTCCTACTGGGTTTCCTACTGGGTTCCTACTGGGGGATATTCTTAACTTAGGTATAAGTAATCTAATATTCTTATTCTAATTAAATATCTTAACTAAGATGCAATTATGAGTTTTTTTGTTTGTTGATAACTTTTGTTTCATAAAGCCACCACGTTGTTGCGCCATTTTAACTTATTATATTCTTTCTCCTTTTTTATTTTATTATTTAATGTCAGCGTATTTATGGTGATTAGTTAAAAATAATTCTATGAGAGAAATAAAGAACAGCTGTTAGTTACAATGAACAAAGAAAATCAATTTACTCACTTACGAAAGCTATACATCAGTTACAAAACATATAAAATAGTATTCACAAAAAATGTTCAGAATGTCTCTATAACTCAGGGTACTTTATATTCATGGGTTCAAATGCTTCTGGCTTGTTAACAAAAGTTATCATAAATGATTAAATTAAAATATTCAATGCAAAATATTATGTAGAGATACTAAATTTTGGAAAAAAAAAATGTTCAAAGTCTTTTCGAAAATTGCTGAATTGTATTACAATTTTCCTTTCTTGAACTTAAATAGTTAATAAAATAATTAATTAGTCGTTTAAATGAGTCCAAAAGTTCCTATTAAAATCAGTAAAGTTCTTCTAAATAGAGCTGAAAAGGTTAGTTCTGAAAAGATGGAGTGATCTCACCCAAAGTCCTGTTAATTGCCTAGGAAAAACGATAAAAAGATAAAAAAAGGATTCAGGTGGGCTAATACAGCTGGGGGAAACTTTTATTAAATTTGTTAAACCGCACTAAATAAATAAAACTGGATAAATCCTCTTCTTCTAATTTCTGGGTTAGAGCAACATGCTCCTTGCCCTAAGACTTTCCAAAGGCAACCTTCTCACTTCTTGGTTCAAATTGTAGAAGAAGGCCAATTATCCAATAGCACCGCTTGCCAATAATCCAGGATCTGTCTAATTTTTCTATTGGCTATCAGCTGAAAACTACACTTTTAATTGGTTGTACACTTCACTGAATTTATAAAATCATTCTCTACACAATTGAATTTGGAAAAACAGGAATTTAGGTCAGCAAAACTAGAAAATATGATTAAGAATCGAAATAGTTACTAAAATATATTAAATTCAACTTAAAATACTCATAATTGCATTTCTACAATGACCATGTCAAAAAACAGCTGTTTAGGGAAATCACACAAGTTTCATAATATTTACAATATTTGGTTAAATACTTAATTTCTGCACATATTTAGGTTATTTCTCCTATACCATAAATTTACGATTAATTTTTAGTTCAATTGTTAAAATCTTTACTTTTCATTATAATGTACACTTGAATTTAAAAAATGTAAAATAATATCTTAAAATAGCGGGAGGATAGAACGTGCTGTGTGGAAGATTATACGGTAGTAGTTCAGAGTTTATCCACTAGGTGTCGGCACTGAATGGACCGCTGTGTGGTAAGTGACGGACGACATTCGTTCATCAAGATGGCTTCCGTGGATCAAGAGAATGGGGTTGTATGTTTACCTATTTACATTTATTTTGTTTTTAAATACATTTGTGTGTAAATCTTATAGTTAAAATGGATAGGAGAAGTGTCCTACTTACTCTTAAATTCCAATCATTTACGGTTATATAGTTCGAAATAGTGCTAATCTTCTCATAGAGGTGCAGTGTTAGAAAGGTTATTTCCGTTGTGAAAAAATAGTCGTACATAATGAATTTAAATCTTTCTACGATATTATTTACAAATGACATGGGTTACTTATATCCTATTACAAAATTCTTTTGTTCTGGTATAAAAATAAATAAACGTACCGGAACCAATTTGTAACATTTAACCTTGTCATGGTTATTAAATTTTGTATCCTGAGATAGGCCAATGGATGATTTGGATTAACATAATTCTGTGAGTACATAGATTAATACAATGCTTATTATCTAAAGGTTATTACTTCTTTGTAAAATATACTTGTTGGGAATTATCCTTGATATCTAAAAAATTGATTACCTAATACTAAAACAGGATTTACAAAATTGGCTTGTAGGCTATGATTATATTTGTCTAGGTATTCTGTGAACTAGGCACTGCCCATAGGATTTCTTTATGGGAAAAAGTCTCTATATACAGCTGATTATTGTTATCAATAGAAAATACTGTAATACGGTGGTCGTATTCCTTATATGGTTCAAAAGACGCCTTATATTACGCCTTATATATGGTGATTCCTACATTACAATTATTACTAAACAACACTCACACGCTCAGATTAATTATCTTAAACTCCCAAAATAATTATCAAAGTCTTTGAGCTTTTGTAGATTTTATCGTGTTTTCCGGTGTATTTTTTATGTTGCGCTCTGTCGAGAGTAAAATCCCTTATAAATCATGTCATATTTTTTGCAGAAGGCTTGTAGTTACCCAAAGTCATAGCATTTCAGGTTGTTAACGGTGGTCGTATTCCTTATATGGTTCAAAAGACGCCTTATAAAGGCTACATTATACACAGTCATATGACAAGATGTTATAGGTTAAACCCTTAAAAATAATCACACCCTTGGAGTAGTTGTAGAATTTAGGTCTTAAATTGAACTAATACCAATTTACATTAAACTGTGGCCAAACAGCGACCTGGGGGCGAAGCCCCTCACAGGGGTCTGGGGGCGGAGCCCCCAGCGAGCGAAGCGAGTATACTCATATACGAGTACGAAGTCCTAAACAGCTGCAACATCACATTATTACCATTCCAATTTGCAGTAGAAATGCGCATTCATGTTTTTAATAAAAAAACAGGGAATCCCTCCATGGACTTTAATATCTTAATATCTCTTTAAGACGCCGACGCAACGTGGGCGTATTTCATACTTTGTCAACAAGTTTTATTTTCGTGTGGCCTGCACGACACAAAAAGCACATACGAAAGCCTCAAATAAGCAAAAATATCCCCACAGCAGCAAACCTGCGTACTCAGCGAATTCCCAATGCATATTATGTTTCATAAAGCCACATACCGTTACCATGTTTCATCAATAGACATTCATAAATAAACGATTTATGACATTTTAATTATTCTCAATGAGAATAGCATGGCGGCTGAGTGCTGGGTATGCAGGTTTGCTGAAGCAAGGAGCACAAAAATGGGGTTTTATACTAATATCAATACAACTCAAATACTTAAAGCCACATACAAAGTTTTATTAATTTATGTTCATTATTAAGGGATATAACACGTTAGTTATTCTCCATAATAATAACATATCGGGGCTGAGTACGCAGATTTGCTGCTAAGGGAACTATCGGCCAAAAAATTTTTTGTTACAATTATTTATTTCTGGTTCAATGTTACATGTCATTATTCACAGATTTTAACATACAGTGATTTTAGGAACAACTATTTAAATTATCGGGTTCGTCCTAGTTAGGATCACCCTGGAACATGAAAAAAGAAGAAATATTTGAAACAAAACATCAGGCATGAACTAAACAAATACAAAAGAAAACATAACAATATTCTCAATCCATTCTGAACAGAATATCTTAAGGAAGTCTCGCTCGTAGCCTCCTGTTTATTGTAATTTGTCCAATGTTGAATGTCACAGCACCAGGAACAAAGTCCAAAGTTTCGAGGGGTTTTTTAGAAGATTTTCCTATAAATTTTAATACTGGTTCCACTGGTTCGACTCCGAGCTCTTCATGAATGTGGTTATTTCTAACGAACCAGGGAGCATTCACTGCGATTCTGAGAATTTTATTTTGTAGAACTTGAATTTTGTTAAGTTTATTATGATACAGCCAAACCCCAGACAGTACAGGCATACATAACTAAAGTCCGAATTATTGTTTTATAGATTAATTTTGCACACTCTGGTTTAATCATTAGACTTTGAATTTGCCGATTTAGCAATAGCTTTATTGATACAAAGTTTTATAGTCTCCGTAAAGGTTTGGATGGAATTTTCAATTTCACGACAAGACGTTAAGGTTTGATTATCTTCAAACATTTATCTAATTCGGAACTAAATACTTCCAATTAACTTTCCCATTAATCAGTCGTTGAGGATGTAAACTCATTTGAGGTCACGTGATAAAGGATATTATTACAAGCGAATGGTCAGTATCTAGCTCAGGTAAAACTTCCTGAATGATAGGTGCTGTGAAATTTGTGTGTAATACCAAATAAAGTATGTCGGGTTGGTAATTTGGTTGCCATGGATAATGGGTAGGTTCGTCTGGGGCTGAAATCATTACATTTGAATCATTAGTGTATTGAAGTAGACTATTTCCATTTGGATTATTTTTACGGCAGCCCCATACCTGATGTTTACAGTTTAAGTCACCTACAACAACGGTCGAACAGTCATCTTGAAAAATAATCTGCAAGTCGTTGAAGTGGAGCCGTTTGTTAGGGGATTTGTACACAGATAGAACACGAAAGTTTGTACCATTGTTCAAATTAATTTTAACACCAACCGATTCTATAGAAGCGAGAGTAGGTAAAAATAGATGGTGATTGTCTAAAGTTCATCGTACGAAAATCGCAACACCACCTGATGCTACTGGATCCGGTCTATCTTCCCTATATACAGAATACCCACTTGCTTTAAAACTTTCTCAACAGCAGTTGCGTTTCACTGATACATGCAATGTAATGTTATGTCTAGCAAACGAAACTAAAGTAGCTCTTTTGTCTCGAAGTCCATTAGCAATCCAGTTAAGGAGGGTTAAACCGTGCACTTGTAAATTATTGAACTGATCCATTTAGAGAGAACAGAGCTAATAAATAACATTACTTATTATTTTTCTAAGAGCAGGAATAAAAGATTTAACTATGTCTAAAATTATTTGTTCTAAACTTTGTGATAGAGATACGTCAGTATTATTATAACCAGTTGATTCTGGTGAAATAGAACCAGTGTCACGTTGCTTTAGAAGCGGCAGCTTTAGCAAACGGAACTCTAAACTTAGGAGGAGCCTTGATTGAAGGGAAATGAGCAGACGAATCTAAATCAGGTAGGCGTAGATTAGGAGTTTCATTCCGATCGTTTGAGTTCTGTGACCGATTTAAAGGACTTTTGTTATGCTCTTTTGTTTTAAGGATTTCCTGATACTCTTGGCATCCTCTGTAATTAGCAGTGTGATTTTCTCCACAGTTAATACATTGAGGAATTTCACTTTTACTTTTTGGGCACTCAGAATAATGGTGCTGTCCTGTGCACCGAACACATCTAAGATCTAATTTACAAACGTTTTTTGTATGTCCGTATTTTTGACATACATTGAGTGCATTGAGGGATTTGCCTGGGTTTTCTCTTTACTTCGACGCTTAAAACTGCATAAAAAAATGTGTTAAGTTTAAAAATAGCTTTGCTGTCATCATTGTTTTCCAAGTCTACTGCACACAATGGAAGTGGAAGTTTATTTTTATTTAGTAATTAGTTACCCTAAGAACGGGATATAGTTCTGATCAATGAGTTCAGTTTTTATTTCATTTTCCGACAAAGAAGTGGGCACGTTTCTAACAATTACCTCTAGCTTTTTGTCATGGAGTGGTTGAAAAGTGTGGTACTTTATTGATGCCAGACGTGTCATAAAATGCTGTTATTTTTCTAAAATCGTTGATATTGGAGAGATTAACTTTAAGAAACTGGCCACTTACTTGAGTTGAAAAAGAGGCTTTTGCTACATTTTGCACATCTATAATAATTTCATGATGGTTGTTGACATTGTGTAGAAAGATAGGAGTGATTTTTTAACTTCGGATTGTTTGGTCATTATGGGGACAGAATCATCCATATCTTCGGTATGGTTTTCATTTCTACTGGGGGAAGCATATGAATGTTCCGAAAGAACCTGATGTTTATTTCCTTGCATAATTGACTTGAATCTAAAACATATCGTTTAGGTTGAGAAACCGAAATTGCAATAAGCTTCCGTTTGTTAGGAAAAACCAAATTGTCACTGGGTTCATTGGGATTCTCGTTAGACTTACCAAGCGATTCTGACATTTTACCTTGTTTGATATCACATTTAAACTTTACTTTGTTTACAACAGATGTTGTCATTCCATGAACTGAAGGTACTTGTAGGTTAGTTTTCTTTTTGAACAAAGACGTTTTGTTAAATTTGACAATTACTATAAAAATTAAATAACAGGAAAAGAAGCAATTAAAAAAAAATAAAGTTCGTAAGTAATGTAGCGAGTAACTTAAAACAATAACGTTTTACCTTTGGAAAATTCACAGAGAAAAAAACAAACACAAAGTCACTGTAATATTTCACCAGCTCCCAAAAAATGTTTTTGTGATAATATACAGGAAGTTTCATCAGGATAAGTTGATAAATAAACGAGGTATACATTTTTTCTTTTCCTCCATAAGAATAACATTGAACAACGTACTGTGTTTAGTACTTTCAATATCTCTGTAACCATTTGACGAAGAGCAATAATCAAAACACCATAATGTGTGCCTTTTTAAGCTAATTCCAATGAAAAAACGATAATTTTACTTTTTCAAAAATTATATGTATAAAACTCAAAAAGCCATTTTTGGGGTACAAAACCCCCTCAAAATACCCCTTCGGATAGGTCGATCTGTCTGGTTTTCGAACTTAAAGTCATAAATGCTGCTTTACACGTTTATACCAAATTCTGTCAAAATCGAATAATTTTCACGAGAGTTATCGTGCTCACGGACACACATAAATATATATATATATATATATATATATATACATATATGTATATATATACACACACACGATTTAACATTAAATCATCTGTATATATATATATATATATACGTGTGTGTATATATATATACACACACACACACACACACACACACACACACACACACACACACACACACACACACACACAGTTTTGAACGAATGGTGTTTTTGGCATCTGGGGACCTCAAAACGAAAAGTTATCATGGTCCCGGGCCTAGGTCTTACCATGCCGACTACGGTAATAGCTTCTTCTCTATAGGGGAAATTCGCTACCGGTAATATATATACAGTTTTGAACGAATGGTGTTTTTTGGCATCTGGGGACCTAAAAATAAAAAGTTATCGTGGTCCCGGGCCTAGGTCTTACCATGCCAACTACGGTAATACCTTTTTCCCTATAGGGGAAATTCGCCAAATCACAAAACATTCACACGTATACGAAACAAACGAGAAAACATTAAATAATTTGGACAGGCCTGTCTGAACAAAACTTCACGATCACGCCACGCCGACGGTAGGGGATAGTCTGTCCCCTACCGTTTAATATATGACTAACACATTTTGAGCTGTTCGATGGAATACGTAAGTAATTTGGTCTTAAAATTATTCGTACAGCTCAGGGAGTAAAACCAATGAATACAGAGTCTTATAAGAAGAACACGTCTTATGGGCCAGAGTCTATCAGTATTTGAAACTTGCCATGCTAGTTTTGCGCTCGGCCACGAGGCAGCGCACGCTGTCTACTCAGCCACTCCTCCCCCCGACCGTCGCTATAGCCAACCCCGCCCTACTACAAGAGCGAAGGGACCTAGGCCACTGCAACACCTCGTGTTTTTGGTACCGGCCGGCAGTGCTAGAGGTGCTTCACAGCGGCGGGGCGCAAAACTACGGAGTTCCAGCGCGCCAACTTCAAATAAGCGACAGAATTTTTAAAACAGGACCTGTTCTTCTTGTAAGACTCTGTATTCATTGGTAAAACCATAGGTACAAATTGATGTTTGCCCTGATTAGTAGCCACGGCCGGATTTAGGCATAGGCTACATCGAAAATTGGTACGAAATGAATCAAAGGGATATTGAGCTATAATAACAAGTGGAGTTACCTAAAACATGCATACAAAATTTGCTCGCCATTAAGGGTGCGCCATACCTCCCTTCCGCACGCTCAAGTAAGGGGTTTGCATCTCCCTCATTGTAGGCTAAATTGTTAACCAATTAAAAATAATTTGATGTTATTTAATTCAATAAATGTTCATCTAGAGATCATACGATTTAAAAATCGTGATTTTAATTCAAAATAAGTGGTAGGCCATTAGTAATGTTCTCAAATTAAGCGTTTTTCTAAAGATTCCTAACGTATGGAGAAAAATTATTTTGGAGAAAATGAACCGTATGATCCCTAGATTGGAATCTGAAAAGTGTGAAACTGCAAATAGTTTGGTAGAAATCTGTAAGATAACAGTGCGATCGAGTAGAACAAAATGGTGTTCAAGCGTAAATATGCATGGCCCTGCTTGTTGGCGGCGCCGGCGCGGCGCTAAACAACAATGAATTCAATCTGGGTAGGGCGGACCCTTAAGAATACGTAGTGTAAATTACTCGATTCATACTGTCTGACATGGACCGAGTAAAGCTCAGTGTCCCAGTGACTTGGACAAATATGGTAATATTTTTATTATAATTGCAATTGTTAATACAATATTGTCAGATTGTAGGTTACATGGAAGGAATATACCTAAAATCTGTCAATCTGTCTGAACGCCACTTATAGAGCCATGAAATTTGGAGTTATTTGTCTGTGTTATTCATATAAAAACTGGAAATGGTGTTAAACAATATGAGCCTCTATGACTTTTACTCTGATTGGCCAGCTTTTGACCGCACCTAAAAATAAACAAAAACGGTGTACTGGAATTAGAAAATACTTCTCCTTTTTCCGGGTACTAGAATTTTCTGGGTGATTTCACTTCATCGTGAGGGCTTCCACAAGACAATTAGGGGACTGAGTAAAACATTTTTTGGGGGTCCCAGATACTCCTCTTTGAATATACTGTTAGATTTTCTGAATTTACTCAAAACCGGGGGTCCCTGTTGTCCCCGTTAATGTGTAATAATAATTAATTACTAGAGACCGCCTCTCCTCTCTCTGTCTCTCTCTCTCTGTCTCTCTCTCTCTCTCTCTCTCTCTCTCTCTCTCTCTCTCTCTCTCTCTCTCTCTCTCTCTCTCTCTCTCTCTCTCTCTCTCTCTCTCTCTCTCTCTCTCTCTCTCTCTCTCTCTCTCTCTCTCTCTCTCTCTCTCTCTCTCTCTCTCTCTCTCCGTCCGTCCGTCTGTCTGTCTGTCTGTCTGTCTGTTGTGGTCGGGCAGCCGAAGCGATAGGCAGAGGAGAAAGTTCTCCTAGTTTTCAGGTTATGTTTTGGTTATATAACTTGTTGGACTGTAAGTATTTAGCTAATTAATTTGAATATTTTGGTGTTGGACTGTAAGTATAGTGAAAATGCGCTGTCCAAAGTGTGAAAAGGACATTGCTCAAAAAGACAATTATTTAAAATGTTTACAGTGTTCAGAGTCTTTGCATTTAACTTGTATTAATGACCTGACTCTTACTGAGTGAGTTTTTAAAATCTACTAACACTAACTGGAAATATTTTCAATGTAAAAATATTTAATTGTCCAGAACCGACGAAAAGCCTGCTACCCCTGGTTCTAAGGCTAGTTCTACAAGTTCTACAGATAAAACTACATGTTCGTATTGTAAGAAGGGGTTCTCATATAATGCCCACAGAGCTGAATGCTCTAATTGTCAAGAAGTCGTACATTTTAAATGTATTGATATATCTAAGGAGGAATATTTAAAGGTAAAGAGTGAGTGGGTTTGCAATGGTTGTGCAAGAGAATCAGAGGTCCTAGACACTGATTTAAAGCTAGGTAAATTGACTAAGGAAAATGTATCCCTTGTAGCTGTGCTTTCAGAAATGCGTAGTTTTAGACAAGACGTGTTGGCTCAGAATAAATACATAAAAGAATCTTTGAATAAATATTCCGACTGGCTGGTAGAAAGCAATGAACAAATTGATAAGATTGATAGTAAAATGACGGTTTTAGTCTCAGAGCTTGAAAATTTAAAACAGGAGAATTGTAATTTAAAGAAGACGAATGAAGCTTTGACTAACAGACTGAATTATCTTGAGCAATCAGTTAGAGATAATGACATAGAAATACACGGCGTTCCATTTCAAAAGAATGAAAACTTATTGGACATACCGGTATTGAATAATATATCTACAACAGTGGAATTTGACTTCAACAATGAAATGATAAGCAATTGTTACCGGTACAAGCAGTCACAAATAAGTCGGAATTCCCCAGGAATAGCTGTCTGCTTTGTGCGTTAGATTAGATAAGGATCGCTTCATTGAACGTCGGCGAGTCAAGAAAAATCTCACTTCACGTGATATTGGTTTTATGGAGGGGGAAGCTTCTACTATTTACGGGAATGACAGCCTGACAACAGAGAAACGGATGCTGTTGAATGCGGCGCGGCAAGCAAAGAGAGACCAGCACTATAAGTTTGTATGGGTGAAAAACGGTCGTATTTTCATGAGAAAAAATGAGGGTGATCGGTTTGTTGTGATCGATACTTACGATGACATTAATAAGCTGGCCTGAGGTTTTTGTTGCAATGTGGAAGTGTCAATGTTCTTTAAGTGTTTTTTACCAATTTATAGGTGTTTTGTGTGTTTAATTCGTAACTTGTTACATTGGGAAATTTATTGTTTTACTGTTGGTAAAGTGTCCCGTTGGGCAACAGTTGTTTTAAAACATTCTATGGTTCTAAATGATTAATATTAACGATGCTCATAATGTTGTAAGTTGTATCTCATGTTCTACTTTAAAAGAGAAATTTAATAATTTGAGGAGATGTTTAAAGATAGTTCATGTCAATGTTGAGGATATGCGGGTTCATAAAGACGCGTTTTTCAATGTGTTTCAAGATGGATTTATAGATGGTAACTGAGACTTTTCTAAAGCCCGAAATATCCTCAGTGCCTTTCATCTTAAATGATTATAATTTTATACGACATGATAGGGAAGGTAAAGAAGGAGGAGGGGTGTCTTTATATATTAGGAAAACATTTAATTATAAACTGATAACTACCTCCCAACCTGTGTATAGTAAGAAAGCCGAATTTATTATAGTTGAGTTATCATTAGGGTGGAAATTACTTTTGTGTGTTGTATATCGCCCACCAAAGGCAAGTCAGGTTAATGAGTTATTTTCTATTGTTTCTGATTTATTACCAATTTATGATAACGTTTTAATAATGGGAGATTTTAATATTAATTTATGTGCTAGCAGAGAGTTTGCTGAAAAAACACAATTTATGAATTTATTGGATAATTTGAGTTTTTCAGTACTACCATTGCGGCCAACCTATCATTTACCAACGTCTGATTCATTATTGGATTTGATTATTACTAATGATGTTGATAGAGTTAATACATTTGGTCAGTTACCTGTATCTGGAATTTCCTATCATGATTTAATTTATATTGAGTTGAATTTGAAGGTAAAATTTAATGCAAATAGAGAGGCTATATTTGTGAAGGACTTTAAAAACGTACAACTTGATCAGTTAAAACAAGAGTGTTTAGCTATTGAATTGAATAGATTATTTGAAAGTGGAAATTTAGAGTATAAAGTAGAGATTTTAATTAATGAGTTGAATTTATTGTTTAATAAGTATATACCTGAGAGGAGGAAAACCAAAAAGAGAAATCTATGTCCCTGGGTTGATGTTGGGTTAAAAACATCAATGAATAATAGAGATATTTTGTATAAGCGTTACCTTAGAACAAAAAATCCTGTAGATTGGGAAAACTATAGAGTGTGTAGAAATACAGTAATGTAAAGCGGCGGTTAAGAGATGCCAGAAATCGTAATTTTAATACACTTTTATCTTCTGATAAGTCTAATAAAGATAAATGGAATATTTTAAAATCTCAAGGAGCGGGTAAGGTGTCGAAGCGTTCAGCTGATCCTATTCTTAATTTAAATGATTTAAATCAGTATTTTTGTGGCATAAATAATCATATCAATGAGGATTTGTTATATTATTATAGAAGTAAGAAAGATAATTATGGTGGGTTGAGTGTACCTTTAGTTTTAGCAACTTTACATGTGAAGATATTGTTAAGGTATTATCAGAAATGTCATCAAATGCTGTGGGAAGTGATGGTATACAATTGAAATTTATCAAGTTAATATTTAATGAAATAAAAGAAGTATTGTGTCATATTTTTAATTTTTCTATTGATAGTTGTGTATACCCGGCTCAGTGGAGGAAATCTCTAGTTTTGCCGTTATCTAAGATAGATAATCCTATTGAATGTAAACATTACCGACCAATTAATATTTTGAGTGTATTGGGAAAAGTTTTAGATAAGCTAGTTTATAAACAAATTAATACATTTTCTAATGAAAATAATATATTGTATAAATACCAATCGGTATATAGAAAATACTATAGTACACAGACTGCATTAATTAGAATAACTGATGATTTAAGATCAGCCATGGATAAACGGCGTCTTACGGTGCTAGTGTTATTAGATTTTACTAGAGCGTTTGATTGCGTTAACCATGGTTTGTTACTATCTATTTTACAATCATACAACTTTAGTGATAATGCTGTACAATGGTTCGAGACTTATTTAAGTAGTAGGCAGCAGCGAGTCAAGACAGCCAATGGGTTGGTTTCCAATTGGAAAACTAATCCTTTGGGTGTTCCACAAGGATCTACGTTATCGGCATTTTTATTTTCACTGTATATAAATAGATTGTATGAATGTATTGTTTTTAGCAAGTGTATGTTTTATGCAGATGATCTGCAGCTTTACATTCATTGTGATATTGATAAAATTAATGATGCTGTAGATATGTTAAATGCTGAACTGTCCTCTGTATTTCAATGGTGTCAAGGTCATGATATAAGTTTAAATATATTGAAATGTAAACCTATTATAATAGGAACTTCTAGACTCTTGAATAATATACATGTCAATAATATTCGCCCAGTAACAATAAATGGTCAAGTATTAAAGTATGAGTCTACCGTTGTCAATTTAGGTATCAGAATTATGAGTAACTTGTCTTGGTCAGATCAAGTGAATTATGTTTGTAATAGGATATATCGTTGTCTCTATCAATTTAGACGTCTTTGTTTTCATCCACCATACTATGTCAAAAAGGTTCTAGTTGAAACATTAATCTTTCCCATTTTCGATTATGCTATTGCTGTATATTGTGACTGTAATGACGAATTAACAAATAAGTTACAAGTAGCCCAAAATGCCTGTATTAGGTATATTTTTAATTTAAGATTAGATGAACATGTCACAAGGTATTATGTTGAGTTAGGATGGTTAAAGATAAAGGAAAGAAGGGAATTGGGTATTTTAAATACTACATATAAAGTTCTCAAACCTGATTATTTGTGCGAAATGTATGCTAGGATGCAGGCTATACATTTGAGAGAAACTAGATTTTGCAATGATCTGATACAGTTTCCTATTCACAGAACGGTAATTTATACTAAATCGTTCCATGTTTTATCTGTTCGACTCATGAATAGTTTAGAAAATGAAATAAAAAACCTTGGTAATGTTAAAAGCTTATCTAGAGCAGTAAAAAAATTACTGTTGCAAAGATATTATGAAGTATAGCAAAATTATAACTGTATTAAATATTAGAATTGTAAAACATATTGTTCAGTGAAATCACATGATTGTCTCACACTTAATAATGTTGTTATCAAAGTAAACTTCTGTATTGTATATGTGAATATGTATATATATATCAAATGAATATAAATACTAAACTTGTATTTTAAGTATGTTAATGTTTTAAACGTTGTTTAATTTAAATGTTTTAATATAGAAAATGTTGTATTACTTATTGCTAAGTTTTATTTGTATCATAATTGACTGTAAGTCCACAACTCTGTAAAGTGTTTTGTGAGGTGTAATTATCAGACCTGTCCTGGGGGACCTCTGGTCTAACCCAGGGCAGGTAAAATAAAGAATTTGTCAATTTGTCTCTCTCTCACACACACACACACACACACACACACACACACACACACACACACACACACACACACACTCACACTCACTCTCTGACTATCTCTTTCTCCCTCCCTCCCCCCTCCCTGCGCCTAGTGAGAAACATCATGCAGGAATTGGAAATTCGCTGAGTACGCAGGTTTGCTGCGACAAAGGGTATTTATTATTATAGGCTCCGAGTCACTGATCAATGAAATAAACAGCAAAGAGATGAGGCTTTTTAGCTTCTAAACCAGTTGTAGCCAATGGGGTTGTAGTGAATGTAGATTGCATAGGCGTGCGCAGAGTCCAGTCAGCGTGGGTGCCGGAACCGAAAAATGTGCCCCCCTCCCCAGTCTCGCTGCTTTAAGAACTTGTTTATCTGCCAAATAATTGAATACGTCAATTGTATGTAATGTATTATTTTCTCCTCTTGTCACAAATATCTGCTAATCTTATTCATTGCAATAAATATTGTGTCTGCATAGGCATATTTTCCACATAAAAAACTATGTCATATTTGATCAAAACAAATATCAGAACCTGAACAAGGCTTGATCAAACTTGATCAGATTTATATGGATATGGGACCTTTCCAGATCAAATTTGATTAGGGACTTGATCAGACCTGACATGTTTGATCAATTCTGATCAAATTTGTTCAGGCAGTTAATCAGGTTTGATTTATAAAAATAAATTAAAAACACAAAATATATTTTACCATTGAAACATATTAAATATGCATTAAAAATGTGATACAACAATTTTAAAAAAACATGACAAAAAACACCTGTCACAGTAGGGATTCGAACTTGGGACTCCAGCGTGGAATTCCATTCTCTTATCCACTACACCACGAGCGCTATTTGACATATGAAGAAGAAAAGTTATTATGAAAAAGAGAAAATGTATGGGACCATGATTTTAAGTTAATAACACTAGATTTTTTCTGTAATTATGAACGTGAAATTGTTCATCAACTTATGCCAAAATAATTCCCTATTGTTTTATTTTTTCAGCTGCACGTTAATATAAAACTCATCCATCTAACTCAATGTACTCATTGGCAGGAAATTGTGCCGTACTCCTAGCCGCCAATATTAAAGTAGCTTATGTTGAACAAAAGACAATCTTGTCTTAGTTATATAATTGTCTTATTTATATAATTGTCTTATATAATGACTCACAAATCATACAGCCTAAGTGGATGCAGCACAGGAATATAGTGTGTAGGCATATATAACTTATATATGCCCCTCTGAAATGGGTTTCAACACTGATTGTTGTTGATTTAATAGAGACAGGATAACGTTCCTAATCATGTTCTAAAAGTTTGTCAGGCCTGGTCAAGACATTTGACCTAGTCTGATATCAGGCTGTTGTTGATTTAATAGAGACAGGATAACGTTCCTAATCATGTTCTAAAGTTTGTCAGGCCTGGTCAAGACATTTGACCTAGTCTCTTATCAGGCCTAATCCAAGACACTTGTTTAAGTCCGACCAGACCTGAATGAACTTAATCAGGCCTGATAAAATTTGATAATGCCTGATCAAGTTTGATTGGGCCTGAACAAACTTGATCAGGCCTGATGAAATTTGGTCACGCCTGATCAAGACAGTTGATCAAGTTTGATCGGGCCTGAACAAACTTGATCAGGCTTGTTCAACTACTTGATCAAAGTTATTTAAACTTGATCAGGCCTGTTCAACTACTTGATCAAATTTATTCAAACTTGATCAACTCTGTTCAAATTTGATCAATTTTTATCAAGTCTGATAAAATTATTTTCATGGGGGTTAGTTTACAAAATATCACAATTTTACTTGTTTTATATTATCCTAAAAAAAATCTAGATTATGCTCAGGCCAGGTGGCTGCACGTCGTTCCGATTTCTTACTGGTAAAAGAGTGTATCATAAAGGTTTTTAAAACAATATAACAATTAGCAATCAACTGAAATAAGGTACCAAACATTTTTTAAAAAAGCTAAAAAATACAAGAAGATATCACAGAATTTATATATTCTCAGAAAAATATATACTTGGTAGTACTACATCTAACTGATAATAGCGATGGAATTATTATTTACATTGATATTTGTATATTGTTTTATTTTTCAATTGCTTATGGTGCACTCAAAGTGAAAAGTAAAGTTAAAATAAACAGCGGTATAAAAGTACTACAGTATTTATATTTATACTCAACATTTAAACCATTATGGCATTTACTTTTCCAATAAATCTCCACCTAACAATGAATAAAAGGAGGGCGAAGGGGTATTGTACTTACATCCGCCACTCAGTTTCCAAGAAATCTGTCATCATCACGGGAAAAAGTCAGATGACAGTTCATGTTTTGGACGTCGATTTTAATTGAATTTGTAATTACTATCTAACCTGCAAAGTGAGGGTGACTCGCCCTGCTATCGAGATCCCAGGAAAACAGATTGGTCACTCTATAAGTCTGACCTCCTGTCTCAACTGGGATCATTAGGTAGGAGGGTCAGCTGCTTTGCAGACATGGACCAGATTGCTTCTGATCTTCAGAACGCAATCGTAAGCTGCTTCCAGGACAATTGTCCATTGCGGCGGGGAAAGAGTCGCACTAATACCAAGTGGTGGACTGCTGACCTTGAACGCAAAAGGACGGTTGTCAGGAAGCTTCATAACCATTGCAAACAGAGCCGTATCTGGGAGCCATACCATAAGGCACTCACAGAATATAGCCTTGCAATCAAAAAGGCCAAAGAGAACTCTTGGAGACGGTTTACACAGGAGGTAAACAGTTTCAGCGCAGCAGCAAGACTGCAGCATGTTTTAGCTTCAAGCCCTATTGGCCTCCTGGGATCCCTGAGGTCACCAGGGGGACAATATACCACTGGAAGTCTCAAACTTCTTCTTGAGACTCACTTTCCGGATTGCATTTTTGAGAGTGACTGTTTAGGCATGTCCGGCAACAGCAAAAGGGGCTTATGGCCAAGAGCTGATCGCGGAAGCTGGACTTTAGCCAGACGGATTGTCACACTTTCCAAAGTTAAATGGGCCATCAGCAAGTTTGGCCCTTTCAAATCTCCTGGGGGGGACGGTATCGTACCGGCAATGTTACAGCAAGGACCGGAAGCTCTCTTGGTCCTCCTGTGCAAACTCTTCAGAGCAAGTCTGGCTTGTGGGTACATTCCTCAAGCCTGGCGCCTCAGTAGGGTGGTCTTCATTACCAAGAGAGGAAGAGCAGACTACTCAACTGCAAAATCATTTCGGCCTATCAGTCTCTCATCGTTTCTCTTGAAGACGCTGGAGAGACTGGTAGAAAGACATCTAAGAAAGGGAGTGCTTTCAGGTACTCCTCTTCATCAAAACCAGCATGCCTATCAGTCTGGTAAGTCCTGTGAAACCGCCCTGCATCAACTTGTGAGCAGGGTGGAGGACAGCCTTGCTGCTAAGGAAATCGCTCTATGCACCTTCATGGACATTGAAGGTGCCTTTGACAATGTTACTTACACGGCCATGGTCCGGGCGGTGCATGGGCGTGGTCTTGAGTCTGCTGTATGTAGGTGGATTGAGACTGTGCTCTGCTCCAGGCGGATTAGAGCCGATCTTCAAGGTGAATCGATAGTGATCGCACCCAGGAAGGGTTGTCTGCAGGGAGGTGTGCTTTCGCCTCTTCTGTGGAACCTGGTGGTGGACGGTCTCCTTCGTGAGCTCACTAGTAGAGGCGTCTTTGTCCAGGGCTATGCAGACGACATAGTCATAATGGTACAGGGAAGGTTCACGAATATTGTTGCTGATGTCATGAATGTCAATCTTCAATATGTCAATGTCTGGTGTCTTGGAGAGGGTCTAAGCATAAACCCCTCAAAGACAGTAGTTGTTCCGTTCACAAGGAAAAAGAACCTGGAGTCTCTTTCCAGGCTGAGACTTGGACCAATACGGCTTGAAGTATCAGGTACAGTCAAATACCTAGGGCTGACAATTGATTCTAAGCTGACTTGGAATGATCATTTGAATAATACACTGCATAAGGCGAAATGGGCGCTCATGACGTCCAGGAGATTTGTAGGCTCCACGTGGGGGATCAAGCCTCACATAGCGCTGTGGCTGTACAAGGCAGTAATAAGGCCTCAAGTCACATATGGATCACTAGTCTGGTGGACAAAGGTGAACCAGACTACAGCCATAGCCAAACTCACAAGTTTACAAAGGTTGGGCACACTTCTAGTCACTGGAGCTTTCAGGAGCAGCCCGTCAGCAGCTCTCGAAGTTGCTCTTGGATTACTGCCTTTGGATATCTTCATCAAGGCAGAAGCACGGAAATCAGCCTATCCATTAAAAGTCGCAGGCCAATGGAGGGAAGGCCTGTCTGGAACAGGCCATTGCACCATCACCAAAGCTGTTGCTCAAAGCCCTGTGCTTTATATGACATCAGATGTCATGAGTACGGAGATGGTTTTCACTAAACCTTTTTCTGTTGGATTCTGCTCCAGAGAAGAGTGGAAATCTGAGGAAGGGCCCTATTACAGGAAGGGCAGCCCTGTCTGGTACACGGACGGCTCTCTCATTGAAGGAAAATCTGGCTACGGGGTGTACAGTGAATCACCTAGAACAGAACTCTGTGCAAGTCTGGGACAACACTGTACTATTTTTCAAGCAGAAATTTGTGGCATCATGGTTTGTGCCAATCTAGGCATTGCCAGACGCTATTGCGACAAGCATATAGCAATCTTGTCACATTGTCAGGCTGCCCTCAAAGCTCTTGACTCCAACGAAATCAAGTCAAAACTGGTGTGGGAATGTTACAATACACTCAGCAAACTCGCAACACGCAACTCGGTGCATCTTGGTTGGGTACCTGGCCATGTAGGCATAGGTGGCAATGAGTGTGCAGATAAGCTTGCTAAAAGAGGTTCCGGTATGTCATTCTTTGGTCCAGAGCCAAGCTGTGGCATAAGCAAAACAACTGCTTTTCACACAATAAACAAATGGTCCAGGGACTTACATCGCCAGCAATGGCAAGGTTACACTGGTCAAGCACTTGGCAAAAGGCTGCTAGCAGATACTAGCTCTTACTTCACTAACTGGTTGGTGAGGTTGGGCAGAGGTCGGGTTAAGCAGTTGATTGCTTTGATAACTGGACACGGCCATTTCAGGAAACATCTCCACACTCTCGGACTCAGAAATGAAAGTCAGGTGTGTAGGCTTTGCAATCAGTCTGAAGAGACTGCCAAGCACATCATACTGGACTGCGAGAGACTCGGGGCAAGGAGAAGGGCTCTATTTGGTTGTAAGCAACCAGGTGATGAAAGGGACGCTAGTATTGGTAAAAAACTCCTGGATCTCATAAAGGGTACGGGCATTGGTTTGCCAAAGTAACGTACTAGGGACACACAATAAGCTTCGGTTGACGTGTGAGGATCTGTGAATCTTTGGATCTCTGAATCCGTCCCTTCAACAACACATAAACATACTATCTAACTGTCTTACAATAATACTCCCAGTACTGTTGCGTACTGTTAAAGCAAAAACTTACATATTGTTTTGTACTTATTTCTTACATTAAACTTATTTTGTTAACATACTAACATCTAAATATTTATTTTTATCATCTATTTTGGCGCCCCCCTCAAGCCCACTTTGTAGCACCCACCGTGCACACACCTATGGCTGGATCACTTTGACGGACCAAAAAGTTCATTTAATCTTTCTTCGTTGTTTTTTTTTTTTTAATAATGTTTTAACACTGTACTTTTTTATTCAAGGCTGAAATGATGATCTCTGCCAAGTCCAACCATTAACTGAAAACTTTTAATTTTGCTATATAAAAGCATGCTCAAAACTTGAAAATGACTCTCTAGCACATTTAATAGTATATATAAACATACTAATGAATTTTCAACCAAAACTTACAAAAGGCAAAGAGGCAGTTTTAAACAGGGTTGTAAAACTCCCCATCATAATATAAATGGGCGATTTTGCTGTCGCAGATCGTCGGTGGGGGAACAGGTGTCTCCAAGTGACCGCTGCCAACCTTAAAACAATAATTTCCTGCGACTCCCAGCCCATCTGTTCATGGTCTTAGTTAGACACAGACGAAGATAAACTCGAGTTTATCAAATTTACACTACTAGTAATTTACACTACTTAACTCAATTTTTAGCCACAGGCTATGATAGTCTGGGACTAACAAGGACTCTCTGAACCCAAATTTCCCTAAGTTTCCTTACACATATTTAAAATAACCCTTTACTTATATCTATCTGATTGTGTTCAGTAGAAGATATGTGTCCCACCCACATTGCTTAGTATAACAAGCTAAATGTGTCATTGAATTTGCAATATGCTAATGGGTCAGTAATTAAATGTTAAATTGCTGGTGGCATAGCCTGTGATGTAATATTTATCATACCTGACTGACAACAGTGTCAATTAGGGTTCAAAGCTAACTGCTCACCCCCAATACACCTGCACCTGTACAGATACATTTCATTAAGTTGCACAATACATTTTTAGACCTCTGCAGAAACTGAGCCAAGGTAAGACGTTTTTTGCAAAATTAGGTAAGATTAGCTCTAAAATAAGAAATAGTTACTCACTTTAACTGAGAAAAGGTTTAAACTTGTCTCGTTGAGACCTTTGTTGTTTATACACTTTATTCAGCTAATTTTGGATAATAAATTGTTCAGTTTATCATCTTAACCCAATGGCATTAGTATTAATAATAAGTTGACTTATATAAAACCAATAAAAGCTTAATAGAATCTAAACTTACATAAACTCAATAGATTAGATGTGCGCGCTCTTGATACCCCCCATGAAAATTATTTTATCAGACTTGATCAAAATTGATCCAATTACAACAGAGTTGATCAAGTTTGAATAACTTTGATCAAGTAGTTGAACAGGCCTGATCAAGTTTGTTCAGGCCTGATCAAACTTGATCAACTGTCTTGATCAGGCATGACCAAATTTCATCAGGCCTGATCAAGTTTGTTCAGGCCTGATCAAACTTGAGCAGGCATGACCACATTTTATTAGGCCTGATCAAGTTTGTTCAGGCCCGATCAAACTTGATCAACTGCCTTGATCAGGCTTTATCAAATTTTATCAGGTTTGATCAAGTTCATTCAGGTCTGGTCGGACTTAAACAAGTGTCTTGGATTAGCCCTGATATCAGACTAGGTCAAATAACTTGACCAGGTTTTACAAACTTTTAGAACATATGATTAGGAACGTTATCCTGTCTCTATTAAATCAACAAAAATCAGTGTTGAAACCCATTTCAGAGGGGCATATACAAGTTATATATACCTACACACCACATTCCTGTGCTGCATCCACATAGGCTGCATGATTTGTGAGCCATTGTATAAGACAATTATATAATTAAGACAAGATTGTCTTTTGTTTAACAGAACCTACTTTAATATTGGCGGGATCCTGCACTACCTGCTAGGAGTATGGCACAATTTCCTGCCAATAAGTAGATTGAGTTAGACGGATGATTTTTATATTAACGTGCAGCTGAAAAAATAAAAACTAAAGGAAATTAATTTGGCATAAGTTGATGAACAATTTCACGTACATAATTACAGAAAAATCTAGTGTTAATAACTTAAAATCGTGGTCCCATATAGTTTCTCTTTTTGATAATCAGTTCTCTTCTTCATATGTCAAATAGCGCTCGTGGTGTAGTGGATAAGAGGATGGACTTCTACGCTGGAGTCCTGGGTTCAAATCCCGACCGTGACAGGTGGTTTTTTCTCATGATTTTTTTTTTTAAATTGTTGTATCATATTTTTAATGCATATTTAATATGTTTCAATGATGAAATATTTTATATTTTGTGTTTTTAATTTATTTTTATAAATCAAACCTGATTAATTGCCTGAACAAATTTGATCAGAATTGATCAAACATGTCAGGTCTGATCAAGTCCCTGATAAAATTTGATCTGGAAAGGTCCAATAATCCATATAAATCTGATCAAGTTTGATCAAACCTTGTTCAGGATCTGATATTTTTTGGGATCAAATCTGACATAGTTTTTTCATGTGGGACGTCACCTAGGAAATCGCTTATGCTCCATAGGACAAGAATGTTACGTCTTGGATGCTCATACTCAGCCCATCTAAACACGCGTCTAGGAAACCGTAGCCTTAAGGCTTACTTGCAAACTAACTTAGGAATATGTTATACATAATAATTAGTTTAAGAATGATTAACATTTTACAGATGTCACAGTGTATAAATCCACCGTGGAACTTCTCATGGGTTGTGCAAGAAAAACTGGCAGCAATGGCTTGGCCACAGATGGAAGCAAATTTACTTTATATCACTCAAAGTGGGGTTAAACACCTTGTCACTCTGTCACCAGAGAAAATCCCACCAGTCAAACAGTTTCCTGCGCTGAAGTGGACTTTGATTTCCGTACAAGAGTTTGAGGCTCCTACCCTTGATCAGATCAGACAGTTCATAGAGATTTGTGAAGAGACAGACAAAAGAAATGAGGTACTACTATATACCTTTACTCTGGAATTTAGTGAAATGTTTTAATTAAGAGATAAATAATCAACTGTTAAACCACAATACATTATTTTCTGAATACCTGTGTAAGAGTGGTAGGGTTTATAGCCCTTGGTTGTTTCTCTGTTCATGCCAACCAAAATATTTTTAGGGCTAAAGAAACAGTCGAGTGCCAACAGTCAACACAATAATAGCACAAAGATGAATGAATGGTTTGTTAAGTTTCGAGACTATTTTGCAAGATTAGCCAAGGATCGAATTTGTATATTTATAAACCACTATCATAAGACAACAGCACAAGCTTTTGCTTATTTTAATGCTAATATTAATGAGTTATCAAAGTAGAATGGCTTGTGTGAGATGCCTTGTGTAGCGTTGTTACTGACCAAGACCTACTAGTTCTTTAGTCAGGACTATTTATCAATAGCCCAATGACCAATAGCAGTTGTGACCAATTTCAAACCTTCATATTTTTTAATTTTGCTTAGAATCGAGCTAGCGAACCTCAAATTGTGATGCAAGCACTCTAATTACTAAGCTACTCAGTCAATTAATTTATCATTAGGAAATCCAATCCTGGGATCCGACATCCTGGATCTTGGCCCAATTTTCCCCCATAGGAATTCCAGGATTAAAGTTTCAATCCTGGATTTTGAAGAAATAGTGATATATTGGTTTTTAACTGTTTTAAACATAATACATTTTAGTTAAATTCAGTTAAAAGCTAACATTTGTTGAAATTATACACTTGTTATTTTGCTCACTTGAAAAATATTGAATGTGATCAATATTTTTTAAAACCCCTTTTAATTATCGTTATAGTTATAATTTGGTGTATGATTCATAGATGAAGTATATTTTTGTTCAAGTATTTAAATAATATTTATTCCAAGGAAAATAATGGGTTCCTCCCAATTTTGTGTCACGTTAGAGTGTAAAACCTCATCTGAGCATGCACCTGGCTTGACAAATCCAAGTGCTTCATAATGTTTTTGTTCTTGATTAAGTAACCAATGATGAACTTCTCTCATAAATGGCTGCTCAGATGGTTTGCATTTTCTTTTTGTTCAGATTACTTTTACGACTTTGACATCGTGGACTTGTGGTTTTCTTGATCACCCTTTCTTCACTACAACCATCTACTTCTTCAAATGCCAATGATAAAAATCTATGATTTGTTACAAAAGAACCTTTTAATTTCCCTGTTTCTTATGCAGGAAGAAATCCAAACATATGCATTCAATTTGTTGACAATCAAAACTTTAGTATGATAATATTAATGAATATAAGTTTCAGGAGTTGGGAATTCACTTCCAACACCCAACTTTCATGGGAGTTGGGAGGCAGGGCAAAGGCAAGACAGGAGTGATGGCTGCATGTACTGATGATGTTTCACGGTCTGTCACCATACAGAACTGTCACTGACCTGCAGTTTATGGTTTCAGGCAATGGGAGTTTACTGCGGGCATGGCAGAGGCAGGACAGGAGTGATGGCTGCATGTACCTGATGATGTTTCATGGTCTGCTACCATACAGAACTGTCACTGACCTGCAGTTTATGGTTTCAGGCAATGGGAGTTCACTCCAGGCAGGGCAGAGGCAGGACAGGAGTGATGGCTGCATGTAACTAATGATGTTTCACGGTCTGCCACCATACAGAACTGTCACTGACCTGCACTTTATGGTTTCAGGCAGTGGGAGTTCACTGCAGGCAGGGGAGAGGCAGGACAGGAGTAATGGCTGCATGTACCTGATGAGGTTTCATGGTCTGCCATCATACAGAACTGTCACTGACCTGCAGATTATGGTTTCAGGCAGTGGGAGTTCACTGCAGGCAGGGCAAAGGCAGGACAGGAGTGATGACTGCATGTTACCTGGTGAGGTTCCAGGGTCTGCCACCTGACAGAACTGTCACTGACCTGCAGTTTATGGTTTCAGGCAGTGGGAGTTCACTGCAGGCAGGGCAGAGGCAGGACAGGAGTGATGGCTGCATGTGCCTGATGATGTTTCACGGTCTGCCACCATACAAAACTGTCACTGACCTCAGTTTATGGTTTCAGGCAATGGGAATTTACTGCAGGCATGGCAGAGGCAGGACAGGAGTGATGGCTGCATGTACCTGATGATGTTTCACGGTCTGCCACCATACAGAACTATCACTGACCTGCAGTTTATGGTTTCAATCACTGGGAGTTCACTGCAGGTAGGGCAGAGGCAGGATAGGAGTGATGGCTGCATGTACCTGATGATTTTCATGGTCTGCCACCTGACAGAACTATCACTGACCTGCAGTTTAAGGTTTCAGGCAGTGGGAGTTCACTGCAAGCAGGATAGAGGCAGGACAGGAGTGATGGCTGCATGTACTTGATGATGTTTCATGGTCTGCCACCATACAGAACTGTCACTGACCTGCAGTTTATGGTTTCAGGCATTGGGAGTTCACTGCGGGCAGGGCAGAGGCTGGATAGGAGTGATGGCTGCATGTACCTGATGATATTTCATGGTCTGCCACCTGACAGAACTGTCACTGACCTGCAGTTTATGGTTTCAGGCAGTGGGAGTTCACTGCAGGCAGGGCAGAGGCAGGACAGGAGTAATGGCTGCATGTTACCTGGTGAGGTTCCAGGGTCTGCCACCTGACAAAACTGTCACTGACCTGCAGTTTATGGTTTCAGGCAGTGGGAGTTCACTGCAGGCAGGGCAGAGGCAGGCCAGGAGTAATGGCTGCATGTTACCTGGTGAGGTTCCAGGGTCTGCCACCTGACAGAACTGTCACTGACCTGCAGTTTATGGTTTTAGGCAGTGGGAGTTCACTGCAGGCAGGGCAGAGGCAGGACAGGAGTGATGGCTGCATGTTACCTGGTGAGGTTCCAGGGTCTGCCACCTGACAAAACTGTCACTGACCTGCAGTTTATGGTTTTAGGCAGTGGGAGTTCACTGCAGGCAGGGCAGAGGCAGGACAGGAGTGATGGCTGCATGTTACCTGGTGAGGTTCCAGGGTCTGCCACCTGACAAAACTGTCACTGACCTGCAGTTTATGGTTTCAGGCAGTGGGAGTTCATTGCAGGCAGGGCAGAGGCAGGACAGGAGTAATGGCTGCATGTTACCTGGTGAGGTTCCAGGGTCTGCCACCTGTCAGAACTGTCACTGACCTGCAGTTTATGGTTTTAGGCAGTGGGAGTTCACTGCAGGCAGGGCAGAGGCAGGACAGGAGTAATGGCTGCATGTTACCTGGTGAGGTTCCAGGGTCTGCCACCTGACAAAACTGTCACTGACCTGCAGTTTATGGTTTCAGGCAGTGGGAGTTCACTGCAGGCAGGGCAGAGGCAGGCCAGGAGTAATGGCTGCATGTTACTTGGTGAGGTTCCAGGGTCTGCCACCTGACAGAACTGTCACTGACCTGCAGTTTATGGTTTTAGGCAGTGGGAGTTCACTGCAGGCAAGGCAGAGGCAGGACAGGAGTGATGGCTGCATGTTACCTGGTGAGGTTCCAGGGTCTGCCACCTGACAAAACTGTCACTGACCTGCAGTTTATGGTTTTAGGCAGTGGGAGTTCACTGCAGGCAGGGCAGAGGCAGGACAGGAGTGATGGCTGCATGTTACCTGGTGAGGTTCCAGGGTCTGCCACCTGACAAAACTGTCACTGACCTGCAGTTTATGGTTTCAGGCAGTGGGAGTTCATTGCAGGCAGGGCAGAGGCAGGACAGGAGTAATGGCTGCATGTTACCTGGTGAGGTTCCAGGGTCTGCCACCTGACAGAACTGTCACTGACCTACAGTTTATGGTTTTAGGCAGTGGGAGTTCACTGCAGGCAGGGCAGAGGCAGGACAGGAGTGATGGCTGCATGTTACCTGGTGAGGTTCCAGGGTCTGCCACCTGACAGAGCTGTCACCACCCTGAGACTCTCAAGGCCAGGTTCCATTGAGACATACATGCAAGAGAAGGCTGTTTCCACCTACTGTGACTCTCTTCGAGGAACCAGGTCTTGAATTTTTGAACTTGTTAAGTCTGTCAAGCATAAATAAGAAAAAGATTTTCATGATTATTTATTTTCACTCATAAACAAGATAAATTTATAGTGCTTTGTTAGAATTACTATTTCTCAATTCTAAATACTGTTTGGTTGTTTATTGTAAATTCTAAACTGTTACAATTTGAGCGGTGTAAACAGTTTGATCAAATTAAATGTATAATAGCCTTCCTATCTTTGTTTTATCCCAAAACCTTATCCACAAATTTACATTAAATAAATACTCCTTGAACAAGTGTGATTTTTTACTGTGCAATACTCACCATTGTTGTGACTGTTCACATACCTATTTATTTGATCCCTTTAGGGCTTATTAAACGTTATTATTTTTGTCCTAAAATACAGCCCATGAACATACACATTTTCATCAGGAGCGGTTTGTAGCACAGATTGACGATAACAAACTACTGTAGTTAGTTGTTTTTTAGCAAATTTCCCCTATAGGGAAGAAGCTATTACCGTAGTCGGCATGGTAAGACCTAGGCCCGGGACCATGATAACTTTTTGTTTTGAGGTCCCCAGACCCCAAAAACACAATTTGTTCGAAACTGTATATATATATATATATATATAATATATATATATGTGTGTGTGTGTGTGTGTGTGTGTGTGTGTGTGTGTCCGAGAGCACGATAACTCTCGTAAAAATGATCTGATTTTGATGAAACTTGGTATAAACGTGTAAAGCAACATTTAAGTTCGAAAACCAGCTTAAGTTCGATCGCTCTATCCAAAGGGGTATTTTGAGGGGGTTTTACCCCAAAAATGGGTTTTTTTGAAATTTTTACTAATAATTTTTTAAATAGTCAAATTTTAGTTTTCACCATTGGATTCAGCTTAAAAAAAACACAATTTGGCATTTTGATCATTCCTCTATGTCAATTGGTTACCGAGATTTTGAAAGTGCTAAACACAGTACGTTGTCTAATGTTATTCGTATGGAGGAAAAGGCAATTTTTATATCTCGCTTATTTATGAATGTATACTGACGAAACTTGGTATACAACTTCATCTCGTTGTGGTCTACTGATATTTGCTCAAAAAAATATTTTTTGCCAAAGGCTCCCGTAGCAGCAAACCTGCATACTCAGCCCCCATGTTATTCTTATGGAGAATAAATAAATGCTCTGTCTCCCTTAATTATGAACATAAATGAATAAATACCCCCGTTGCAGCAAACCTGCATACTCAGCGAATTTCCAATGCAAATATATACAGTGTGTAAAAAAAGTCCGTCCGTGTGTAAAATTAAAGGGGGGGGGAAGGACTTTTTTTACACACTGTATAGACTATATACAGCCACTTACCAAGTTTCATAGATACATATTAAATACCCCCGTAGCAGCAAACCTGCGTACTCAGCGAATTTCCAATGCATATATGTGTATCTTAATACCACATAAAGCCACATACGAAGTTTCATCAATATACATTCATAAATAAACGATTTATGACATTTTAATTATTCTCCATAAGAATAACATGGTGGCTGAGTATGCAGGTTTGCTGAAGGAAGGAAAACAAAAAATGGGGTTTTTACAAATATCAATATAACTCATTTAGGTAAAGCCACATACCAAATTTCATTAATTTATTTTCACAATTAAGGGAGATAACACGTTACTTATTCTCCATAAGAATAACATGGGGCTGAGTACGCAGGTTTGCTGCTACGGGAGACTTTGGCAAACATTTTTTTTTGAGCAAATATCAATGGTCCTCAACCAGATGAAGCCGTATACCAAGTTTTGTCGGTATACGTTCATAAATAAGCGAGATATAAAATTTTTCTTTTCCTCCATAAGAATAACATTAGACAACGTACTGTGTATTAGCACTTTCAATATCTCGGTAACCAATTGACGTAGAGAAATGATCAAAATACCAAATTGTGTGTGTTTTTTAAGCTGAATCCAATGGTAAAAACTAAAATTTGACTATTTCCAAAATTATATGTAAAAAATTCAAAAAACCCATTTTTGGGGTACAAAACCCCCCCAAAATACCCCTTCGGATAAAGCGATCTGGCTGGTTTTTCAACTTTAAGTCATAAATGTTGCTTTACACGTTTATACCAAATTTCATCAAAATCGGATAATTTTTACGAGAGTTATCGTGCTCACGGATACATATATATATATATAAAGTTTCGAACGAATGGTGTTTTTGGGGTCTGGGGACCTCAAAACGAAAAGTTATCATGGTCCCGGGCCTAGGTCTTACCATGCCGACTACGGTAATAGCTTCTTCCCTATAGGGAAAATTCGCTAAAAATGAGCCGTATATTAAATTTTAATTTGACTCCATAACAATAACATGGGGATTGAGTACTTAGGTTTGCTGCAACAAGGAACAGAAAATATTAAGTTTTAATGTAAATATCAACAGACCACAACCAGGTGAAGCCACATACCAAGTTTCATCCTTATCCATTCATAAATGACCAATTTATATAATTTTAATTATTCTCTATAAGAATAACATGGGGGGCTGAGTAGGCAGGTTTGCTGCAACAAGGAACACAAATTATGACTTTTTATACAAATATCAATGTAACTCAACTAGGTGAAGCTACATACCAAGTTATATTAATTTATGTTCATAATTAAATGAGGCATAACATTTTTCTTATTCCCCATAAGAATAACATGGGCGCTGAGTACGCAGATTTGCTGCTACGGGAACCATCGGCAAAATTTTGTGTTTTTGAACAATTATCAATAGACGACAACGTAATGAAGCCATATACCAAGTTTCGTCGGGATACGTTTATAAATAAGCGAGATATACAATTTTTCTTATTCACCATAAGAATAACATTGGAACGTACTGTGTTTAGCACTTTCAGTATCTCGGTAACCAATTGACACAGAAAAATGATCAAAACACTGTATTGTTCGTTTTTTTAAGCCAAATCCAATGGTATAAACTAAAATTAGATTTCTTAAAACATGATATGTAGAAAACTCAAAAAACCCACTTTTAAGGAACAAAACCCCCCTATAATACCCCTTCGGATTAAGCGATCTGTCTGGTTTTCGAACTTAAAGTCATAAATGTTGCTTTACACGTTTGTACCAAATTTAATCAAAATCGGACCATTTTTACAAAAGTTATTGTGCCTACACATATATATACATGTATATTATATGTATATACTATATACGTATATATATATATACCACATATACGTATATATATATATATAGTATATACATATAATATATATGTACATATGTGTATGAAGGCACAATAACTTTTGTAAAAATGGTCCGATTTTGATTAAATTTGGTACAAACGTGTAAAGCAATATTTATAACACGTATTATTGTTATTTTTTGATATATATATATATATATATATAAATATATATATATATTTATACAGTATTGAACGAATTGTGTTTTTTGGCATCTGGGGACCTCGAAACGAAAAGTTATCATGGTCCCGGGCCTAGGTCTTACCATGCCGACTATGGTAATAACTTCTTCCCTATAGGGGAAATTTGCTAAAACTGGTATACGACTTCACCTAGTTGAGTTATATTGATATTAGTATAAAAACCCATTTTTTTGTATTCCTTGTTGCAGCAAACCTGCGTACTCAGCCCCAATGTTATTCTTATGGAGAATAATTAAAATTGTATATATCGCTTATTTATTTGTGAATATATTTTATGAAACTTGGTAAGTGGCTTTATGTAGCATTAAAACATTTATATCTCCATTGGAAATTTGCTGAGTATGCAGGGTTTGCTGAGACGGGGGTATTTACTTACGTCGTCAATCCAATTTTGTTCTTGATGAACGCGTTAGTAGAGGCAATACACGGGTTTTGCCCCACTTTCGGCACTTTTTCCAGTGTTCTTATGGGGAGACATTTTTGAGCCGACGCGGCCTATATAAATTTCCTTTTTCGCCTATACTAATGTTCGACCCTTGCCTATATTAAATACATTTTTCCAATCCCAATCCGTCCCCTATATCTATTAAAATTGTCAAAAAATTAACTTTGGTGTTTATCGATTTGTTTAAAATTTTGATTCGTAGTAGGCTAGTGTATATGTTTAAACCACCTACATTTCAAAAATTCAATATTACAGTGCTTTAAAGACACTTTTGTTTTTCCCATAAGAATATCATGGGGTTTTTGGACCCACACTCGATCTTTGCTGTTTATATTGGACATACTGCTTAATATAGTCAATAGTCAATAGTCAATAGTCAAACATGCTTTATTCAATGAGAATGGAGAATGCTTTATTCATTGTACAGAATGGAGTCAATCATACATACATACATATTGTAGCAAAACATAATTTACGAATCTAACTTAACTTCCTTATCAAATCAAATAACTATTATTCACATACAAAACATTCGTCCAATGAATAGAGTGGTTTAGTTAACATGTATTCCTTTAGTTTATTTTTAAATTTAACATTGTCATTAATTTTTTTTATTTCAGCGGGCAGAAAGTTAAAATATTTTATACCAGCATAACTAGGCTTTTTTCAAATATTTTCCGTTTATGCTTTGTTACGCTCCCCTCCCTTAATATATCTTAAAACTTCTTACCCTTGAGGTCCTTAATGACCCAGAGTCAAACTCACTCCAAATTTGCTAGCTGGTGTGCAAATTATCACACTAACTCTTTTGTCTTACTGACTAGCACTGACTCTAAGTCCAATATTTATCCCTCAAGAGGATATCTTTTCTTAATAATGACAATCAAAATTTAGAAGATGTCATGTTTGAGATTTTAACAGTGCGCTGGGCCCAATAGAGGACACTGTGGATCTCTGATAAATGCAGGTTGAGTAAATTATAAAATTCAGATCTAATTTAGCAGTTTATTCAAGTCAGGCAAAATCAACAAATACCTTTACATTACCAACACATTTGGGGTCTGTGATGTAAATCTGATAATTATTTTCCTGTCAACAATTGCATAAATTAAGTGGTTTCAAAATAATTATTTTCCTTTCAATTATAACTTTAAATCCTCCCTCGACACCTAGTGAGGGCTATGCAGGTGTGCGAGTGCTACCAGTTGTAATTTGTTTGTTTTAATGCTATTTGGACCTTGTGACACCAAGCAAGCGTGGGGTTGGGAATAAACTTATTTATTTAAATAACCTTCTTCAACTAAGCCTTCCTGACCTCCAACCCACACTGTTCCTCCTATCAATAGTCACAGTTTGTTTAATTTAATTCAATTAGGTCCGCTTTACCAACTGTACGCTCAGCACCCCTGACCTCCTACTGAAATTTATTCATTTTATTTATTTGTTTGAAACCCCATTAACTATGCAATAGTTAATTTTATTACTCATGGGTTTCTTTCACCCCTAAAATTTAACTTTGACACCCAAATGAATCAGTTTACAGATTTTACGTTAGAAATCACTGCCTACGAGATACTCCTACTTCCCCAATCTTAAAATAAATTTAACAACAAGCTCAAATCAATTGGAGTTCCTGAAAACAATAACAAACAGTAATAATGGATACAGCGAGAGCATATGACACAGATCACAGGCAATAAATATTTAACATTAAACTTAACAATTATAACTTACGTACTTATACATGGTGAAGTGCACAAACTTTCGCTAAATCAAACCAACTAATTATATAACAAATAAATATTCACTAAATAACCATTCACTATTATATTTTCCCACCCCATAAAATTCCCTTTATTATTTGTCACTTGCGCAAGATTTTACAAATTTAGAATGACTCTACAGGAAAATTACAAGTTTGCACGTGCTGCTCAATTTAACGCTTTTAATTTACGTGAATTTAACAATCGTTCAGATTTCGCTACTTCAACCGTGTTTCCGTATTTATCTCAGAAATAGTTAAACGTTGGCGGCACCGCCCGAAAAACAAATCTAGAGAGTTTTGGAATTTAGGCGAAGGTTACGAAGTAATTTAGAAAAGTTTTTAAGTTACACTACCAATAAACCGCGGCGAAATGAGACGGAGTCCTGCCTGCATTCGTTTAAATAGTTCTCCCCTCTGTCAGCAATCATGCGTCAACCGCCTAACTCCTCGTTCTAGTTTTTTCCAGCACATTTGCCCGCCGTTCTGTCTTTCCTGTCTTGTTCCTTTGTTTAAAAAAGATTTATTTAATTTCCTATTATAACAATTTCCCCCCCCAAAATTTTATTTTTGTACCCCACAAAATCAAACTTCCACCACAAAAATAAAACTCTGACAATAACTTAAATAACTAAAACTTCAGGCAAGATTATCAAGAACTAAAACTAACAATAGTACCTTTGCAAAAGGAATGGCAGACTCTTACGACAATATTTTCAGTAAGGTCCGCTTCGGCTCCCAAGAGCTCACCCCTAATACTAAATACACTGCTCACTTCAGCTCAATTGTCCATGTCCCCAGCTTAAACAATGTTGTTTTCTATATCTGTGATAAATCGCACCATCAGTCTCCAGGCACTTTCATTCAGATGAATTCCGTCCCTACGTCCATTATAATAATGAGATTCAATTAAGTTGTCTAACTGATGATTTTCAAAAATAATGTTCAGATCCAAAACAATTGTGTTGTATTTGGAATTTAAGCTTTTAATAAAATGATTTAGTCTTCTGATTTTTAAATTTAATTCGCTGTAATAAAGTGTTTCCGGAACTGTTAACAAAAAACAAGTCTTTCCCGCGTGTGTTAGGATGTTCACAATAGTTTTAATGTTCTTAGTGATGGTGGTATGCGTCATCCCTCGCCGCAAGTCATTGGTTCCTATGAGCAGCAGACATCTTTGGTGTAGTAGCGCCACCTTCCTCCGTACGTCGGGAATAATTTGATTGGCGGTCGCTCCGGACCATGCGGCATGAACGTCACCGTGAATGTCGCCCCTCCCCACTGCTCTCTGCAAATGGGAGTCTCCCACACAAGACGTCCTGTGACATATTACAGTGAAAGACTTATTGTTAACAAAGCTGTAAGAGTGAATATGTTACAATCTTTACCATTTCCCCACAAGAAATGCTTATTGGTTTTAAGGTGAAACGAATTTTTTTATCTGGTCGACGTGTACTACTTGCTTCTGAGTCTGGTCACCATCCAAGGTTATCTCGACATTGACTGGTGATGTCAGTTCAGTGATAGTGTACGGTCCCTTCCATTTGTGGTTCAACTTAGCCGTGATACCTTTATTTTTGTTACTTAATGATTGTTTTTGCAAAACAATCTTATCACCAACCTGAAACGATGACGGTAACCTATCTCTGTCATATCTTAACTTCGTTCTATGGTGTGCCCTATTAAGATTCTGAAAGACTGCATTTAAGTTTGGCCCCAAAGTGTCCTCTGTCTCGAGATTCCATAAAAACTGCAGTGGGTGTGTCAACTCCCTACCCAAAAATACACGCGCTGGGGAAAATTTCGATGCTTCGTGTTTCGCTGAATTGAATGCTAACATTAAAAATGGAAGATGTACGTCCCAAGCTTTATGATTTTGATTATGGAAAATTCTCAATGCCGTTACCAAATTCCTGTTAACTCTTTCCGCAACATTTGCTTGCGGCCTGTATGCTGACGTAGTTACATGTTTTATGCCAAGTCCAAAGAGAAATGAAAAAAACTTTTGTGATGTGAAAACCGATGCGTTATCTGAAACCAATTGTTGTGGTATTCCATGTTGTGCAAAAATATTGTTTCTGAGAACACTAATGGCCGAGTCTGCAGTTTGCTTTCTAACTGGATATAAAAAACAATATTTTGAGAAATTGTCAACCAACACAAAAATCGATTCATTTCCCCTCTGTGTTCTTTGCAATGGCCCCACAAAATCGCAAAACCACTGCTTACTACAATTTGTGGGTATCTTGGAACATAAATGTCCTATCTTCTGATTCTGCGCTGGTTTTGAAAGTTGACACTCTTCACACGATTTTACAAAATCCCTAATGAAGGGAATCATTCCCTTCCACACAAATTGCCTTTGTATGCGATTCATCGTTTTAGCTATGCCTGCATGCGCGAACATGGGGTTCTCATGAAAGTACTTTACCACAAAATTATACATGGACTCCGGAACAACAACCTTGCCCTGCTTCCCACGCCTTTGAAAATACAAAATATTATTCCGTAAACAATAATAATCTTGCACTGGAATTTTTTGTTTCAAATCTGATATAATCAAACTTAATTGTGGATCCTGCGCCTGTTTTTTCCTAATATCTGTGAACAATTCCGGAAAAAATTGCAGCGTACAGCATGCAGAATTCTCGACAATTTTAACGTCATTGCTCTCGCAATAATCCGTATTGCCCTTGAAAATTCTACACAATGCATCTGCTACTACATTTAACTTGCCCCTAACATGTTCCACTTCAAAGTCAAATTCCGATAATCTAAGCGTCCACCTAGCCATTTGTCCCGTGAATTTATTCTGCCTCATAATATATGTGACTGCTGAATTATCTGTTTGCAATGTGAATTTTTTGTTTAAATATGGCCTAAATTTTTCCACTCCAAATAAACATGCCAAAAACTCTTTCTTATGCATCGGATATTTTCTTTCTATCGCACTTAAGGTACGCGAAGCAAAATGTACTGGTAAAAGACTATCCCCTTCCCTCATCTGTAAAATTGCCGAAATTGCCTCATCACAAGCGTCACATGTAATTACAAATTCCTTTGTAAAGTCTGGGAGTGCTAATTTTGTAGACGTTGCCAAGGCTTCTTTCAATTTATTAAAAACTTCCTGGTGTTTACTTGTCCAGTGAAATTTAACCTTTTTTTCCGTAATTCATTTAACGGTGATGCTAACTGTGAGAAATCCTTAATAAACCTGGAATAAAAATTTACCATTCCCAAAAAACGTTGCAACTGTTTTAAATTGTGAGGTCTTGGATATTGTAAGATAGGTTCAATCCTATCTGAATCCAAGGAAAGCTTGTTATTTGAAATAATGTGACCCAAATATTTTATCGCTGTTTGACCCAATTTAATTTTATCTGGATTTATGGTAATATTAAATTCCTTTAATCGATTTAAAACCTTAGTGATATGCTGTTTATGTTCCTCCCAATGTTCGCTATAAATCAAGCAGTCATCCAAAAAGTTGAAAACGAAATTAAACTTAAAATCTCCCAAAATTTCGTCCATAACTCTCGTTAAAGCCTGTGACCCAATTTTCAATCCCTGTGGTACTGTATTGAACTCAAACAAACCATACGGCGTACAAAAGGCCGTAAATTTTCTTGAATGTTTATCTAATGGAAGTTGAAAAAAGGCATTGTTCATATCCAGTGTCGTAAAATATTTTGCCCTACTTAAAAATTCAAAAGCCGAGTTTAAAGTTGGTAATGGATGTGCGTCGTAATTAATAAACTGATTGATCTTCTTGTAATTGCAAACTAGTCTAAATTTGCCCTTTTCCGCCTTTGCTACTAAGAATGCCGGGGCACAATGCATACTTGTCGATTTACTAATAACCCCACTTCCCAACAACTCATCTGTAATCTCCCGCATTGCGCATAACTTGTCCGGTGTCATTGGATAGGGTGGGGAACAAATTGGTTTATCAGCTGAGCAATGGATATGATAAGGACTAACCTTTGCCTTCCCTATAGTCTTCGTAATCACCGTAGGAAATTCGCCCTTTAATTGCTGTAAAAAGGAACCTATTTCCCTCGAGTGAATTGCGCTCGCTTCTGCTACATTTAAGAATATATTGTTCCCCTCTTGCTGTTGCTTAACAAAAACATTTCCCATTGGAATGTGGATCTGTCTATTCAAACCAAAATTGACTGTATTGTTTGAAAAATTCAAATTCATTTGCGCCCTCTGCATAAAGTTTACTCCCAAAATAATCGGAAATGGAAGTGAATTCACCACAAAAAAATCAAATGTCCAAGAAAATTTCCCTAGCTTAAAATGCAATTTGATCTGCTTCCTAACTGTCGTATTCCGTTCGCTTATGGACTTGATAATCATTTTTGTTTTCAAAACTTGTTTAATGCCTGGTGATGTTCTAATGTTGTGAAAAAATTTCCTATCAATTAAACAATTCGTTGCCCCTGAATCGATCAATGCATCCTGTTCCTGAAATTGCGGAACAAAAAATTTTATTGTGGGCAGACGCAAGGAAAAATTAATTGGAATTTCAGCCACGGAGGTATTCCCTTGTGTCGACAACGCAATCACCTCTTCATTGAGTTGCCCCGCGCATTTCCCTTCTGACAGAAACGCGCAATGTGGCCAAAATCCCCACAAGAAAAGCATTTCCCATGAGGTTTACGAATGAGAGTCTGCTGCGTTTGCATGGCGCCACTGCCAATCTGTGGAACTACAGGAAATGTGTTGAAATAATGCATATCTGCCTGCAATGAGGCTTGAACCGAATTCGCTAGCGTCTTAAGTTCACAAATGGTCGTCGGCTTCTCCGCAAAAATTAAACTGCTGCGTATTCTTGGATTCATGTTTGAAAAAATCACTTCAATTAAATAACTATCCTGATAATTACACTGCAATGCCATAGCCGCGGATGTCACTTCATTTACAAACGTCATAAAATTCTCCTGTGGCCACTGCAATCTTTTAATAAATCTGTCGATCGCTCTTTCTAACTGTAACCCAGGGAAAAATGTTTGCAAAATTGAAAAGTGTAAGGTTCCCCACTGAAGTGAAAGCTCTAATCCCTCTGCCCAAACTTCGAAAAGATGCCCCTGTGTTTGTGGCAAAATTAATTTAATAACTTCATTCTGACCCCCCTTAATAATTTTGAAAATTGAAACTACCTGCCTCAAAAATTGAATCAATTGCGCCTCATTCTCTCCCGAACAAGGTGTCAACTTTTTTACCAGTTCAATAACTACCGTTCGGTCCGTTTTCGACAGGTTCCCCTCCCCTTGACCTGTTTGCTCACGCGTGGTCCACCTGTTCGAACGTGTGTCCCGTGTCGGTGTTCATCCAATGTTCGTTGAATTGACACCCGGTTGAAAATCTCGTGAGCCTGTCGGCGCATATTCCAAATCCTCTCCTATATTCCCCCCCCTAATTTGATCAATCCCTGATGGCTGCATCAAAGCCGAGGCACCTCGTGAACCTTGGTCCGCGCGGTCCCCTTCGATCTCAACCACGACCGGAGCCGACCTGTCTCGCGCGTTACGAGTCGCATGTCTAATTGCGCGATCCCTGGCGGTTGTAACATATTCCCTCGCATAATACATTTTTTTTCTAAGTATACACAAATGCTTTCCTCACCAAGATTGTATAATAACAAAATACCTTAAATGTACCTGGTCATACCTCTCGCAATATCAAAAATAATTACTCAACCCACAATCAGTTATATTACTCTGCTACCACTTGTTACGCTCCCCTCCCTTAATATATCTTAAAACTTCTTACCCTTGAGGTCCTTAATGACCCAGAGTCAAACTCACTCCAAATTTGCTAGCTGGTGTGCAAATTATCACACTAACTCTTTTGTCTTACTGACTAGCACTGACTCTAAGTCCAATATTTATCCCTCAAGAGGATATCTTTTCTTAATAATGACAATCAAAATTTAGAAGATGTCATGTTTGAGATTTTAACAGTGCGCTGGGCCCAATAGAGGACACTGTGGATCTCTGATAAATGCAGGTTGAGTAAATTATAAAATTCAGATCTAATTTAGCAGTTTATTCAAGTCAGGCAAAATCAACAAATACCTTTACATTACCAACACATTTGGGGTCTGTGATGTAAATCTGATAATTATTTTCCTGTCAACAATTGCATAAATTAAGTGGTTTCAAAATAATTATTTTCCTTTCAATTATAACTTTAAATCCTCCCTCGACACCTAGTGAGGGCTATGCAGGTGTGCGAGTGCTACCAGTTGTAATTTGTTTGTTTTAATGCTATTTGGACCTTGTGACACCAAGCAAGCGTGGGGTTGGGAATAAACTTATTTATTTAAATAACCTTCTTCAACTAAGCCTTCCTGACCTCCAACCCACACTGTTCCTCCTATCAATAGTCACAGTTTGTTTAATTTAATTCAATTAGGTCCGCTTTACCAACTGTACGCTCAGCACCCCTGACCTCCTACTGAAATTTATTCATTTTATTTATTTGTTTGAAACCCCATTAACTATGCAATAGTTAATTTTATTACTCATGGGTTTCTTTCACCCCTAAAATTTAACTTTGACACCCAAATGAATCAGTTTACAGATTTTACGTTAGAAATCACTGCCTACGAGATACTCCTACTTCCCCAATCTTAAAATAAATTTAACAACAAGCTCAAATCAATTGGAGTTCCTGAAAACAATAACAAACAGTAATAATGGATACAGCGAGAGCATATGACACAGATCACAGGCAATAAATATTTAACATTAAACTTAACAATTATAACTTATGTACTTATACATGGTGAAGTGCACAAACTTTCGCTAAATCAAACCAACTAATTATATAACAAATAAATATTCACTAAATAACCATTCACTATTATATTTTCCCACCCCATAAAATTCCCTTTATTATTTGTCACTTGCGCAAGATTTTACAAATTTAGAATGACTCTACAGGAAAATTACAAGTTTGCACGTGCTGCTCAATTTAACGCTTTTAATTTATGTGAATTTAACAATCGTTCAGATTTCGCTACTTCAACCGTGTTTCCGTATTTATCTCAGAAATAGTTAAACGTTGGCGGCACCGCCCGAAAAACAAATCTAGAGAGTTTTGGAATTTAGGCGAAGGTTACGAAGTAATTTAGAAAAGTTTTTAAGTTACACTACCAATAAACCGCGGCGAAATGAGACGGAGTCCTGCCTGCATTCGTTTAAATAGTTCTCCCCTCTGTCAGCAATCATGCGTCAACCACCTAACTCCTCGTTCTAGTTTTTTCCAGCACATTTGCCCGCCGTTCTGTCTTTCCTGTCTTGTTCCTTTGTTTAAAAAAGATTTATTTAATTTCCTATTATAACAGCTTGCAATAAGAAATCTCATTCCTATGTCTAGTATCAATCTTATGGTAATCACCCAGAGTACTCAGGCTACTAATATTACCTTTTATCCATAAAATTAGCTCAAAAATGTACAAACTAAATACTGTCAGTATACCTAACTCTGGGAAAAGGTGTTTGGTTGAATCTGACCATCCCATCTTTAGTATAATTCTTATTGCCCTTTTTTGGATCGTCAAAATTCTGCACAAATTTTTGTTTGAGGTACTGCCATACAAAATGATTCCAAAGGAGATGTGTGATTGAATTAGGGAAAAATAAACTGATTTTAAAGTTTTTAAATCGCAAATTGATGATAATTTTTTAAGAGCAAACAAACCAGATGCTAGCTTATTACATATCTGGTCCACATGGGAGTCCCAATTAAGATGTTTATCTACTATTAGACCTAAAAATTTTGATTCACCTTGTTTATCGAGAACATAATCATTAATTACTGTATTAGTATCTGGGGTAGTACTGTTATTTTGTCTTAAGGAAAATTCAACATATTTGGTTTTGTTAGTGTTGAGCAAAAGATTTGTATCTGCCAAAAACTGTTGGACTACTGTTAGTTCACAAAAACTAGATACTTCAATTTGATTATAATTTTGTCCAGACACTTTTAAATTGATATCATCCGCATATAAAGTTATATTTTGTCGAATTGAGCTAATTTTGGCAAACCTTTAATATAACACAGAAACAACAGCGGTCCTAATATAGAATCCTGGGGAATTCCAAACTTTACAGAACCTACTTGCGAACGGATCGGCATTAACTGATTGTAGTCATTCAAAAAATCTATCTCTACAAAGCTCTTTCTATTAATTAGATAGGACCTAAACCATGAGAGTGTTATGCTTTTTACTCCCAACTTGAAAAGGGTTTCGAGTAATTCAGTGTGGCAGACACTATCAAAGGCTTTGTTAGGTCCATGAACACCCCTATTACTTTTTCCCTTTATCTAGAGATTCAAAATTGATTCAATAAACTCAATGCCTGCACTGATTACAGACCTACCAGGCCTAAAGCCATGCTGGTCATTATCTAAGAGGCCATTATTTTCCAAAAAAGATATTAACTGGTTAGCCATTACTTTTTCAAAAATTTTGGAGAAAGAAGAAATTAACGAAATGGGTCGGTAATTTTCTACTTTATGAAGGTTATTAGTCTTAAAAAGTGGCCTAATTTTAGACATTTTTAGTCGTTCTGGAAAAATTCCGGAAATTAAAGAAGAATTTATTACATTTATACATGTTACATAGTCACAAGTCCCATTACCAACCATAATATATACAACATCTATCAATTGTATAGTAGTATATTTTCGGGAGGGATCGGGGGGTGATGGTGATGACTTTTCCCGGACCAGGATTTTCCTCCCCCAGGACAATTTGTAGAGGTATTTGTTTTAGGATTTTATATAAAATGTAAAATAATTGTATATAAAATATAAAATAATTTCACAAAAATAAAACAATTTTATTTTGAATGAAGGTTAAGTATAGAAGTCCCAAAATCACCACGTTCATTTCAACAAAGAATTTTGTCATGTGCACAGTGCTCCGCGACCTGCTCCAAAAGAAGTAATTTACTACGCCACTATCAAACTATTCATATAGCAAAAAAAGCACATCTCTATACTTTCAACTACCGAATTTCAACTACCTTTTTAATAGCCTGTAGTTTTTTTTTGTTTTTGATACCCCGACACCTCCCAAAAATTAGTTTATCTCTAGCAATTGGCCAATACACCAACTAATTGCCTCTTGTCAAGTTTAAAGAACGTTTAGCTACATTATTACTATTGCACAATACCAACAAATTCTGCTATCTAAAAAATAAAAAAGCCCGTAGATTTAATACTCCTACACCTTCCCAAAATTAGTTTATATCTAGCAATTGGCCAACGCACCAACCATTTGCCTATTGTAAAGTTTAAAGACCGTTTGGCTATATTTTTCCTATTGCACAATACTAACATATCCTGCTATCTAAAAAAGAAAAAGCCTGTAGTTTTAATACTCCTGAACCATCTCAAAATTAGTTTATATCTGGCAATTGGCCAACGTACCAACCATTTACCTATTGTAAAGTCAGTGGCGTAACTGCCGAGCCTGCGGTGCAGGGGGCCCACGGGCCTAGGCCTAAGGGGCCCGCAAACCGAAGCGGCAGGTCCCGCGGGCCGAGGTTAAAGCTATGATGGGCCCGTAAAATGGGAATTTTCAAAATAGCAATAATTTTAGTCAAATTTTAAGAATTGATTTATTTTCAGCCTATTATATCTTTCATTCGTTGTGATTAGCAGTAGTGTTTAATAAATAACACACTTTAAAACTGCAATGAGGTTTATTATTTTAATTTTCCTCAATTCTAATTACTTTAAAGTAAAATTTTAAGTGAGCTAAGTTAACAGATATTTCCTAATTTTGCGCAGCAATTTTAAAACGGTTGTTAATAGTGTCAGTAAAGTTTTTGAAGATGAATCAGCATTAGGAGAGTGATAAATGATAAATCGGGGGCTCATGATTAGATCCTTTTCAAACCCTCAAGGCACAACCGTAAATGCTATAGTGTTTATTTCACTCCAAACTAAATATAAATCCACTCAAAATACCTTAACCTTTTCCACATTTGGACAGGATCAGAACGAATGAACGAATTGCTGACCGCTGACCTTGGATCTAGACGTCTGGTTTCACGTTTTGACTCGACACTTGTCGGCTTAATTTGTAGGTATTTTATGCTACACTGACGTGATTAAACTATTACAAACTTTATAGTTAGCCTAAGTTAGAACCGTTTGGGCGTTTTTAAATCACTAAAACTATACAGTGCTTCAGGTTGGAACTGACTGGTTAAGTATTTGGAGGTTAGGACACATCTGGGTCATACAATCTTATCCCAGAAACTAGAATGGATAGGGAAAGGGTGAAACTGTACGATTATGATAAATGGGGGGCCTGAAAATAATTTTGCGGGGGCCCAAAAAATCAGTTACGCCACAGTGTATAGTTTAAAGAACAATTGGTTATATATTTACTATTGCACAATACCAACAAATCCTGCTATCGATAAAAAAAAGAAAAAATCTTTTACAAAACCAAGCTTTATATTAATACAAACTAAACACAATACACCAACCTCTCTATATTTTTACTTGGAGTAGCTTTTAGTTTGTCTGTTTTAAGTTTTATTTTCTAATTTAAATCGATGGATTGAAACTCCTTTTCGAGCCAGTAGACACATATGTGTCTGGGGTATGTTAAAACTTTACAAAATGCCTTATTTTACCTCTATGTACCACATCTTTTAACCTCACTATAAGGAGTTCTCTGTCTTAGTTTAGTTCCCTTATCCTTTTGCAAGAGGACACTTTAATATTTCCCACTATTTCTTCCATTACTACTCGGTTAACTGTATTTACCTCTTTTTGGTTATACTTTAAAGCTTTTTACCTGCCCAGGATTCTACAGAGAATTTCAGTTCTTCTATTTTCGGAAATGTGTTACCATTGTATGTAATATACCCATTAGTTTTAACAGTGGCAAATGGTTTGTTCGAGGACAAATAAATAATATCTATTGAAGCACCTCTTGTAGTTCTGTATGGAGCAGTTACGAATCTACCAATCTTTAAAATGTCTCGCTTATTGTTTAGATCTATACATTTATTCTTATGATAGCCTTTAACACAGTAAACACTTGGAAGACCATCACCTCCGAGTATATCTTTTGCGTCTTCTCTCTCTGCAAGAACACCAACATAAGTATACATATGCTTATCGTTTACAGCAAAAGCATACACCTTGTATACGTAACCATCATTAAAATCTTTCCATTGTTTTTTAAAGTAATATTCTAAATTGTATTGGGCTTCTCTTATTTCCTGCTCTTTCGCCAACACGTCCTTATATTCCTCTTTAACAGCAGTTGTTTTTTCCACATACTCTTTTAGCTTTTTTGCTTCTATTTTGTCTTCCAACTCCATCTTACGCTTCTTTGCAGCTATTAGATAAGGTTTACATATCAGATCTATATCTTTTAAGGGATGGGTGGCAAGTTTACTCTTTAACGCTTTCGCTGCTGTAAACATGTTTAAACATGAAATTTGCATAAGTTTCTATTAAGGATGAGTCGATACCAACATTTGTCGATCCTCGATACCGATACCAGAAAAATCGATTCTTGATACCGATACCATCATTACCTACAATTTTTCAGTACTTATAGTTGTTAAACCTATTGTTAAAAACAGTTACAAATTTTTGTAACCATTTAAAATTATTTAGTAGTATTTTGTAATTAATTATTAATATAATTTGTAAATGCAATTTTTTACATAATTTAATGTTAATTTCACTAGTGTCCTATAGTAATATAGAAAAACAACAACTATTTATTATCAATTCATAATGGGATAAAAATTGGTTGTAAGATAATGACTCAAAGAAATAATGTTGGTCAGCTGACTGATTTATTGCGTTCAACCGGACCCCACCCCTCCCCACCCATCACTCTTCCTTCCTTATCTCCAAGGTAAGATTTTTTTCTGGCGACAAACACTCACCGTGCCTTTTGTAGCGTGGGTAAACGGCGGAAGTATCCTTTCCCGTGCACTTCGTAGCGCGGGTAAACAGCGGGGTATCGATGGTATCGGTATCGACATTAAACGAATGAATCTACCGATACCTATGTCCAAGAATCGGTGGTATCGAGAATTGGTATTGAGAATCAACTCATCCCTAGTTTCTATGTTGAGAAAATCCCCGATCGGAGCACGCATCAGCTCTGAACGTGTTAAGTTTATATTTTTTCTTAAGACTTCTGGTATAACATTAGTTGTATTTACCAAACTATATTTTCCAAATTTATGTCCGTTGGTATAGTAGTAATACAGTAGTAGATATACTAAAGTGTGTACTGCCAGACTTAATAAATGCTTTATGGATAATTTTTACATTATCTGTATTGTCTTTGTCTTCCACCACTTCTGTATAATATACAGGCAAGCAGTTAAAACTAAATGCAGACAACATAGTTTATTAATTTCTCTCTCTTACTTATGGTCCTGGGCAGGTTAATATTTATTCCAGTAAGTTGCTTAGTATACTTATTCCCCCAATAAACATATTGCAATACATCTTTATAAACACCGCAACAACTGTTTTGTAACTTGTCTGTTAGTTTTGTCCACATCTTGCTTATAGGTACAGAATAGAAAGGTGCATTATGGAAATTTGTTTTGTAGCCTTCTAATACAGATTTACAATCTTCTAATGGATTATAATTTTTACTATTTCCAGTGTCGTAGTTATATATAGTGGCTTCTAATCGTGGAATTCCATTTTCCTTAGCTAGTTTGGATGTAAACGTATCTTTTAATCTTTTATCTGGACAGTTTAGGAAATTTACATGTATATGGTTTCCAATATCCTTATTTACACCCAGACTCGTAATTTGACAAATAAACTTGTTATAAATCTTTACTTTACAGTTATTTTTCGTAAACCATGTAAGGACAATCTACTCCACACGAATTATTATTATTAAGAATAATATTATAACCTTTAATATATTCACCCTGACAACAAAAGTCAAAATTGTCTGTTAAATAGTCACACATTTCTGTCTTATTAAATACACCAGCGAAGTCTTGTGTTATGTCGAAATCTAATAAATAATAGTGTTCTCTTTCGAGTCTCTGTAATATTTCGGGGAGTTTTATTAGAAGTGTTTTCTATTAACATCTGCAAGCTCTATTTTGCATGGAATACTAATAGGAGTTGTTAGCGATTTCCCCAAAATCCTTATTAATTACATACTATAAACAGTGGTTGTCTGTTTTTCCAGAAGAGATGAGGGCATCTTAGCTTTAACACCGTGTTTAGACAGATTAAACTCTTTAAAAACCCCACGCAGATAGCTGCTAAACGACCCACATATTTCTCTTTTAACTTTAAATTTACCTTTTAAATTCCCCTCGCAATATGTTGCATCGACAATCTTAACAAGCATTATGTTATCACAGAAAATATCTGTTATTGGACAAAACCTGTCAACTTAGTGTGCATTCTCTGTAAAATTTATGTTACTAATGTCGGTTAAAAGATTGTTATCATCTAAGTTTGCTTTAATAAGCCAAACCCCGAATCGTTCTATTGTGGGTTTACACCTATTTCCAAGTAATTCTTTAACAGAATACATGTTAGTATTGGTATATTTTGTAAATTATTAATGTAGTTACGGTGCTTATTTAATGTTTATATATGCTTCTACACTACATTAATAATTTAAAAATATACCATTACTAACATGTATTCTGTTAACAAATTAATTGGAAATAGGTGTAAACCCACAGTAGAATGATTACACGATTAGAAGCCACTATATATAACTACGACACTGGGAATGGTAAAAAGTATAATCCATTAGAAGATTGTAAATCTCTATTAGAAGGCTACAAAACATGTCCAAAATGCACCTTTATATTCTGTACCTATAAGCAAGGTGAGGACAAAACTAACAGACAATTGATGCGTTGTTTATAAAGATGTATTGCAATTTGTTTATTGGGGAAATAAGTATACCAAGAAACGTACTGGAAAAAATATTAACCTGCCCCAGGACAATAAGTAAAAGAGAGAAATTAATAAACCATGTTTTGTCTGCATTTAGTTTTAACTGCTTTCCTGTAAACTATATAGAAGTGGTGGAAGACAAAGACAATACAGATAATGTAAAAATTATCCATAAAGCATATATTAAGTCTGGCAGTACATACTTTAATAGATCTACTACTGCACCAACGGACATAAATTTGGAAAAATCTGGTTTGGTAAATACAACTAATGTTATACCAGAAGTCTTAAGAAAAAATATAAACTTAAGAGTAAATCCATAATGTACTTGGAGCTAATTATTGGAAATTAATTTAAATTTTAAACTGTGAAATGAAATCATCAAAATTCCATTAATAATAAATTTTAATTGACTAGGCCTTTTGATATCAAAGATACTATCGTCAGGTCAAATCAACAACATAAATTTTGACATAACAAATCAGCTGTAAAGAAGAAAATATGGTAATTTAATGAAATTCTGTAGAGTAAATATAAATTAAAATAAAGTTCTTAATACTATATAAAAAATATTTTCACAAAAACGGATAATTTTGAATTGACCCGAGGATTACTGTTTACTACGTATTTTTAATGAAAAACGTTTCATATGCATCCAACTGATTTACATTTATTATTTCTTTTAATAATTTGATGTTTGAAAAACTGTGCCCCTCTTCAATAGCGTGTTTTACAATAGCAGATTTTTCAGGGTGGCTATTTTTCAGGTTTTTCTTGTGTTCTTTAAATCTGGTTTTGATTTTTCTTCTTGTTTGACCAATATAAAATTTGTTGCACCATTTATTAGTGAATTTCTTTTGGAAAGTGAACTATTAGCATGACCCGCACGGTGAAACTTAAGCCCGGGACCACCGTAGAAGTTCCTAACGTGACCCCCTGAACACGTTTTGGGGGGTCGTTCCAAATTTTATGTATATATAATATATATATATGCAGTCACATTTTTTGTCCGATATACTTCAAATTTGGTAGGGACATTCCTTTCTGTAATCAGTTGGGCAAAACAATCGGAAAACTCTAAACCCCTTTTTTGGGGATTAATCTTTCAAATTTTGAGTTTTTGGGCCCAAAAAGGGTCAGAAATGCCCCGTATGTAAAATTAATGCATGTAAAAAGATGGGAATCAATGAGGCAAAAGTTTTAAGCCCTCTCTCGTCATTCTAGCATACATATTTACTGAGTTATTAAAGAAAATGTGTATCGACTAAACATAGTACTTGTCTTATAGGGATTTACACTAGAAAAGCCTGTTATTCCTTTGTTAGAGTACTTTTATCATCCCCAGCAACCTCACGCCGACTTTCAAGCCTGTCTGGACCTTCTCCTAACATTATAATGCACAAAATTGTATTCCCAGCTTTGCAGGTAAATGAAACCAGGAGCATCAGAACAGCCAAATAATCACTGTTTTCAGATTTCAATAAAAATTAGAATAAATGTATGTTATTACACTGATTTGGAGTTTTAAAAGTTTGTATGTGGAAATTCACTTCCCTCACGTCAGCGTGCTGCGTGCGAACTCCTTTTCTTCTTTACATACGAGCATATTTTTCTAAATTCTCACGGCATGGCATTCCGAATGTAGTCAGGTCGAACAATGGCATAAACCAATTTTTATTACCATATTTTCTTCTTTACAGCTGATTTGTTATGTCAAAATTAAATGTTATGTTGTTGATTTGACCTGACGATGGTATCTTTGGTATCAAAAGGCCTAGTGAATTAAAATTTATTATTATTGGAATTTTGATGATTTCATTTCACAGTTTAAAATTTAAAGAGTAATCTTGCCATCTATCCCTGAAAAGAAATAGATCCAATATGTAAACCTTACCTAATACCTGCAAGGAAGTATAAGATGGAGTTGGAAGACAAAATAGAAGCAAAAATGCGAAAAGAGTATGTGGAAAAAACAACTGCTGTTAAAGAGGAATATAAGGACGTGTTGGCTAAATAGCAGGAAATAAGAGAAGACCAATACAATTTAGAGTATTACTTTAAAGAAGAATGGAAAGATTTTAATGATGGTTACGTATTCAAGGTGTATGCTTTTGCTGTAAAAGATAAGCATATACGAGTTAAACTTATGTTGGTGTTCTTGCAGAGAGAGAAGACGCAAAAGATATACTCGGAGGTGCTGGTCTTCGAAGTGTTTACTATATTAAAGGCTATCACAAGAATAAATTTATAGATCTCAACAATAAGCAGCTCATTTTAAAGATTGGTAGATTCCTAACTGCTCCATACAGAACTACAAGAGGTGCTTTAATAGATATTATTTATTTGTCCTCAAACAAACCATTTGCCACTGTTAAAACTAATGGGTATATTACATACAATAGTAACATATTTCCGAAAATAAAAGAACTAAAATTCTCCATAGAATCCTGGGCAGCTTTAAAGCTTTAAAGTATAACCAAAAAGAGGTAAATACAGTTAACCGAGTAGTAATAGAAGAAATAGTGGGATATATTAGTGTCCTCTTGCAAAAGGATAGAGGAATTAAACAAAGAAAGAGAACTCCTTATAGTGGGGTTAAAAGATGTGCTACATAGAAGTAAAATAAGGTATTTTGTAAAGTCCGAAAACACTTCAGACACATATGTGTCTAATTATTAGCTTGAAAAGGAGTTACAATCCATTGATTTAAATTACAAAATAAAACTTAAAACAGACAAACTAAAAGCTACTCCAAGTAAAAATATAGAGAGGTTGGTGTATTGTGTTTAGTTTGTATTAACCCATTGCGGGCGGCGAAAACCTGAGCCACGTGGCTCCTAGCGGCCGAAGTTATTTATATATTACTGACAGCAGTACCGAGTACGAATTAGCGCACAATCTATCGGAATTGGCGGAAAATAACAAACTATTTAGTATACATCCATGGGCAATCTATTGGCTAAACCGAGAAACACATCATGACACACGCTGGTGGCAATGACTAGAACAGTACTAACTTTGGTAAACAGAGAACTTTAGACGCCGGGGTCGCGTCGTTCGGCCTCCGGTCCAATCACCGCGGGGACGCCTACGTGGCGTCTTTTGCCCGCAATGGGTTAATATAAAGCTTGTTTTGGTAAAAGATTTTTTTTTTTGTATAGATAGCAGGATTTGTTGGTATTGTGCAATAGTAAAAATATAGCCATAAGTTCTTTAAACTTTACAATTAGCAAATGGTTGGTGTATTGGCCAATTGCCAGATATAAACTAATTTTGGGAAGGTGTAGGAGTATTAAAACTCTTTTTCTTTTTTAGATAGCAGGATTTGTTGGCAATATTAAAAATATAGCCAAACGTTCTTTAAACTTTACAATAGGCAAATGGTTGGTGCGTTGGCCAATTGCTAGATATACACTAATTTTGGAAAGGTTTAGGAGTATTAAATCTACGGGCTTTTTTTTAGATAGCAGAATTTGTTGGTATTGTGCAAAAGTAATAATATAGCTAAACGTTCTTTAAACTTGACAAGAGGCAAACAGTTGGTGTATTGGCCAATTGCTAGATATAAACTAATTTTTGGGAGGTGTCGTGGTATTAAAACAAAAAAAAACTACAGGCTATTAAAAAGGTAGTTGAAATTCGCTAGTTGAGAGTATAGTGATGTGCTTTTTTATCCTATATAAAAATATCCAAAAACGACTTAAATTGCATATTAACAACAGTTAATGCTCCAACTAGTGGGGTCGATCCTATTCCCAAAATTACACTTAAATCGATCCGGAGGGTGATGCCACATGTGATGCCATCTGATGGGGAGAAGCTGCAATTACAAAAGATGTTCACAATGTGTGCCTGGCGCCGAAACGGGTTCATCAAGAACAAAATTTGATTGACGACCTAAGTAAGTATCCCCGTAGCAGCAAACCTGCGTACTAAGTGAATTTCCAATGCATATATATGTATCTTAATACCACATAAAGCCACATACCAGGTTTCACCAATATACGATCATAAATAAACAATTTATGACATTTTAATTAATCTCCATAAGAACATGGCGGCTGAGTATGCAGGTTTACTGAAACAAGGAACACAAAAAAATGGGTTTTTATACAAATATGAATATAACAACACTTTTAATATCTTCGTAACCAATTGACGTAGAGCAATGATCAAAACACCAAATTGTGTGTTTTTTAAGCTGAATCCAATGGTGAAAAACAAAAATTTGTCTTTTCCAAAGATTATATGTAAAAAATTTAAAAAAAACACATTTTTGGGGTAAAAAATCCCCCCAAAAATCCCCCTTTGGATAGATCAATCTGTCTGGTTTTCTAACGTAAAGTCATAAATGTTGCTTTACATGTGTGTACCAAATTTCATTTTTACGAGAGTTATCGTGCTAACGGACACACACATATATATATATATATATATATATATATGTATCTACAGTTTTGAACAATGGTGTTTTTGGGGTCTGGGGACCTCAAAACAAAAAGTTATCATGGTCCCGGGCCTCGGTCTTACCATGCCGACTATGGTAGTAGCTTCTCCCCTATAGGGGAAATTTGCTAAAAGAACTAATACATAATTTTAGTCAAACCCACTTCCCCGACAATTGATTTAACCACATCTTCTACAAACTACACTATTCAGTATTCCACACTATTATTGTCACTTACTAAATACCTATTGTCATCAGTATGTGATCAATTTCACTGTTCCATAACCATTTTGAGTGTGTATTTTACAAATACACAGCTGCAGGTGAAACCCCGCTTTTTCAGATTTATTGTGTTTAAAACAAGAATGTTGCACCCCAACAAAATTAAATAAATAGATCTGTAAGTTATACAAGAGGTCGGTAACGAAGTTTTGTCAGTATGATGGTGCTGACATGCTGACAAATCAATTGTTGTATCTGTTGAGAAAACGATAAGGTAAGACAGTCTCGCCAAAGTATTCCATTGAGCCCAGTGACGGCAGCAAGGATTTATCAAAGTAGGCTTAAAGTAGCCATTAACATTTTGTGCAAATACAAAATTACAAAAATAATGCAAAATCACGTAATACTGTGGATTTTATCACTTGCAAAAAATAAAAAACTGAGCACATTTACGAGGGTCTTTATTTTACCATGACAAAATTGTCAGTCGCGCATCTGGCTTGAATACCCACTGCTGCAAAATTATACAGTGTTCAATAGTTTACTGTCTGTAATAAACGTGTTTATAGTATAAAGAATTAATGTAATAAAATTATTAAAAGGAATAGGAGTAATGGTACATAGAAAGTGACAATAAATATTAACAATTTTTACTAATAATAATACATTAAGATAGTAAAAAATTACATACAACATTCGCTAGACTCAACTTAACCATTCACTCAGATATGCACATTTGGTGGGATTAACTGTACTAATATCACTGCAGTTCCGCATCACCTGAAACAACAAATGGTCAATGATATAAGTCATGAAAAAAATATAACAAGGAAACAAGAGGCCATATGGGCAGATTTAATTATTAATAAATTTATAAAAAAACCTCCATCACATGAAATTTGTGTCCACAGCAGATTTCTCATGGATTTGATTATGAAAGTGATAAAATCTCTTATTGAAACAAGGCATTTCATTATAGCAAGGTCCAAATATTTCTTAGGTTCCTTTCGAAAGTATTTTATGCAAATAACAAAAGATCAAGGCCAGACACAGACTTACAAAGCTTTGTCGGGTCCAAGAGTACAGAACACAAAGTTCCTTTCCAAATAATGTGTAATTTCAGAATATAAAGTTTCACGTCAAGTTTCAGTTTTGTTTTATGTAAAATAAGGTCGTTATCAAAGCCTCTAGTTAAAAATCGTAAAGTTGGTATTTCAAAACAATTTAAAAGCGGTGGTTTTTAAAAACGTAAAGTTTAAAAACCTCATGTCATAACCGTAAATGCTGAAGGTGATTTCACTCCAAACCAAATCTGGGTGGACTCTGACAAAAGAATCTTTCAAACTACTTGTGAATATGTATGTTTAACAATATCAAGTTTCAAAACTACAAGCAACTTTAAAACCCGTTCTCGACTGATATGTCTTTTGGTTGCTCATTTACCGTCATGGTGAATACTCATACCATCAAGACTGTAGCAGACTACTGCAGTGGAAGACTGCATGTAATATATATTTTTAGTTCTCACATTCACGACAATTAAACTCAACCAATAACAATTGAATACAACATGAACAACAATTAAATAGGTTTAATATATAACAAACATAATTCATTCCTGATCATAACTGCAACACTTATTGCAAAGCAAACTTTAGCTGCAACTAAATAATTTGAGGGGCATTTCTGAAAACATTTGAGTGTCTTTATACTTTTACGCTATTATCATAACAAAATTGCTAATAAAGGATTGACAATGAAAAGCTTACTGGACATATCCCACATGGCATTCGAACAATACCAGGAGGAAGCAAATAGGATTCCATGGCTTGGTATAAGTATTCCCCGTTCACATTTAAAATGCGGTCGACCTTTCCGTCATAAAGTAAAGTATCCAAGATTGTCTTGATGTCATCTTCAGACAGCTGAACCTACAAAATCACTCAAGATATATTTAGGAAAATAAACTTTTTCAAACAATTATGTTAAAGATGGAGTTACAATTAGAAGTATCACATTCCAGTAGTTTAATATCAACCAAAGCACTATATTGTTTTAACCGTTCACGCACTGTAGTCGGATATATCTGATTTTTTGTTGCGTAGCCAGTTGACAATGAGGCTATAAAATCATAGGGAAATATTCTACCAATATTTTTTCTAAGTACCTGGGGGCCGAGCTTTGCCCGGGGGAAGGCCAGTCAGTTTGTTTAGATGACTTGGAGTAATATTTCACCACTTCCCCCTACTGATATAATCAGATTTGTATAACTCATTTGCCTCTTTTCTACATTTTTAAGGTCACTCCTTTTGTTTTGATTTGAAACTCCATAAGCCCAATTTTAATTTTTTTAACTTTTCATTTTAGTTTTTTTACATTATTTTATTTTTCCTGGGGATGAGGCCTGTCTAGAACTTATTTTTATCCCAGAAATTAGTTATTTCCAACATTTGAAGGAAATCGTTGGAGCCGTTTTTGAGATCAGTGCCGCAAGCAAGCAAGCATACAAGCAAACCTTACTCATATTAGAATATAGGATTTATGGGTGGTAGGCGGAAAAATTTGCAAAATATTAAAATCAACTTTAAAACTTGTACTATACACGTTATAAAAGAGCTGCCTGAGATTGCTTCAAAACACCGGCAATGCCGTGTTTCAGCATTTACCCAAGTCTTACCATGCCGACTACCATAATAACTTCCTCCCTATAGGACAAATTTACTAAAACTAATATTTTACCAACAATTTCCTCACTGAGACCTTTCATTCAAGTATAGGCAATGGATAATGGGTAGGCCTATCAAGACTTATGGTTTTCTCATAAGTTTGTGGTTAAGTTTGCCTTCAATAATTGAGCCCATTTTAAGTAATTCAGAACAAATGGCCATTGGTCTTAATTTCCTTCCATAAACTCTCCAAGTGTACTCTAAATACATGCTTATCCCTTCCCACCAGGTAGGGGACACAATTAATTCACAGGTTAAGTGATGCTTTTATGTAAATCAATAGAGCCATTTACAGTCTGAATATTTTAGTTGTATGATTACACAGTTTTAGGCTTTTTTCCTCTATTTCCACCACTAACTTTCCTTATCATTATTTGATTTGATAAGGAATGAAAGTAATTTAAAATGATGTAATAAACATTAAGTACCATTGAAAGCTAAATAGCTCCATTGATGAAGGGTTAAGATTTGTGAATAAATATTAGTATGATGAATTTCACATACCAATAATCGTAGGTGAAATTTGGGGAGTCACGGGGGGAGGGAACACTGATTAATTTGAAAAACATATAATTGTAATATATAACAAGACGATCATCACAACCGTCATTTTGCCCCCCCCCCTCCACCAATCGAAACACTCAAACACCCTATACCAATAATGTAATACTTATATTATTATAGTGTGGAACAATATTTACATTATAAAGAGTAACTTATTTCTATAACTAGTTTAAAGACATGGTTTTCTCATAAATTCCTGGTTTTATCATTTAAGCCTATGCAATTGTATGATTGTCAAACTAGCCACAGTTGGTACAGTGGGGATATATTTTTAAATTGTTTGATACTTTTAAAATTGTTTGATACTTATCTTTCAAACAGGTTTCAGTATGTGGAAATTCAATTTTTTGTAAATAATCAAATTACTAAGGTCAATCTGAGAAATTAAAGATGCTGCAGGAAGTCTCCCAAGGTTCAATTCTTGGGACTGTATTATTTATTTCCTATATCAGGGGTTTCCTAAAATCTTGGACAACATTAGAGGAATTAAAAGTGAACTGATTCTTTATGCAGACGACACTAACTTGATTATTCCAAAAAACATCCAAACAACTTAAGAAAAATAAGCCAAACTCAAATATCAAACATTCCAGAATATTTAAATACCCCTCATTGCAGCAAACCTGCATATACTGAAATTCAGATCGGAGTGAAGCGGAAACCAGTCGACTGTGCTAATAAGTCTCCCCCTCGGGTCTATTGTGTGAGCTTGGGGTTGGTCGCACAGGTGGCGGCCTGGTCAGTGAGTCACACTTCTGCTCCAGTACCATTATGCAAACATTTTACTTTCTCCTCTTATACATAGTATATGGAGAAAGTATTGTTTTCGTCAAAATTTTTGAATTTGAGTTGATAGTGGAAATATTCGTTTTGGTGCTCCCTGAACAAAAAAGTGGTTTTTACGTGATGTCTGTGTGTCTGTCTGTCTGGATGAATGTGTACAAAGCTAGAGCCCTAACCAATGGTCCGATTTTTTATGAAATTTGGTATGTAAGTAATAATCCGCGATATATCAAGGTTTTTCATTTTTTGAATTTTTGATTTTTAAGGGTAATTATCCCCCAAAAACTTCCAAAAATCAAGATTTCTCTAATACGGATTATAGTTAGGCCGGAGCTACTAGATTGATGAATGATTTCACTGACAATGATAAACTCATTAAAGACTGATGAAGAAAATCCTAGGCTTTTTAACTTGCCGTTTTGCATGAAACTACTTTAAAAACAATCAATACGGAAAATGTACACCATTAAATGTACATATATACTTATTTTGTTGTAGTTTAATTGCCTTTTACTTTTCTCCTCTTATACATAGTATATGGAGAAAGTATTTTTTTCGTCAACATTTTCGAATTTGAGTTGTTAGTGGAAATATTCCTGTCCTTTTGGTGCTCCCTAAACCCAAAAAGTGATTTTTACGTGATGTCTGTGTGTCTGTCTGTCTGTATGGATGTGTACAGAGCTAGAGCCCTAACCAATGGTCCGAATTTTATGAAATTTGGTATGTAGGCACTAATCCACGATATCTCCACCAGGCGTTTTTTCATTTTTTGGAATTTTTTATTTTTAAGGGTAATTATCCCCCAAAAACTGCCAAAACACATGAAAAATCAAGATTTCTCAAAAACGGCTCAAACGATTTTGATTAAACTTTAGTCGTTTGTAGGACTTTGTTTTAGAAAGGTACACCACCTGCATTTCTGTAAAAATTCGGGTTCAGAAATTACAAGACTTAAAATATCAAAAATTCAGTTTTTTGATTTTTCATAAAAAAACATAAATATAAAAAATATTACTATTCCCCATTAAAAAGAGTTCAAAAAACTAAATAATTTAGTATATTGAACTACTATTCTACGATTACTGGTTCCGGAGAAAATTTAGATTTTCATTTTGCCATATATGCAGTTCGTTGTCCAATGTTATTCTTATGGGGAGTAAAAAAAATTACTATTTCTCTCTTATTTATTAATCAATTTCGTTCACACCTGATATGCTTGTCAAGTTAGCATTGACCAACAGATGACATTTGAAATATGTTGCCCCTTAATAACCCTGATGGGGGGAATAGGGGGCATTCCCCTCTTAAAACCACATGTGTAGCAATGGATTCTGTAGTGCCTCCAAAACAGGGATTTAGGTGGATGTTTTTGAAAACAACTTGATTAGAAGATTTTCTGTACATTCGACCGTGCTTTGTACTCCATGTTTAGTAAATAAAAAGTAATTCATTCATTAAAGTTGGGCTGAAAAGGAGAAAGTATGTGTCAGTTTCCTGATACCGTTTATTTTGTAACAAGAAGAAATATAAATAAATCACATAACATTGTGTACCGCGATCGTCTGTTTATTTTGATAACAAATTTGAAATAAATCGGTAAATTTTGAGTAACTTAACGACCACCTGCTATATCAAATAAACACACATATTTCATTTATTTTTAGCGAATTTCCCCTATAGGGAAGAAGCTATTACCGTAGGTCTCATGGTAAGACTTAAGCCTGAGACCATGATAACTTTTTGTTTTGAGGTCCCCAGATGCCAAAAACACTATTCGTTCAAATTTATATAAATGTATATATATATATATATATATGTGTCCGTTAACACGATAACTTGAGTAAAAAACGTCCGATTTTGATGAAATTTGGCTCAAATGTATAAAATGACATTCATGACTTTAAGTTCGAAAACCAGAAAAATCGGACCATGGGAAGGGGGGTTTATGGGGGTTTTAAATTTTCCAAAAATCAGTTTTTTGCTTTTTTCACCCTACAATTTTTAAAAACCTAATTTTGGTTTTGACCATGTTATAGAGCTTAAAAAAACAAATAATTTAGTATTTTGAATTATTAACCTAGGTTAAGTGGTTGCGGAGAAAATCCCAAAAAACCTGCTCATAAAATCTCCCATGTTAATCTTATGGGAAAAAGGTTTTTGGCTTTTCCTCAGTTTATTTTAATGTAAACTTCACATTTGCTTTTACCAATCTGTTCAGTTCCACAAAACAATCATTTTGGTGTTTAAATTGTGATTCTACGCCTAACCGTTGCAGAGATATTCAAAGTGCTAAACACAGTACGTTGTCCAATGTTATCCTTATGGAGAATAAATAAAATTTGATATCTCGATTATTTATGAATGTATGTTGATGAAACTTGGTATGTGGCTTCACGTAGTACTGGTACATTGATATTTGCACAAAAATTGATTTTTTGTTGATTATTCCCATAGCAGCAAACCTGCGTACTCAGCCCCCATGTCATTCTTATGGAGAATAAGTACAATGTAATGTCTCCCTTAATTACGAACATAAATTAATAAAACTTGGTATGTAGCTTCACTTGGTTGAGTTATAGTGATAATTATTTAAAAACCCATCTTTTCTGTTCCTTGTTGCAGCAAACCTGCTTTCTCAGCCCCCATGTTATTCTTATGGAGAATAACTATAATGTTATATAGCGCTCATTTATGATTGAATATTGATGAAACTTAGTATGTGGCTTCGCCTAGTTAAATTCTATTTATATTTGCATAAAAACCAATTGTTTCTGTTCCTTGTTTCAGCAAATCTACGTACTCATTACCAATGTTATTCTTATGGAGAATAATTAAAATCGGTTATATGTGAATATATTTTTTATGAAACTTGGTTTGCGGCTTTATGTGGTATTAAGACATATATTATACATTGGAAATTCGCTGAGTACGCAGGTTTGCTGCGACGGGGGTATTATTTTATATACATCAAACTATCAACATGAAATGTTACTAAAATAGCCATAAAAAATCAAAGAGTATATTTAACAATCAATAATAATTAATTTCCATTATTTTTATTTTCTTCCCTTATTCTTATTTTTCCTTTATTCCCTTATTTCTATTTGCTTTTCCATAGTTTTAATAATAGATGCTTTAATGGATAGCGGACTCACGGTGCTCTGTGTATTCATGGGAGAGAATGTGTGCCGGTTTTAATCCTCAAACGGACAAAAATAACGTATTTTGTTCTCAAAACGTTAACACCACCGAAGCAAAATTTACGCCCTATAGTTCAACGTACTTTGCTAAGCCTTTATAAGTTAAAAGCTTTAAGGCAAAAATGGATATTTTGCAAAGAGAAGTCTATTTTCCTGATAGGCCTATAACCTGACATTTGGAATCCTACACTACAGATGCGTCAGTCATTACTAATTTAATAATGATACACATAAATACTAATTTAAGTTATTGTCCCTGAATACGTAAATACAAATGTATTATTTGATGTATGTAGTATTAATTATGACACCTTCAATAGTTTTTAATTACATTAAAAGCTATATCATTTAATTACTCAACATTTACCGATTTACTTCAAATTTGGTATCAAAATAAACAGACAATCAAAATACACAATGTTATGTGATTTATTTTCACTTTCTCCCCCTATACATAGTATATAGAGAAAGTATTGTTTTCGTAAAAATTTTCAAATTTGAGTTGTTAGTGTAAATATTCGTTTTGCTGCTCCCTGAACCCAAAAAAGTAGTTTTTACTTGATGTCTGTCTGTCTGTCTGTCTGTCTGTCTGTCTGTCTGTCTGTCTGTCTGTCTGTCTCTCTGTCTCTCTGTCTCTCTGCGTCTGCGTGTGCGTGTGGGTGTGCGTGTGGGTGTACGTGTGCGTGTGCGTGTGTGTGTGTGTGTGTGTGTGTGTGTGTGTGTGTGTGTGTGTGTGTGCGCCTGTGTGGATGTGTACAGAGCTAGAGCCCTAACCTATGGGCCGATTTTTATGAAATTTGGTATGTAGGTACTAATCCACGATATCTCCAGGCGTTTTTTCATTTTTTTGAATTACAATTTTAATTAAACTTTAGTGGTTTGTAGAACTTTAGGTTTCCAACAAAATGACACCACCCGCATTTCTGGAAAAATTCGGGTTCAGAAATTACAGGACTTAAAACATCCAAAATTAAGTTTTTTGGATTTTTCATACAAATCATAAATGTTAAAAAAGATTACTATTCACCATTGAAAAGAGCTCAAAAAACTAAATAAATTAGTATTTTAAATTACTATTCTACGATTGCTAGTTGCGGAGAAAATTGAAATTTTCATTTAGCGGTAAACACAGTACGTTGTCTAATGTTATTCTTATAGGGAATACAAAAATAACTATTTCTCTCTTATTTACTGATCAATTTCATTAAAATTTGATATGCAGGTCAAGTTAGCATTGACCAACAGAGGATGTTCGAAATGTGTTGCTATTTAACCCTGGGGGGGGGGGCAAGAGGGCATTCCCCTCTCAAAACCACTGTGTGTAGCAACGGACTCTATAGTGCATCCCAGAAAGGGATTTGGGTGGATATTTCTGAAAACAACTATTTTAGAAAATTTTCTGTACATTTATCTATACTTCATAATCTATATTTAGTAAATAACAAATATTTTTGTCATTAAAGTTTGGCTAAAAGGGAAAAAGTATGTGTCAGTTTCCTGATACCGTTTATTATATTTTATTGTCACAAAAAAGTTTGTATAATGGTACTGGAGCAGAAGTGTGACTCACTGACCAGTGACCAGGCCGCCACCTGTGCGACCAACCTCAAGCTCACACAATATACCCGAGGGGGAGACTTATTAGCACGTTCGACTGGTTTCCGCTTCACTCCGACCTGATTTTTAGTAAACTCAGCAAATTTCAAATGGTTCCTCTCTACATCTTGAAGTCACTTACCAACTTTCATCAAAGCATATTCATAAATAAGCGAGATATGTCATTTTTAGCGAATACTCCTCTATAGGGAAGAAGCTATTACCGTAGTCTGGATGGTAAGACCTAGGCCCAGAACCATGATAACTTTTCGTTTTGAGGTCCCCAGATGCCAAAAAAAACATTCGTTCAATACTGTATATCCTATATACCGGTATCTAGGCCTGTATATATAACCTACAGTGGAACCTCGATAACTCGAACCTCTTTAAGTCGAATTCCTTGATAACTCGAATTTTTATCTTTCCCCTGAACGTGCCTACCTAATGCTATGTTATTTTACCTCTGTCGAAGAGTTAGTAGGTAACACCTTGATAACTCAAATTTGTGCAGTATTCTTAGCCTGTCGCCGCACCTCTATAAGTCAAAGTTTTAGCTGTAGAACCTCTATAACTCGAATAATTACATCTCCGTACCTCTACAAGTCGAAGTATTGACTAGAGAACCTCTATAGGTCAAAGTTGTTCATTTACCAAACCTCCAGTGACTTATTTGCAGCCGGAAATTCCAACCCTCCCTCCCCACTACATCTCTTTCTGGGTGCTCCTGGTGTCGGTAAAACAACCGACAAATTTATGTTGATGAGCAACACACATAAAAAACACACTTATCCTCACGCACGGGTTTCACATATGTGAGGATTTCATTTCATAAATAAGGAACAGTCTCATGTTGTTACAAATTATGTCTTTTTTTTAAATAAAATAGTTTTTAGTTTGTGTTTTTACTAAGTGTTTGCAGTTTGGGAAAACGTGTTGGAAAAACTCTACCCTATGAGGAAAAGTTTAAGATTATTTGAGGCTGTTGACACGAAAAATAAAAAAGTGACATTGGAAAGTTTAGAAACACCAGTAGACACTGTCGACAATTTTAAAACAAAAATAAGTGGTGTACTGCTTCACCCTAATTCCAATTCCAACAATGCTCTGCAATTTTAATTGTTATCACGTTTTTTTTCCTTTTAGTTTTGCAAATTATTTTAATAGGCTACAGAACATTTGATATTCAGCTAAGTTTAAATTGATGCACAGTTGGTCAGACCTCACTTCTGTAAGGGGGAGGGATTTGTTTGGGGCAGGTGACAAGAAATGAGCAAAAAACGTCTAGGAAATAGACAGGAAGTGGTCGAACGGGGAAAACAACACCAAAATACCGAACTTTGAGTCATTATTTGTCAACTTTCCTACTGTACAATATTTTCACTGAAGGAAGTATATCATTACTACGTTAACCAAAGAAGCTTTACAAAATATTTCCAGGCTTATTTTAGACATTCAAAATTGTTCAAATCCTTCTTAATTTTGGTAATAATTATTATACGGTATAGTTATTTATGATACAAAGCACGAAATGATGTAAGGATTCTACCCTTCTATGACCCATCTATTATTGCGTTACCGTGACCCTCAATAAGTCAATGTCTGTGGAAAAATACCTTGATAAGTCAAACCTCGATATTTCAAAATATTCGATAACTCAAACTTTTTCCGTTCTCCCTGAGGTCCGGGTAATCGAGGTTCTACTGTATATACATAAATTTGTCCGTAGGCAGGATAACTTTTATAAAAATGGTCCGATTTTGATGAAATTTAGTAAAAATGTATAAAGCAACATTAATGAATTTATTGAAAAGCAACACTGATGACTTTATGTTCGAAAACCAGACAGATCGCATTATCCAAAGGGGTATTTTTTGGGAGGGGGTTATACCCTAAAAATGGAGTTTTTGAGTTTTCTACATATAATATTTAAGTCAAGTCAAGTCATCTTTATTGTCACAACAAACGTTAACAAATTTTCTGATTAATACAGAAATATAACAGGTGACAGTGTCATTGTTAAATATGTCAAAATAAAACTATACATGTAATCTTAACTAACTAAAATGTTAACAATATAAAACACTACAATAAACTCTCCCAGCTGCTGTCTTCAAAAAATTCCTCAACTGAATAATAAACTTTGTCAATTAAAATATCTTTAACTTTTTTAAGAAAAACTCTTTTGCTCAGTTGATTTATGGAATTAGGAAGTTTATTAAAAACTTTTATTCCCATATACAGTGGACTCTTTTCAAATAAAATTAAGTTATGTTGAGGAAAGACAAATTTTGAATTTTTTCTTGTGTTGTGATTGTGCTTAAATTTGTGCTCCTCTAATAAATCTGGACGTTCTGTGATTAATTTGATTAGTTCATAAATATATAAGCCTGGTAATGTTAAAAACTGTAAATTTTTGAAAAGTGATTTACAGCTAGTTTTTTTGTTTTCTTTTGAAATGGTTCTAATAATAAACTTTTGGGCTATGAATATTTTTTCAGATTTGTTATGTGATCCCCATAAGTTTAAAGAAATCTAATTTTACTTTTCACCATTGGATTAGGCTTAAAAAAGGATAATTTGGTGTTTTGATCTTTTCTCTATGTCAATTAGTTACAGAGATATTCAAAGTGCTAAACACAGTACGTTGTCCAATGTTATTCTTTTGGAGGATAAGAAAAGTTGTATATTCAAAGTGCTAAACACAGTATGTTGTCCAATGTTATTCTTATGGAGGATAAGAAAAGTAGTATATCTCGCTTATTTATGAACGCATCTGGACAAAATTTGGTATATGGCTTCATCTCGTTTTGGTCTATTGATAATTGTCCAAAAAAACAATATTTTGCCAATGGCTCCTGTAGCACCAAACTGCATACTCAGCCCCCATGTTATTCTTATGGAGAATAAGACAAATGTTATGCCTCACTTAATTATGAACTTAAATTAATATAAAATGTAATGTAGGGGAAATTCACTAAAAATAATAATTTGTTTTTTTAAATTTAAATAAAATTAATTGTGTTGGTTTTGAAACAAAACAAAATAGAAGCATAAATGTGCTTAGTATTGATATTGAAGATCGCTACATGGAAAAAATCAACAGTACAACATTTTTGGGTCTAGAATTGGATAGTAACTTTAGTTGGGACTTACATAACAAATGTGTCAAAAAAATTCATTGCGGAATCTATATTATACTAAAAAGAATGTCATAGCTATGCAGCAAAGCACATCAGTATTTAAAATAATCTACCAAACTCACTTACAGTCATATTGCTTATGGTCTTTGTGTGCATGGGAGAACCAATAACTATATCCTATATACAATTCTATTACTTCAAAAACCGGCAATAACAATAATGTTAAAATTAAAGTACGATAATCATGTAAGAGGCCATTTCAAAAAATGGAAATACTGACAATCTATGATCAATATATTTTTTATTGCATTTTGTATTTAAGAAATAATTTTTAAAATCTCAATTTGTACTCTGAAACCGAGAAATAAAAATGATGCTAACATTCAAAGACAGAGACTTTCATTTTTGACTAAAATACAAATTATATGGGGACACCATTTTGGAATTGTCTACCTACTGGCATAAAAGAAGAACTGGATCAAATCAAGTTTAAAAACACTTTTGATCAATGACCCTCATTACTCCTTTAATGAATGTTTAACAATCTCTTGTTCAAATATAATGATTTCAATCAAAGAAATATTTAGGTAGGTAGTTTAGGTACCGGTGTTGCTTCGTCGATTTTGTATTTAGTATGCAAGATTTATGGCACTATTTATGTACATGATGCGTATTTAGTAAATAAAGAAATATTTATTTTATTTGAATCGTTGAATAATGAATACAAGTTTCCTCTCCCTTTGCCGAGTTTCACTATTTACAGAAGGGGATGGGTAAAGCTCCCTCTCCACAGGGTCAGCAAGCTCAACCTCCAGGGACCATCCCAGCAGGTCACAAGAAATCTCCTGGGTCTCAGCAGGCTGGACATTAGGCGAATCACAGGTATGATTACGGGCCATGGTCACCTAAGGAAACACCTCTCTCGGATGGGCTTCTTCAATGGTGACCCTGCATGCAGGAAATGTGGGCAGTACGAGGAGACTGCAGATCATCTGCTCTTCGATTGCGATGAGCTTAGGGAGGTCAGGGCTTCAACTCTGGGATCTATGGTCAGGGGTGGATACCTGCCTCCTGAGGAGCTCGTCGATAGGATGATGCAGTTCATCAGGCTCTTGAACCTGGAGGAGTACTGAAACCTTCTCATTTCTTCTTTTTCGGGGGTGCGCAATAAGCCCAGTGTGGCTGATGTGCCTTGGGTCCTATGTCCGCCCCTTCTGATGATGATGATGATGATGATGTTTCACTATTTCCTATTTACACCTGCAAGGAGTAAACCGTACAAGGCAGTGTGCTGATGACTTAGTTTACCTTACTGATGCCTAGCTCAGTGATGAACTTCCACACATCGGTAGCCGTGGCGTAGGCCATCGTCTGAGCCACCAAGGGGCCGCTCTTGACCGCGACGGGGCCTGTCTTCTCCTTACGCTGCTGCAGGTAGCGGTAGCACTGCTGGTTCAACACATCCACAAACTCCGCCTCAAAGTCTTGGTCGCAATACCACGCACCGCCAGTCAGCGTGCGGTCTGGCTCTAAGTTGTACAGCATGTACACTTTTTTCTTGCTCGCCTTAACAAAAATAGATTTGGTTTTTATATTCAGTATCAAATTCAGTCCCAGTATTAAATATTATTTTGTGATTTAGCTCTCTAATTAAAATTTAACAACAGTAATTGCTTTACATTCCTGTTTGAAAAATCAACAGGAATTTGGAATGAGGGGAGTTTGAACCACCAAATGAAATTTAAAATTAAAGTTCCAAAGACCAATTATCAGTTAATGCATCGTTGGATTATTTACAGTAGATTCATTATTTACAGTAGATTCTAACTAATGTGGTGGAGTTTAGTCCTGGGAGCTTCGAGGTAACTAAAAGCACTAGATTTTTTGGGAATTTAAAAACACTTCAGGAATATCAGAGACTATAAAAAAGTGTTACAGTAAAACCCCGCTTAACCGAGACGTTAAACCGAAACCCGGGTTAACGGGAACGGTCTACTGTTCAAGAAATGGATAATCATTAGAGAGAATAAGTCTGGTGTATGACTCACGGCGCGCTGAGATACCGCCTGCTGCGGCACTCACTGAGCTTAGGGGTTGTTTTGCCACATACCTGGTCTGCCCGCAAGGGGGTGAGGGGTTGATCCATCCTGCATTTTCCGCATTCATTTATCGCAGTAAAGGATCAGTGTACCATGACTCACAACTGCACGTGGTGACAACGCAGTTAATGTTGTGGTTATGTAGGGCAGTGCAATTTGCCAAAGTTATAAGTTTGTCCAGTAGATATTCGAATAACGATTTCCACGACGTCTACGAAGAGAAAATGTGTAGTAGTGAACATTAGTGATAAGTTGGAAGCTATCAGAAGTATAGAAACACACAAATTTGATACACTTGTTGATTTGCTACTATAAAAGATGGTGAATCAAGGCAGCCCAAAACCGCTTTAAAAAAAAGTGCAGAAAATGATTGTTGATTATTTCAAGAAATAACCTTTTTAGTTTACATTCGTAAATATTTATATTTCTTTAAACTTACATTGGGAAAACTCCAAGATATAAGCGTATTTTTACGAAATTAACCTTAAAATGCCAACAGTTGATTATCCCCAATTTGATTATCCCTCGCCCCAATTATTTCAGTTAAGCGGGGTTTTACAGTTTTTATATTTACCCTACTCATTACAGTGGAAGCTCTCTTAAGTGACCTCGGATCAACCGCCCGTCGGATTAACCGACTGTCTTCCAAGAATAGACAAACTTCGGCCGCAGCAGCCGATGTCGTGATATTGGTCCGCAAATAACTTTCAGGTTACAACAGGTCGATTACATTTTTCCATAGAAAGTCAAATTCAGTCAGTTGTTATTAATATGCTAACCATAATTCACAAGTTTGATTGTTTTTAACACTTATTGTGACTGTTTCCGGTATTATTCTGTTTAACCGACCTTTTTCGTTATACGACCATGGCCCATTCCCGTAGGGGTCGGTTAAGAGAGCTTCTCCTATGATATTATACTTTTTGGGTAATGCTGTATGAAAAATTGCAGTCTTTTAGGTCTTAATAAATATAAGATTGCAATATTAGCTTCAACAATAGGGTATAAGAAATAAATTGTACTAACTTGTCTTTATTTTCAAAACCTCCAAATTTGAGATGTTAATTTTGGATAAACTTAAAACCCAATTTTGTTATTAAAAATTCATAAAAATATGTTCTAAGATATAAAATTACTTAAATATACCCAATAAAATTAATTCATTTACAAGTGCCTCTAGCTGAGAGGGTAAAATGGGCTTGTGCCTCTACCTGATATTGGTTGTTCCATGACCTGACACCCCCTTACATTGTAACTGTACTGGCTGCTAGCTAAAAAGTAATTTAAATTCTTTCTTTTACTAAAACACATTGAAATTAATTTTGTCAAACATTAAAAAGATGGCGTGAAATCATTCATAAATAGGTTCTTATTACATTTAGACGCTTATTAAATTGATTATTTGTATATAAATGCTGTTAAAATGAACTCACCTCCTTAACGAATTAGCTAAAAAGCTGGGTCTAATGGGGGTTTCACTGTTAACCCTTTTAACCCCAGGCGACGATATATTGTCGCCCAAGTGCTGCGTAAAAAATCCCCCGGCGACGATATATCGTCGATGTGCAGTTAGTTGTTACTATATAAAAACAGAGTATATCATTCATTCAATTGCTGTATAAGGATAAATAAATACTTTTGCAAGGACTTAGGCAAAGTTTTTATACCATGTCGTATTTTTTATACTATATTACAGCGTGTGAAAGCGAGCAGTGAAAATATTCCAAGACTGGAAGTCTGTCGCGAGCTCGCCAGCTGATTGCTTACTACATTATAGTGTCCTGACACTCCTGTTTCGACCTAGTCTGTTTGTAAACAAAGCTTAGTGAGAGATTAAGTGAACCTATAAAGTGAGTTAATAGTGCTTTTCACGCCTCTGTAACCTTGTGAGTCAAAGTCAGGTTTCCATATGTAAGCGCAGCGTAACAGTAAATATAATTTTTTGAGTTTATTAGCCAACTGAGGTCTATAATGTTTTTTATTCATAAAGAACAATATTTTAAGTTAAATAAAGTTGTTTACCATACTTAAATTATTCCTTGTTTGGACTGCAGAAAATCTTAAAAAAGTTTTTTCGGAGGTTTTTTAAATTTTCAAATAAATTTTTTATATTTCAACAAAAATAAAATTGTGTGTAGGCTTAAAGTAAACCCCTCATATTATAGAGGGCACAAATACAAACAATTTAACACTTGTGTCATAAAAATATCTTTAACGAAAGTGGAGATATGTTTTTTCCCAAATGCATACAAATAGGCTATTTTACCTTCGGTGTTTGTCAAATTTCTATGTACAGAAAAAAAAATTTTTTCCCCTCTGGGGTTCAAAGGGTTAACCAGTATTACAAAGAGGTTCCATTGCTAAAAGAAATAATCGAATACTACTGATTTGTTTTTAAACAAGAAATAAATAATCACAGTTCCTTCCAACAACATAATTATGTGTTTTAATTTAAAGAAAACATAATTATAAGCTAGAGAAGAAGATTGTCAGCTAGGGGAACACTGTCAGCTACCGCTACCGGCATCATTCATTCATAAATATGTCCTAGTTGTGTTATAAAATAGAGAAGAACTCAGTTTTTACCGCAACTTAACTTCCCATCATGCCATATAAAAATGCTGGATAACAAAGGTGTAGAAGTTTTTGAATGTCTACCGTACCCAAAGTATTTAATAACATGACTAGACCTACAGGATTGATTATTATTTCATACAAGTGCGTAAGAATAACAAATTTCACTGGCAAAAATATGTTTCTTGAATTTAACATCCAACAGATAAATACTGATGACGAATTACTCACAGATACAGACTTGACAGCTTTGATCATTTTCTTTCCTTCCAATTGTTTAAGTATCTTCCCCAGCGTTGTCATCATAAGGTTACTCTTGAACCTGATGTCTCGTATCCAAATACCCTTATTGCCAGCCTCCTCAATGATCCCGTACACAATCTTTTCTTCATTATCTGCTCCTTTCAGTCTATCAGACGAAGCAGCACCAGATTCTTTTATTTTATATACAAGACCCGCACTTGAGTTGAACAAATCAAGTAACCCCTGTAAACAAAATTAGGGTAAAATAATAGTAAGCGAGTTATACAGAACACTCAAGTTCAACAAAAAATATGGAACAAAATTTATCTTTGACAACAATCAACTTTTTATAGATGTTTAAAATTTAATGAAAAATGTGAAATCAAACTATTTATTGGCGTATGATTGCAAGTCTCTATTTTAATGACTTTTCAGAATGAAAACTACTCAATCTACAGGAACAGTTTTAAGGGGTTGTAGACGTATTATGACTTTTTTCGGGGGGGGGGGGGGGGGCAGATTGGCAAATTACCCATGGGTCTAGGGTTACTTCCTCTAAAAAAGTTAAAATAAATTTAATAAGTTGCTGCAGACATTTTCTATTAGTAATTAGAGAAAAATAAGTTGCATGAAGTTTCAGGATCTGGAATCTGATTCCTTCATTAGGTGAGAAGAATACCTAGAACATACAAAAATTAGTGGCACAAGCCAGGCAAAGCTAGAATAACACGAAAAATCTAAAATAGAGAGCTGTAAAAAATAAAACTAAAAGAATAACAAAAGCACAAAAATCAACTAAAACAACAGGGCACACAACTACAGTTTCGCCCGAGTACCGGCGCCAAGCAGTTGTGCCCTCCGCTGATTTACTTGATTTGTTGACTTTTGTGTTCTTTTAGGTTTTTTAAATTTTTACAGGTTTTTTCCAAATTTTGCCTGGTTTGTGCCACCAACTTTTATGTTCTACGTATTCTTCTTACCTGAAGAAGGGAACAGATTCCAGATTCGAAACACTGTGAAAATTGTTTTTCTCTAATAAGTGATGGAAATTGTCCACATTAATTTCTTAAATAACATTAGATTTTTATACTCTTGAGTTATACTAAAAAGTTAGTTTTGTTTTTTGCGATAGCAAACAATCGACGTAAATATAGGAATTGTTTGGATGTGAAGTTATATTATTTCATATATTTGCATAATTGTACAATTAGAGGGAACATAACAAATAGGCTGCTTGTCAATTTTAGGGTTTCTTGTGGCCCTTTGTATAAATAAATAGTGAAAGCAATAATTAATCAGGATTGTGTGAGAACTATAAAAATTAACTCAAAGTTTTAGGAAGCCTAATTAAAATGAAGCGAGTTATCCTTGCCTATTTGCAGTAGATTGCTAATGATAACAAACTGCCAATTATCTGGCCTTTGAAGCACATAACTTTGGTCATATAAATCAGGGGGTCTCCAACCTACGGCCCACGGGCCACATCTGGCCTGCCAACAGTTGTTAACCGGCCCGCGGTTAGTCCAATATATAATACTGAATAAACGATTGAAACATTATTATTGATGATTTTTTTAGGCAAGTGTAACAACTGAGCCTTGAAAAACATGTTCAAATCAGTAAAAATTGGATCCAGTTTGTTCAGTCCAGTACATTTTGTTAAAATTACTTAAAATGAACAAAATAATTAATTTAACAAAGTTAAAGGAAACATACAAGTTTAAAAACTGCTACAATAGCCTTAAAACTCACTATTTAACACCTAAATTTTACCAAATTTTTCGGAAAACCCCCAGACCCCCAACTCCTGGGGGGGAGGGTATTCCATATCCACCAAACCCCCCGGATGTTATTGGCAGGCTTGATCACTAACAATTTAACATCTGGCCCTTAGGGTAAATAGGTTGGAGACCCCTGATGTAAATGACTATCAAACTGTGTAATATTGGTCTTTAACAATTGGTGGATAAGCTAATATCAGCCGTAGATCACGACTTCACCATATAATATAAGCTGTAAATGACAAACACCCGATAACCAATGGCAACATGATAGGAACTTTTTTCAATCTTGGCATACACGTGCCCTATGGCACAATGTCAATAGGTGTGGTTGTATACTGAGAAATTATACATTGTTTAAAAAAAAAAGTAATAATAATACTCTATACTGGCTTGTATCAAGGTATTTAGTCCAGGTTTAAAGTAAAGTTAACTTTTTCTTTAAAGGAACCAGGTGGGTAGGCAATAAGCAAATTAAATTTGTTTGGCTTAACCCCTTAACTACCAGCTGTCACACTCACCGTGATACAGAGGTGTCTCAGTGTAGGTAGGGAATGTGTTAACTACAGTGCTAAAAACATTGTTTTAACCATGACATTTTCAGTTAGCTAATGAGCTACAAACAGAAGAGGAAGGATTATTAAATACCTGAGCAATAAGTTTATTAATGATAGATACTCTCTGTTCTGCAGTTAAAACAGGGATTTCCTTTTGAATATCTGCATCATTAACTCCTTTTGAACCAGCTTTCTGAATAAGGTTGATCACCCTAAAACAATAATAAGTGTATTAAACGTAAATTCCTAGTAGTATTGGTTGATCACGATATAGTAAACCAATAATTATCAGTAATCTCAGTAATACTTGTGGTACCTAACAGGGCTTGATATGAATTATTCCATATACAGTGTGGTCTCAAGTAAGAGGTCCCGACAAACAGATTACAGACAAACTACTTGACCTAGAAGGATGAAACAAAACCATCCCCTAATGTTTACCCTAAGGATTAATGTGAAATTATTTTAAACCCTTTTTAAACACAGGGTGTTCTAAAAACTGAGGATCACTAGTGCAGATCTCAGAATAGTCAACAGTAAACGTATATTAATTTTGAAGCCATGCGTGTGAAAGCGAGCAGTGAAAATATGCCAAAACTGGAAGTCTGTCGCGAGCTCGCCAGCTGATTGCTTACTACATTATAGCGTCCTGTCACTCCTGTTTCGACCTAGTCTGTTTGTAAACGCGCATTTTAGCAAATGCGGATGAGCATTTTTAATTACCTCTATCTGTTTTAAAATGGTGGCCATTTTTATGAAAAATATTGACATTTACAGCAGAATTCTCTGTATTTTCTAAACCACTAGACATATCTTTTTCCCAATTAAAATGTATTACTGTAATAAACTAAACTTTAATAGGCCAAATAAGAATATTGAAACAAAATCATTTCAAATTTGTTGTATCAAATATTAGTAAGCCCAAAATAAAAAAAGTCAAATACAGTAGAATCTTGCTACGGCGACCCTCGATAAGACGAAAACCTTGGTAATGAGTCTGATTTTCTAATCCCCATGAATCTCCCATAACACTCAATGTTATAAATACCTCTATAAAATGCTTCCTTTTCAAATAAATACCTCGATAGCACGTCTTTTTGTCATTTCATATTAATAATAAATAAACCTCTATAGTGCGTCTTTCAAATCACTGAACCTCTATAGCACGACACCCACCTCAATAACACGCTTCTTTGGGTAAGTGAACCTTTATTACACGACTCTAACCTCAATAGCGCGCAGTTACGGAACCTTTGTGGCACGATTCAACCTTTCTCACGCATAGTTCCCACGGTTAGAACGGATGTTTTGAAGTATACAACAACGTCTTGGGCTCAGGTCTCGACAGGAAAACCCCTTCCTACCCCCCTTCCCCTTCCAGTCTTTCCTTATCTATCACGGGTCAAATCAGTCGCATCATCGCATGCTATCCAGTACAGTACAGTATCGGTTTTATTACGTAACTCGAGTTCTGCTAAGTTTGTTTGAGCGTGTGTAGTGTGATAATGGCTGAAAAACAAAAACTTGCGGCATTAACAGTTTAATTAAAACGAAAAATGCTCAAAACTGTTGAAGAGAACCCCGAAAAAAAGTATACAGTAATTTTCTACTTAAAATAAAACTTATTAGAAATGTTTCATAAAATATGTGCTTGGTATAGCAAAAAGTCTGTGACCTCGATAGCACGTCTTGTTGTGAAAACCACCTTGATAGCACGACCCTCAATTACAAGTGCACCTCGATAAGAAGAATATTTTAGAGATCCCCTTGAGAGTCGTGTTATCAAGGTTCTACTGTAGTAACATCCGTCAAAGAGCATATAATTTTAAAGGTCTTGAAAATCCTAGCAACTTTTTACTTTAAATAAAAAAAAATAATTTTCCTGATATAAGTGCCAAAGTTTATTTCAGTGTTCATACCCAAAAGTGCTAGGAACGTCTGGAATTTGAAGTATAGTGTGAGAGAACAAGAATTGGAAAAAAATAAATTCCTATCCTAAAAATACTTTATGACGATATAATGTCGTTCTATGACATAATCAAATTTAGAATTAGAATCAGAATCATTTTTACTGTTATTTAAAAAAAGTGTTGTAAAAGTAAATATTTTCACAAAAATGGCCACCATTTTTTAACAGATAGAAAATTTGTTTATTTTTTCCAGATGTTTGAAAAAATTAGGTAAATCATGACATATGATTACATTTTAAGATTCTAAGATTTGCATTATTGACCCTTAGTTTTTATATAAATATTCTTTGTTTTCTTAGGGTATATTTTATAGAGAATAATTTCATAGGGTATAAATGCAAAAATCAGTGGTATATTTCAAATAGCATGATACATCAATTAATTATAGACTGGTGGTAAACTAATAAAACTAAACCCAAAGAGAAGTGGCACAAAGTTATTGAAAGAGGTCTGCCCTCTATAATAGTTACCTTATTTTTGCCTTTGAAAAGAATAGAATCGGAATCCAAGAATTTATCAAAATTATTATGCCAGTTTTCTTAATACATTTATATAAGCTAAATTTTAACATTGTTTCTAGTTTTAGAATATAGAACAAGATAAAATTAAATTATAAATATCACCTCTGTTCATGTCCGATTTCCTTTTCACTCGATCCTGTAGCTGATGCCATTTTTCGTTCTCTCGGAGACTATTTTTTAGATGTGATTAGTGAACACTCTTCCTAAAAATAAAAATGGAACAATATAATCGGGTAAAATACTCCTCTATTTAGAGGAATCAAAGAACTGCTACACATCTTTAAACTTTGTATTTTCTCGTACTGAGTTAAATGAAAATATCTTATAACCTTATTTACCAATTTTTACTGATTTTCCTGGAGTGAAGACCCAGGCTACAGAAAGCAAGCCTGCTGTTATATTTATGTAATATTGCACATATACTTAAACATCCTTAGTCACCAGCGAGAATAGGACTTGTCCATCTTGTACACATAACTTTCCTATCAATGAGAGTGTAAACATGTAGGCCTATAGGAAAACAAAATTGCAAATAAGCATGAAATTGCCAACAATTTTCATTTTAACTTTTAGTTTGTCTGTTTTTACCGAAAAGAGAACAAAAATGAATAAGTGCCATTATATTATTTTGCTGGTATCAAGGTAAGACGTGTGGGATATAAGGCGAAAAGGGGGGTGCAATTAGTTAACATAACCACTGACTATAAATACTGAAGTAGACTTCTCATTGCCATTGTAAAATCTGTGTCCAGTTTTGTGTCTGCTAGGATTCAAAGAGGACGTAGTTAACACTTATCAGCAACAGAGTATGCTGCTGTCAACGATTACTTATCCTCTCAAGGGGGGGATAATACAACAGTTTGTGTGTCAGGAAGCTAACATAAGTTGATTATCACTTGCTTTCTGGGGTGGAGATATTTTAAAAGTTAAAGAAAATAACTAAAATAAATAGTTTACAGCAGCACAATATGTCGGTGACCTAATCAAACTACGTCCACTTTAAATTCTGGCAAACACTTAAAGTGGAACAGCTGGGCCATATAGATGGGATGTCTCCTTCAGTATATATAGTCAATGACATAAAAGACTATGTTCTTCCTGAAACTATTACAAATAATTATCTATATCTCTAAAAGGCAAAGCCCTGGCTGACTAACTCACTCATCGCTAATTCTCCACCTTCCCATGTAGGTAGAGAGCTGGAATTTTGTACACTGACTCTTTAGGCATAAAATAGGAAAAATAAATGGTTTTCATCCTGATCTGACTTTAGGGTTCTGCCGGAGATCCCGACAAAGTTCCCATGTAGGGTATTCCTTATGGACATTCCATTTTGTTTGAGCTAATGAAAATTCAAACAGCTGGGATGATCTTGATTCGTAGTAGTTCCAGGGGCTAGCCACGGAATGCAGCACACACAACTGTCATAGTTTTTATAAATTATTTGCGGGGCGAAGCCTGCGGGAACGGCTAGTAATTTTATAATCAACTAGTGGCTTACAGGGGTTATAGCCCTAACATATGGTTTTTGTGTAGGCGGATAATCACAGCTGATCATTAGTTCATTTTGCTTATTAATAAAACACTGTAGTGATATTTCCTTTATAAAATCATTGGATCTTTGAAGTCCAGTGGGGCATGGTCCACGCAATTTTTGACATTTTTCTGACCATCCTTGGCCCTCAAGCTTTAAAATGAATCGTCATAATCTAACTTAACTTCTTCCTAGCTCGAGATATTTTGTGGGGACCGATTCGCTTACAGAATTAAATACATATTTCTAGTAAAATCAACAAACTATAACAACTAATAATGAGGTTTAAAAAAGGATACCTTTTTAACAAGGTTTGTCATTATTAAAACTGCAAAAACAATCAATGCTTCTCCTTTATAATCTCACATTTTTATGTCCTGAGAAAATACAGTTTTGAAGCCAGAAATAATATGGCATTATGCGCTTGTAGCCAAACATCAAACTTAAAAATCGAATGAGTAAATTTAAATGTAAGATTTTCTCTTTGTTTATATTCAAGAGCACGAACACCATGGCTAAACTCTGCAGCCAAGAGGTAATTTTTCAACTTAACTATTTAACATCTGTATTTTTGGAACTCATAATAGCAATGGATTTGAATTTAATTTTTGATTTATTTGGACTTTACCTATCGCTTCTAGTGTTTAAAACTACACTACGTTTAAGGAAACTCCTCCTGTTATCAAGTGAACCCTACTTACATCTAAATATGAAGTTCTTACACCTAACTAACCTACATTTTTTTATTTTCTTAATCTTTTCCTTTTACATTTAAATTACACTAGCACAAAAATAACAAATGCATATACAAAAAATCAAATACAATACACTAACATAACATTTATATACACGAACCAATGGAAAACTGACAATACATTACCTGTTCTGCATCGTTGACTCCAAGCTGACAGCAAACACAGGAAACCTCACTCTTATGTCCGCTCACCATCAGATCAAATGCGCGATCTGATGGTGAGCGGACGTGAGAGTGAGGTTTCCCGTGTTTGCCGTCAGCCTGGAGGCAACGATACAGAACAGGTAATGTATTGTCAGTTTTCCGTTTGTTCATGTATATAAATGTTATGTTAGTGTATTGTATTTGATTTTTTGTATATGCATTTGTTATTTTTGTATTAGTGCAATTAAAATGTATAAGAAAAAGATTAAGAAAATAAAAAAATGTAGGTTAGTTAGGTGTAAAAACTTCATATTTAGATGTAAGTAGGGTTCACTTGATAACGGGAGGAGTTTCCTTACCTCCCGAAACGTAGTGTAGTTTTAAACACTAGAAGCGATAGGTAAAGTCCAAATAAATTAACTATAAACATGTTGCCCATCGTGTTGGAAGTACATCCGGCCTCTCATTGATCTACAAGGAGTATGCCTTTTGTCACAGGCAGAAGAAGAGAATATAGTTAAAAATAGGCATATACAGAATCAAGTGCAATATAGGCCATGCAGCAAATATATTATCTACAAAGAAGAGTAAAAAATGTTAGATTCAATAAGGACACTAGAAACTATAATTATGGTTCTAGAAAATGAAAATAAAGATAATCAAGGGAATTTACATTTAAACCAAACTGTATTTGAGCAATCAACTTGCTTACAGCCACTCAATATTGTTAAGCCTGTTATAAATGCCTGGAAAACAGTTGAATCGAAAGTTAATACAATTAAACCTTCTCTGGTATATATAAAAAGCTATCCACCCCTAAAAAATAGCTATGAACTGTTATCAGATATGTCTGATTGTGACATAGGCCTAAAATCTAAAAGTGGACAAAATCTAGTATCAACGAAGGCTTGGGGGAGGCCGATAGAAAATCAAAGGGAAACAGTGAGGAATGGTATAAGGAAGACAAAACCTGTTCAAATTTTCTTTAAGTTGGATCAGTCAAGCCGGGTGCGAAGTTGGAAGATGGTACAAATGAGTTGGATGAAACTCAGGTGCAGACCTGAGGATTCAACGGTTGTTATACTGGCAGGAACAAACAATGTGACCAGGAACGAAACAAAGAACATGCTATCTTCATTCAAAAAAAGACTTAGTGTAATTCAAAGCAAAAAGGTCATTGTATTCTCAAACGTTATTTGTTAAAGAAAATTAGACTAAGCAATTATTGGAAATAAAACCGGGATGGACATAAATTGTAACCTATAAGTTAGCTTAAATATCTTATTTATTGTTTCAGAAATCATGTTCTTCACATCCTTTTTTTGAGCATTTTTTCACGAGGGATTCACAACGTAATACGTACATGAAATTCAGATTCAGATTTCTTTTATTGCCACAAAAAATACATTTTGTACATGGCAAGAGTAATTTACAAATAAGTCTTATATCTACAGCAACATGTTTTATGAATAAAATTAAAATAATTATCTCGTACAAACAAGGTAAAGACAAAATGCTTAATAATAAGTATTATAATAAGAATTTCCGTTAAGGAAATTTGAGACTTTGTCAAACTCCTTTTCCACTAGGTACTCTCTCAAACTATGCCTAAATCTTCGAAAATCTAATTCAAGCCTCAAAATACCAGGAAGGGATTTGAACAGGCGGATGCGAATGGAAAAAGTTTAGTTTTGATGGAATGTGGTCTTCGAACTAGGATTTGCCAGATTGTTTTTGTATTTCAGATTGAAATTATGAACTGGTAAACTATGAGTGAAAAATATATGTGGGTATTTTTTTCAAACAAGATTCTAAAATGAAGATGGATGGAAAAGTCAACATACTGTTGTCACGGAAGACAGATCTGTAAGGCTCCCCTTGGTTGCGACTAAAGATGATCCGAATGGTTCTTTTCTGGAGTTTAAATAACCTTTTGGTTTTGCAGTTTTCACTACCCCATATTGGTACACAGCAGCTCAAAAAAAAGGGTAAACCAAACCATATTAGGCTGTCAGAAGAATATGTTGGTCTTTAAAACAGGAAAGCCAAATCAATAAGTAACTTTGAACGCTGAGTACTTTTGTCAGTCAGATCGACATTAAAGTCACCCATGACTACAAATGTACATATTTTAGTCCTAAGTGAATCCATACATGTTTGAATACAGTTCAAAGAGCCAAGTAGCTCATTTTGATTATTGCTGGTAGACCTATATACACAAACAAAAATATTAGTGAAACAACCATGTTTTATTTTGACTGCAGCAAGTTCACAAATGCGATGCAATAAGCAGAGACATCTATTTTGCTACAATTTAGCTGGTAACAAGTCAGCTAAATATTTAATTATATTTTTATTATTATATTCAAGATTTATTTAATTCGTCACCTTATAGATATTTTTCGTAGTCTATAAATCCTAACTATAAATGATTGTTTAAGTGTTTAATAACATAAGAAACTGTAGAATCATGCACTATATGTTTTTTTTACGATACAAGAATATTATTGGTAATACGAGCACTACACCATGAAATACTGAATAATTAATCATTTATTTTAATGACTAGTGCATTTTTATTTAAAAATGCATAGAATAAATATATTCTACTCATTCAACAAAAATAAGAAACATTGCACTGAACTAGGATACATTAAAAAAAACTATAGGCTATCTTAAAAATGTGTAATATCGATATATATTATAGGGAAATATCGACAGGCCTACTGTAAATATATCGGATGCCAAATATCGATGGAAAAAATATGGAATAGTGCCATTAAAATATTGATATTTCCGATATATCGAATTTCGATACCAAACACCAATTGTATTACATCTTCAGCTTATTTACTGGTGTCATAACGCATTATATATGCACGCCAAGCTGGTGACCCTGATGTTATTTACGAACTTACAATGTACTGTATTGCATCGCTGTCCAAGTAATTCACTGAGTTATTTCAACCTAAGACCAATATCTTGGACTACTTAAAACATCAAGATCAACCTACGGGACACAATCAGAACTGCATCTCAGAACTGATCCGTTGGGTCGACGTCAGTCATTCTCTGCTTCCTCGAACCAACATTACTTTTGATAAGCTGAAAGGTGAGTCATTACCATCCCTAACTGAGAAGAAAACATCACAGAATCTGATCAACCAACTCACGTTACTCAAATAACGGTTTGAATTTCACTTACTAAGAGAAAAAATTTTGAGTTTGCCAACGTCTAGTTGATGCACAATTTTTGTTTAATGCATCATGCAAAAGGAACAAAATACTAGGCCTACTACATTCTTGAAAAACTTTACTCCGATGTAGCGGAATTAATTCCTGATTTCCCTAACAAACCTTTAAGCACAACTCCTTACCAGGATCTATAAATGTGATGAGTCAACCGTCAACTGTGTAAAAAACTAACAGAGTTCCTAAATTGCGGCGCAAATTTCATAACTAACAAACTCTCTTCTTTGTGCTTAAGTTCCAGATTCCGCTCTAAATCTAAATGGTAGTCTCGGAAACTTACAATTAAAACCAATCCTTTAAACCCCGAAAAGCCAATTTCTTAATAGGTACCACAACAATTTTAGAAAAGATGCAAATAATTGAGTAACACCATGTGACTACCACTCTTCTCCATCCAAACATTTGGAAAACTAGTGCGGAAGACAGCGCACAATTACAACTCGCCTTCTCTTTGTTTACAACCGTTCAACTTATACAAAGTTTCAGATTGATTCTGGAACAGATATTTCCATTATTACTCCTCAAAATACACGGAACAGATATTTCCATTATTACTCCTCAAAATACACAAAAATCCAAGCCATCTGTTTGATTACTCTATGCTGCAAACGAAGCAAGTAGGCCTATCCTACTTATGGTGAAAACTATTGAAACTTGATCTTGACCTTCGTAGATCTTTTTGCTGGCTCTTAACCTAAGCTGATTTTCAGCAACCTATTATTAGGGCGGGTTTTTTAGATGAGTTTAGACTATTATTAACTTAAATACTATTAATAAAAGGTTACTGGCCAATAAAAAACATCTCTTTCGGCAACACCTACACAGTATGTTCTATCATTCATATTGTTAGGCCAAATAACTGTATTTTAACATGTTACAGCAGTATGCTGAACAGTTGAAGAACTTTTCTGATCATAAAAAACCAAACATTAATTTTTTCCACACAATCAGCACCAACAAACCAGCTGTTACCACTAAAGCACGAGACGTTTAGCACCAGACAAACTGGTACCAGCTCAGGCTAAGTTGGAATTTCAACAAATCACTGTATTGGTATTTGTAGGCCTTCAAAGAGTTCATAGTCTAGTCTGCTACACATGGTTCCTAAGAATGATGAACTCTGGCGTCCCTGTGGCGATTACAGTGTTCTTAACCACATAACCATTCCAGATAAGTATCCAATACCCCACAAGCATGCATGCATGCACATGCACTTTAACTCACAGCTCGAAGGTAAGACCATATTTTATAAATATATAATATTTTCTTATAATATAGACTTGTAGTGAACTCTATGCTTTTTTGCAGACACTTAAGAAACTTCTATTTTCATAAGAACATGCATTTTGGTTCTCTTATCATATAAAATTATATACCGGTATGCACATTGTTATATTTTTGTAATTACTTTTCTAATAACCCCTAGACGTTTTGGAAATATTGAGTTCCAAAAATAAAAACTGAGCTAAAATTTCACTTGAGATACAAATAAAACAATAGTTGAGGCAAAAACAATTTAAGACTGTCTGTGTCTTCATTTCTACACTAGACCTACACTAATATTTATTTTTATCAATAACACATACCACCTAATTTGAAAGTCAAACAGAGGGACTCAAACAAAAAATTGTTAAATTACACTTTACCCCATTCCTTTACCATAGACCACAGACTGTGTTAAAATTAACATAACCACAACTACATTTAGTTTTACAAGACAGAACAGACGACAGTTTGAGTTTGAAACCCAGTGTGTCCATCTTAGTCTCGACACTTTGGCAGTTGGCAGTTGGCACTAAATTTCCCTAACAAATCTACTACACTAACATACTAAGATTATATATAAATTGAACTCTATGTACGGTAAATATTATGAAAGAGGTTACCTGGACCGGGCTGAAGACAGCTAATGACGGCGTTGCCTGGATCTAGTATAACGATTCATTTGTTATTGAAAATTGCAAAACTAGTACATATGTATCAACACCCTTCAAAATAAGTGTAGTAAGAACAATTATTTATGTATATTCAGAATTTTTATCGGGTTCCACGGTTTGGTTTTCAATTGTTGCCGACTCACAATAAATAATTAAATTCACAATGGGAATTAGGAAAGGAGAATTGAACTGCAGTAACGGATTTTTCTCAGTGAATCTAATCATTCAAAAATAGAATAGAAGTAGATAATCAAAATTGGAACATACCGTACTGTATTAATTTTGTTTGTTTGATTTGATATCTATTCTTACTGATAAATGTTAAACTTTGTCAAATTAACTTAATAAATGTGTATTAATTACCAATACGAATAATTATTTGTGTAATTCACTTGTTTGACTCATCGTTCGATTTGAACGACTATTAATAATACCAGAATACCAGGCTTAGGAAGGATCAGAGATGCAACTTCTCACAGATTATTGGCTCTTACTGAAACGAATACTAGTAGCCTAAATTGACAAAAATAAATTGGTAAAATTGCCGGAACCATTATAGTACTTTACTTATGTAGGGTAAATAAATTTCAATTAAACCTAAAAGCTTATGTTTTCGACAAATGTTTCTACAGCTTGCCAATCTAATTTTTTCATCTGGCGCTCCCGCTATATAATGAACTGAGACCATTCCCGGAAAAAAGCTCCTCTGCAGAGTCTACGTGGTTCAAGAGTATAAGTAAGTGTGATTTATATATATATATATATATATATATATATATATATATATATATATATATATATATATATATATATATATATATAGCTAAAAAAGCGTTTGTTATGGCCAGGATGAGATAAAATACCCAATTTTTTAGGATTAAAAGTGTGGCCCATAGGGCCGGATTTATGAGTTAAAGGCCCCTAGGCGCAACTACTAGTGTGGGCCCTTAACGCCTAGGACGGTCGTTGGCGACTTTTTTTAATCTTTCAATTTCAAGAAATGTAAACAAATATCTTATTTTGCTTGTTTGAGGTTTTTATATATTCTTTTGTGTGGTGTGGGCCCTTAGGTGGCGCGCGCCTATGTAGCCTACGCTTAAATCCGGCCCTGGTAGCCCAAGGTTTTGGTAGCATATTGGTGCCGGCGGATTTTCGCCACCTGTAGGGGTAACAAGGGAGGATTTTCGCCCGGTGATAGAGTATTTTGATAATTTTATGTCATCATCAGAGTGGCAACTCTGTTTCACGAGTTTATATTTTGTCTGAGTATTGTGTATATGTGTGGTATATGTGTTGTGTATGTATTGTTTCAATTATTGTTTCTCCAGTTTCTGTTTGTAGATAGGTCTCCGGTCTCCGGTTTGTGTTTGTGGTCGATCAAAAATATTATTTTAGGTTAATAAACACTTGTGGGATTGTTGTAGAATTAATTAAACTATATTTACTGTCTAAGAGGGGCTATCAGGGTTAAAACTCCTGATAGGTTAATGACAAATTGTAAACATCTTAAGAGAATTTAATTTAGATAGGCCCTATTCATTGTTAGGTTAGCATTCCAATGGGCTCAACTACTAACAATGGATATGTGCCTAACACTCAGGCTCAGTTGAGTTATTTAGTTCAATGGTTCCATGAATGGAGTGAAATGCAAAGGAATGATTTCTTGCCCATACTTTCCCAAAAATTTGGTAATAAAAACTATGTAAATGGCCTTCTCCCTGGAATGGATGGCATTACCAACTTGGAAGATAAACCACCCAGTTTATTCCAGTGCAGAGTAAAATTATTTCGAGAATGGTCAGATGGATGGACTTCAGGAGATAGGGATCAGTTTCTCAATCACATCAGATCAGCAGACCCAGAGTTTATTCGAAAGTATGAGGAGGAGATAAATGCATCAACCAAGCCCGCAAACCAAGAGATTGAAGAGGATAGTAGCCTGCAGGTAACTCAGTTAATAACTTATTACTCCCTCAAGCCTATTAGCTAACAAGGAAATCCATATAAGTTTTAAACTTTCAGTGGGTGCAGTTCCGTATCTGGGCTACCTTACTATCGAATGAAAATATCGAAGTTTTAACAATCGATGTATTTATCGAATGAAAATATCAAAGTTTTAACCATCAATATATTGACTACTCAAATTAATCAATCGTTATATCGATTACTACAAAAAGTAACCGACAAACAAATAGAAACAAAAATAATAACTTAAACTAAAGTTAGAATGTTAATCAAACCGAACTTTGCATTTTCAAAAAAGGTGTTTTCCAACGCATTAATTATTACGTCGTGGCCGCCATTGACCTTTTTTTGGCATCGGAATTTGACGGAATTTTCACCACGTATTACTGTTTTTGTTTTGTCTCCACACACATTACAATTAGGATTATAAGGTATAAGTTCTTTTTCTTGAAGAAAACTAACACATTTTTCAATCGAACTGAACACATTTTTACACAAATAGCGAAAATTCACAAAATCACAATCACGTTCGGCTTCCATTTCTATTAACTTTAAGTTATAGTAATTGTAAAATGTAAATAAACAATTTCAATTATTATTGTTAAAAAACATATGATTATAAAAAACCGAATAATGTTCAATTAAACTTGTTCGATAAATACATCGATTGTTAAAACTTCGATATTTTCATTCGATAGTAAGGTAGCCCAGATACGGAACTACACCCCTTTCAGTTAGTATTTATTCTCTCTCGAAGTTAACTGAGGCGCTTATCGATGGGGAGAGTAGTATGGTGACTATGCTCTGTGAGTAGAGACCTGTTCACATTGTCAAACTACGACCTGAAAGTCTGTTCTCTTCTCACACAATAAGCCTTCTAAATATAAGACATTTTACTCTAGAGTCAAGGAGTTCTATCGGTATTACTGGAGGTAACACTGATGAACAAAATTGTGAGCCGTTCTTTCCAAATTTTAGTGAGGTAAAGTACTACTCGCTGAAATCGAACGACTCGACAAAGTGAATCAAACGAGTACCTATCCATTATTTGAAACTCAATAAACTTGTATTTGTTTATTTCCTCATAATTTATCATATTTTACGACAAGAGTAGATGCATAAATCAAACGAAAAAATTAATTTGTTCCAACTTTTACTACTTTTATTCCAGTGATTTGCATGAATAGATTTACTTATGGGAATAAAACAACCAATCAGGATAGTTTAAAGAACGAGAAATTTGCCTCACCAGTACCAACCTGACATAAACACCGGCTCGCTTTTTCAACAAAAATAGTGAAGCAGTGTTACCTCTAGTTATACAATAAACCTCCCTGTCTAGAGTCAAACATTAATGGCCTGTCATCTGTTCCTAGGTTGTATTTACATGTTTGTTTATTTTTAATGACAAATACTAAGTTTATAATTACATTTTGCAATAAAATGCTGATACTAATAAACCATTTTATTCACCAAAAATGACTGCCTAAGATTACTATGAACAATTTCAGTAAGTTGCTGTGCCCGTCACTGACTTCTACTGATTATCCTAGAATAAACTCTAGATTTTCAGGTATGGCAAATTCTTGGGTCTAATGCTTTAAAAAAATAAACCAAATATATTCATATTATTTACCAACTAAACAAGCAAACAACAAAGCACTATCACTTTACCTCAACATTTACTGGCTTGTGACATCAAACAAAGCAGAGCAGGTACAGACAAAGACGTGAATACTAAGTGTTAAAAAATAAGGTTAAACATATCTTGTCATCAACAATCCACTAGTTTATAAGATTACTAGTTTCAGGACGAGTTTCTGGGTTCATCTTTGGGCTATATATCACAGACTGACCAGTCAATCTGCTCTTGTCCTTGGCCGGCCACACATGGGGAATAATGTGTTCAGTTATTATGAATTTTTAAATGTTTAAGCTTAATGTTTCTTTGTATCAGTACAAGTTTGTGTTTAGTGTCGATAGGTTTTAAACCTCAAGGCGATGACAATATTTTAGCTTATTTGACACAAAAAGGTTCTTGATAATGGGACAATACTATTCCCGAAACTAGTAATCTTATAAACTAATGGATTGATGACGACGAGATAAGTAACCTTATTTTTTAAGTCATACTATTTTTTTTATCCTGGGGGCAAATAGCTTGAATAAAAAAAGTAGTAAAAAAAGTAGGTACCGTATTAAGAGTTTGATAAGGTCTGAGAAGCGAAAGGGAGGGGCAGTGGCAGTGTTATATAATAAGAGTGGGGGAAAGCGGCGGACTTGTGATCTGCTGGCTTAAGAGCCCATCATGGAATATTTAGAAAAAGGGTCATGTATACTTCAACTTCAAGTTTATTGTTTATTTTTCGTCTATTTGAAACTTAAATAAGTTATACTTTTTTTCTGTCTGTCGAAACTGAAATAGGCCTAATGTCAACTTTTTCTGTCTGGCGCCTCCAAAAATGTTTTGGCTTATAAGAGGCACAGCATTTATCTTATATGCAGTCAAACGCACCAATGGATCACCTGCATTTTGTGGACACTTTCAGATGCTCAGGAGTTGGCAACAATTGAAAATGTTGAACGTTCGTGCTGCCTGCCTGCTTTTGGCGCCTCAGAATGGATGGGCTGGGCATTCTACAATACTTACTGTTTCCATCTGTACAAATTCCAGGGCGTCCCAAACGCCCGCTGTCCAAAACATTGACAGAGGCGTGAGGGCCACCGTAAGTGTGCATACTTCCCCAGAAAGTGTCCAAAAGTGCTGTGTCCCTTGTGACCATATAGTAAGTGCGGGAATAATTATAGAAGCTCTGGCATACTTTCAGAGAGCAGAAGTATTGTAGAACTTCATTCCACCTGCACTGAGGTGCCTAAAACAAATGAATGTCTCATTGAGCTATTGACACAGATTACTCAGCATTTTCATTTGAATCCATTACCCGGACTATTGAAAAAGGTCAAGAACGGCAGATATTCCGTTGTTGTCCATTATGGCATACTGTGTATGTGTTCGTAACAATCAATGTTACTGATTTTCCCAAAGCGTCAAACCGGAACACCACTCAACACATTTTCCGGCACCTGTAACTACAAATGAGTGTGTGGCTAAAACGGACAAAATGTGGCTTAGTTAGGTTACGAGCCAAGTACTTTAATCGTTAAGTATCAATTTGACTCTATTCTCATTGTATGATACTCAAGTAATGGACATGGTCTAGTCAGTTCATCAATTTTTTGCTATCCGATTTTTGGCGTTAGGCCTATAATAATGTTTTTTGTTAAGTAGTTGAGAAATAGTTTTCAGAATCATCACTGTTGAGTCAACAACGCTGAAAGCTTATTAGAATTGAGTCTCCGAGTGCGGAATCGAGTCAGACTCAAAACGATCGGCTCAAGTCGGGTAACATTGCCATTGCAGATATGCACGAAACTTGCCGAATTTTGCGAGGTTTTTGACACCTTTTAAGTTCTCCAAGTACAGAGAACCTTACTAATAACCTTTAAAATATAATTATTTTACGGCACGGTAGCTTAATATGACGGGACGTTCAAGTAAAGTATCGCCTAATAACAATTTCTTAAAATATACGCTGAAAGTCATACAATGTAAGAAAATCATTTAATTTAATTAGTTATTGCAGTTATTGGGGTTACGTTTTAAACTGGTTTGTCTTCTTTACGATGATTAAAAACTTATTAAAATATAATTCTCTGTAACATTGGATAGTAAACGTGATTGGTGAAGTGCAATAACTCTAGGAATGTCCTACCTCCCAGAACGGGCGATCTTATTTTCATTATTATTAGGCAAGCTCCTGAAGGGCAATTTATGTGCAGTAGACTACATAGCGTTTTTAAACTGCAAAAATATTACTGAAAATATCGTGAAACTAGATATTTATATCGGCTCTAAATAAAAAGGTCACTTTCTTTTAAAATTTACTATACAAGTTTGAATCTTATAACAGCAACAATATATTGGATCTGTGTCACAACGCCAAGGACCAGAATGTAAAGGTTCTTTTTTAAATAATGCGGGTTTTAGAATGTAAAGGTTCATAACGTCAAATCTCAGTTATTATATTAAATATAAAATAAGACTGATTTAAAAACCTTCAGTTTCAAAAAGTAAAGTTATGACTATAATACAATTTAAAAACTTAAGTGTTTCTTCTGTTATGACCGTAAACGCTGAATGCAATTTTACCCCAAACCAAAGCTGAACCGAATCTGGTTAAAGTACTTATAAATACATCTGTTTACAATGTCAAGGTACAGAACGTCAAGTGCAGGCAACCTTAAAACCGTTCTCGCTGTTGTAACTTTCAGTCACTGGATGTATGACGCTTTATGCAGGCTTATCAAATGGTCGTAATTTCAATGCTTACTGCTATGAGATGTTTTCAAACAGTTTTGGTTTGATAACATAAAACAATGTTTAGCTGTAACTAAATTAATTTAATTTAAAAAATATGACTAGGTATACTTTTAGCACCATTTTACAATAATAATGTATAATTCCTTATTGTACAGTATTAGTTTGTATAAACCATAATACCCCCCCGCAGCAAACCTGCATACTAAGCGAATTTCCAATGCATGTATATATTTCTCACTACCACATAAAGCCATTTATCAAGTTTCATAAAAATACATTTATAAATAAGTGATATATAGCAATTTATTTATTCTCCATAAGAATAACATGAGGGCTGAGTATGCAGGTTTGCTGCAACAATAAATATAAGAAATGTGTTTTTATGCAATTATCAATATAACTCAACCAGGTGAAGCTACATACCAAGTTTTAATCGTTAATGTTCATAATCAAGGGAGATATAAAACTTTACTTACTGTCCATAAGAATAACATTAGGGCTGAGTATGCAGGTTTGCGTCTATGGGGACAATCGACAAAAATTTGTTTGTGCAAATATCAATATACCAGTACTAGTTCAAGCCACATAACAAGTTTCATCAATATATATTCATAAATAACCGAGATATCAAATTTTATTTATTCTCCATGAGGATAACATTGGATCAACGTACTGTGTTTAGCACTTTGAATATCTCTGCAATGGTTGGACGTAGAATCACAAATTAAACACCAAATTGATTGTTTTGTAGAGCTGAACTGATTGGTAAAAGCATTTATGAAGTACAGTAAAATTAACTGAGGAAAAGCTAAAAACCTTTTTCCCACAAGATTAATATAGGAAATTTTATGAACACTTTTTAGCAAATTTCCTTCCCCTATAGGGAAGAAGCTATTACCGTAGGTCTCATGGTAAGACTTAAGCCCGAGACCATGACAATTTTTTGTTTTGAGGTCCCCAGATGACAAAAACACTGTTCGTTCAAATTTATATATATGTATATATATATGTGTGTCCGTAAATGCGATAACTTGAGTAAAAAACGTCCGATTTCGATGAAATTTGGCTCAAATGTGTAAAATGACATTCATGACTAAGTTCAAAAACCAGAAAAATCGGACCATGGCCATGGGAAAGGGGGTTTTAAATTTTCCAAAAATCAGTTTTTTGCATTTTTCACCTCAAAATTTTTTAAAGCTTGATTTTGGTTTTGACCATGTTGTAGAGCTTTAAAAACAAATAATATAGTATTTTGAATTATTTGAATACTTTATTTGAATTATACTATACATTTCAATGAGAAACTGAAAAAATTAGTTAAACATCACACTATATTTCGCTTTCCGCGTCCTAGGTGTATAAAATAAAGTATATAAAATGTATAAATTAAAACTATAACATTTAACAAAAGACAAAAACAAAAATTAAATATAAACAAAAATCATATGTAAATTGGTTTTTAAGAACAACTGTGGCATGATCTATCTTAAGTTTAGACCATGAGGGAATTTTGTCTTCATTACCATTTGATGGGCCTGTTCCATGTATCTCAACTCTTGTACTGTGTATTATTTACTGACTTGCCGGATTGGTGTTATATTATACAGGTCTTCAACTCTTTCTTTGTGGGAATCGGTGTGCTTTACCAATGGTTGTTAAGAGGACTGTTTTTTTAGTTTTTCTTGATCTTTTTTAAAAGTTCTAGTTTCCTCAAATGATTTTTTGCTTTTATTGACATAAAGCGTTTAGCTTCTACTGTCACTTTGTCTATTGTTTGTTTTAATTCAGGTAACTGATTTGTTAATAGATGATAACATTTAATGTACTTTTACCTGATTTGAGTACATTTGGTGCACAGTATGTGTTAAAAGAATATTTGTATTGTTAGCAATTATTCTAACAGTATTGTACATGTATTTAGGAAGCCCTGACATTGGAAACCTGAGTGTCAGTTCCTTGGGAGTTAATCATAAATGAATGCAAGCTGATAAAAAAGGACATGTAAATAGCATTTCGCTAACTTCATTGTATGGAAGTGAAATTGATTAAACCAGAAATCTTTCATACTTTCAGATGATGACATATTAGATTAAAATTCAAATAGGTTAGAAACATAGAAAACAAAGAAATCATAACAAAGTGTATATGTGGCAATAGACTTATTTCTTTTATAAATTGAGTAATATATATATATAAATTTGAACGAATAGTATTTTTGGCATCTGGGGACCTCAAAACAAAAATTTATCATGGTCTCGGGCTTAAGTCTTACCATGAGACCTACGGTAATAGCTTCTTCCCTATAGGGGAAATTCGCTAAAAAGCACACTGATAAGTTAATGCAAACGTGTGGTAACGCCTGCAATGTGGCTAAGACGACAATTCTGGATCAGACTGTACTTGAAGTCCTGACAATTTATGTGTGTACTCCGCATCAGAATTAAAACATGGCTTACAGATCGACTGGTTTAAAGTACTTTGTTTGCCTCCAAGTGAACTAAACGCGATCGAGTTACTGACCAGGACATATGAAACTTTACGATTTTAAACTAGTTGTTTTTCATCTAATATATTTATACAACCTTTACGTTTAGTATCTCGACTTTCTGAAACAGCTAAATTAAAAGCATTCTAAATAAGAACCTTGACATTCTGTACATGGAGGTTATGAAACATTCCCAGCAGATGTGTGTTCAAGAGTGCAGGGCTACAATTTGATTGAAATTAGTGTGGAAACAATTGAGGAAGCCTTGTACAACTGCCAAACTGTGTCACAAACTTAGCACGGTTGAAAAATCTTAGGTTGGTCAGTTTTGCTTTACCCATAAGTGGTTCCTACCAGTGTAAAGATTGTGAGTTTGCAGGATAGTTTAGACTATACGTCTTCAGGAAGGAACATAGTAAAATAATACCCTAGGGATAATTCACTAATAAATGGTAATCATTCAGATAGTCTTATCATTACAGAGTGATTGTTACACAATTTTTTGACCATCAATTTTATTTCTTTTGTTTTTAGTATTGATTATAACATGAAATAACTGTTTCATAATATTATTTTTTCCAGAACTGAAGCTTTGCTACGAACTGAAGTGAGCACAGACTAGAAGTGGGATCAAGAATATGAAGATGAACAAAATGAGTATTTTTATAACTACTAATCATTCCTAGTAAGGTTGTAATTCTTTTTCATAGTTAAGTTTATATCTACATTACTCTATATTTATACACAATTTTTATTTGTTGAATTGAGTTTTTTTAGCAGCTCTTGTAATTTAATTGTTATTTAATTTTTAAACATTATTTATAGTTTATCATCAGAAAATGAATTTAAAACTCCAGAAAATATAAAAAAATGTATAAAGAATAAGGTCACCATGAGTCATATATAAAAGCATACAAATTCAACACCAATATATGTAAACCCGACTAAAAAGTAGTTATTAACTTACATCAGGGTGCTACATAACAATTCTTGCTCCACAAAATTACCTATATTCTTAAAAATGAGTCATACAGTCATACAGTAGGTATGACATATAAGAACAAGACCAGAATTGGGATATGACAGGATTTGTATTCCTGTAATATTTAAGCTCATTATTACCTCCTGGAATTACCTGTATTTTTATTCTTGAGCTGAATAATTTTCAGCTATTAATTTTGTTTACCATTTTGAATCTCCTTTGGCTCTAGTGTTTAGCCCTGGTGTTTGTATTCCCTTTAAGCCCCAAGTGCTGATTTATCAGCATTTGAATCTTATTCATAATACGTGGTTAGGGTATAAGTAATCATACTGTTCAACCGAGTCCAACATGTGTAACCTAGTAACATCCCACAGTCCAACAAGCAGCTAGCCTGATGGTGGCCGAGCAGTCTAGGGCGCTATCCTCCCGGCCAGGGTGCAGCACTTGTTCGAGGGTTTGAATCCCGTCTTGGTCGGTGGTTTTTATGTGCAACTCATGGAAAGTTTTGTTCGTGGAAAAGTTGAAGGGGAGGGGAACCTTAAGCAAACGGTAGATGGATCAGATCAGAATGGGTGGATTCTTTGTGAGTTGCACATTTAGTCAGGTATTTCGTACTTTTTACCTATCCTTGCTGCCTGTGTGTTTGAGTGAGACCATGTAAAATCATGTTTCTTTACAATTTGTAATGTTCTGGCGTTCAAAGTATTAAATAACAAAAAACAGATTTAACTGCTCCATTCACAAGCTCAAATTCAAAGGTTGAAGACCTGGTTTTACATATATTCCTCATATCAAGTACCTCGTATCTCAAGTACCTCTGAATTATCTGACCATTGACTGTGGAATTTCACATTAGAAACTACAGTTCGTAAACTAATTTAGTAGGATCTCAGAAGTTGTATGGTGTAACTAAGTGTTATTTTCATTCCAGTGTGCAATATTTGTTAGGCATTGGTTTTGTTGGCGTTTATTATTATTCCAGTTGTATGTTGATGAAATACTCAGTTGTAATCTCATTTATGGTGTCTGACATAAGTAATCACATTATTTATTATTGTTTATAGATATTTTAATGGTTTATTTACATTACAGATATAATATTTTTTCTTACAAAGTATATGTAACTTTTATAGTTTTTATTAATAAATACTTCTTTACAATTTTTTTCTATTTATTAAACCTATCTATAATCCAAATCATCATCTACAAATTAAAATTGAGCTAATGAATTCTTTTGTGACATTATTGATAGGGATCTAAGACCTACTTTTAAGGGTAAGGATTGATAATAATATAATTTTAAATCTGTTTAAAGTTCTTTTTTGTTTGTATGTTCAAGCCACGAGAATAGACACACATGTTTTTACAGACTGTAACACTTTTGTGTGAAAGAAATACCCCCCAGCGAATTTCCAATGCATTTGTATCTCATTTCCCCATAAAGCACTGAACCAAGTGCAGGCGCGGATCCAGGGGGGGAGGGGAGAATGGGGGAAATTCCCCCCCAAGGCAAAAGGTTGGAATTGCATGCGCACCCCCGCACCAGCGCTACGTCTGCCCGGCAGCGTCATCACGACTTGTCATCCGATTAATGTGTCGTCAATCAGACTTATATGCCTGTAATACTACTACAGGATATTCACAGACCAGAAATTCCAGGAAAATTGTATAATTATACGGGAATTTGTATGCTAGGAAAATGAGAGGAATATACGGGAACTTCGGTGAAAATCCAGGAATTTAGTTTAAAATGCCTTTTTCGGCCGTTCTTGTTCATGCGGCACTTCCGTTTCCAGCCATTAAATCATATACGGTTTGTACTCAGTTTTCGGTCGTAGTTTTTGGCAAGCAATATATGCCGTAAAATTGCCAATAAAATTACCTATTTTGGCTGATAACACGGTAAATTTCCCTATAAACACAGTTTTCCCATTTTCAGGGTAAAAATGTGGCCCGATTGACATTTTAGATGGCAAAATGAGAACATATTGCTAGTTTAAGCCAATATTATGTATCTCGGGTGTATTTAAAATCGCCGCATCCCGGGCGATAAAATTTGTTCTGATCTTAGTTTCGGTAAAATCTTCATTTTCGACGATAACATACTTTGACACTTTTCCGCTGGCGTGTTGGCCTTTAAATTGCAGTTTGGGTATAAACTATTGCGGTTTTTTTGGCCGATTAACTACGTTGACTTATCGTTTTCGGTCTAAAAATTACGGCGACCATAAAATGCGGTAAATTTTCCATTTTTAATCCTAAAAAAACAGGTCTAATTGCTGATTTTGGTCAATGAATTCAATATAATAGTTTTTTAGGCCGATAACACACATTTTGGTCAATAAACGCGTTCGGCTATTTTTTTACGGCCAAGAAAAGAACGATTTGAAATTTTTAAGAAATTTCCGGGAGAGGACTCCCGGACTCCCCACCCATGAGGGGTATCACATACCCCCCCAATTTTTCCATACCCCGGCATTTCCCCCCCATGTGACCCCCTGGATCCGCCCCTGATCAAGTGTTATACACATAGTGATATTTAACATTTTACTAATTTTCCTCAAGAATAACATTAAGGCTGAGTATACAGATGTACTGAAACAAAGAAGACAAAAATATGTTTTTATGCAAATATCATTAGAATACAACCAGGTAAAGACAGCCACATGCCAGACTGTATCAATTTATGTTCATAATTTAGGCAGACAACATTTTACTTATTCTCCATAAGATTAACATTAGGGCTGAGCATGCAGGTTTGCTGCTATGACGATCATTGAAAAAAAGAAGGTTTTTATGCAAATGTCAATTGACCAAGTGAAGCCACATACCAAGTTTCATCAGTATATTCATAAATAAGCGAGATATAACATTTGACTTAATCTCCAGAAGAATAAATAACATTGCAAAACCTACCGTGTTTCAGTATCTCAGTTACCAATTGACATAGATCAATATTCAAGGGAGTAAATTGTTTTTTTTTTAACTGAATCCTATAGTGAAAATAAAAATTTTATTTTTATTCTAGAGCATCCATTGCTTGAAACCGAGCAAAGCTCCGTGTAAGGCTCAGGAAATATGGTTTTAAGCTTATCACTTTCATGTTCATATTCACTAAAACCACAAGACATAGCAGTGTTCGTTATTAGATATTGGCAAATAAGAATTAACTAGAACTACATGTTTAGGAATCCCTGTCTTTTGCCAGTTTTTGATAAACACATGTTTTCTGAATCAGTTGATTGAGGCCATGAAAATAAAATGCAGAAATTGATTTTTAAATGTAGTTTTTATATAATTTACAAACAGAGAATATAAAAAAAAATAGTAAAATCTACAGAATTAGGAACAATTGTCTTTAATTTAGAATAAACCGCATGCAAATCGGCCAAGCAGAAATCTCAGTCAAACTGTCTAAAAGTGTGGAAAAGTGTGCTATTTTATATCATGTTACATACCTTAAGAGAATTTAAATTATTTTGTCTTTACACTATTTAATGACCAAATATTCAAAATCAAATAAAACCTGCAAATGTAGGAATAATTATCTTTCTTTTAGTACAAACCGCATGCGATTCGGTGCAGAAGAAGTCTCAGACAAATTGGCGTGCCATGTCCTTCAGCTTTAAAATGGCAAACTCATTATATTAATCCTACTTCTCTAAGATTTGGTTGGATGTGAAAAGAGTCAGTTTGTATATATTTGGTTGCTGATATAGATGGGAGATCATAAGTGATTGTCAGGCTACACAAGTTGTCAAATCATTCAAAACCACCAGACAAGAACTTCATGTCTATGCAATGCACCCGGTTGCAAAGGGTATTTTTCATCAAAACAATAATATAGTGATATATATATATATATATATAAACCAGTTAGACTGAAGTGATATATATATATATATATATATATATATATATATATATATATATATATATATATATATAAACCAGTTAGACTGAATGACTACTTCTGAAAATGCACAATAATAAAATAATGGTCATAAAACAGAAACATAAGACAAACCGTTTTAACAATGTATTGGTCTGAAAACTTCCCATTAAACACAGGCCAATTCAATGGAAAAATACGAACCATCCCACCCATATCCAAAAACACCACATTCCTATCGGCATTTGTATCGGCTTTTCTGGGTCTGCAGAACTTCCAGACCTTCAAATAACAGTAAAACTGGTAATATAAAATAGAAAGGTTCAAACATGCCAGATGTTACATAGTCTTTAGCGTATTCTAAACTAGTTGAGTCCTGGCAGTAAGATATCATGCTTAAGAATAAGTTTTTACTCAATAATTTTTAAGTAATACTGTTAAACATTATTTTATTTCCATCACATCACATGTTACATTCAATAAGGACAGTACCCGGGTCCAGCTGCAGGCTGGGCTGCCACTCCTCTCCGCTTCATTCGACAAACGTGTTCATTTAGTCGGCGAGTGGCTGCCTGTTTGTCATTGACCTGTAATGTAATTAAATGAAGAAAGTTGCTCACTAGCTGACAATGACTATATGTTTTAATTATATTATTAATTTTCAGTTTAAATGAATAGTGTTGTATAAGGACAAATAACTTTCCCTCCATCTATAGATTTTTATTCTTGGAAGATATTTAATCAGAAAAGCATAATACATTTTAAAACTTACCTTCACCTCATTGTGGGGCCTCGTCCCCTGGCCCTTATTTGACTTATTTGACACATTAACTGCCACGCATATTACTAGCATGATCATTCAATAGCCAAACTCTTTTTTACTTGGTATTTTAGTTACCGTATGTCATGTTTTGACTACTTTTTATGAGTTAGGGGCCATGCATAAATTACGTCACGCTATATTCAGCCCTTTTTGACTCCCTCTCCTCAGTGTCACACTGCTCATTACTCCCCCACCCCTTGTCACGTCACACATTAATTATTAAGTTATTGGATTGTGCCATACGGTATTTCGTCACTGTAACTGATGATTTCGCAGGCTTTAACTCTATTAACCGTGACGCGTCATGCAGCTCTTAACCGCCCCCTCCCTCGTGTCACGGTCTGTCACCATGTGCCGTACCCTCCCCCCCTTGGGAGGCATGACGTAATATATGCACGGCCCCTTAGAATAACTTTTAACATTTAAAAAACTAGGGACGGGGGAAATGTTAGACCGATCGGGTCAGCAATAAACTCTTGAGTACACTTGTCACTACTAGATGTCAGGAGGAGATATCTATTAGCCAATCAGTAAAACACTGTCAAGGCCAACGTGTCGACCCGATCGAGTCGGCATTACAGTCCAGTCGGCCCCAAAGGGGTCAGCGAGGCAGTTAACGTGATAAATTTCACCTCAAGATTATCATAAGTAATCTGCACACTGTGATACCGACATATAGTCAATAGTCAAATATCTTTATTCATTCAGAAGTACAGTGTACAACATTTGAACAGTGTCAATATATTATAAGTGATACAATAAGTTCAAGCCTTTCTAAACATATATCTTTTACTCTTAGCTTGGAAGAGTGAGGTGGAAAAATTCATCCAGTGTGTAAATGGCTGCATCTATCAAATACTCCTTCAGTTGTTTTTTAAATTTTGTGTGATAGTTTTCATTCAAAATATGTTGCAGTAACTTTTTCAAAAATTTGCCTTCCGCATACTTTTCTCATAAAATTGTAATCTATGGTGACTACAAACGGCCTCATTCTTTTTCCTTGTATTGTATTGATGAATGGGATGAATAGAAACATTATTTATTTCTTGCTACTAAAATTGAGTCAAAAATATATTGCCCATATACAGTAAGTATTATTTTTAACTGTTTAAAATATTCTCTAGCCGAATCATTATGTTTTAGTTTAAGGATTATTCTTATAGCTTTATTCTGCAATTTTAATATCCTATCGAGATTTTCTTTTTTTGTTGCACCATATAGGCAAATTCCAAAAGAAATATGAGAATGAATATGTGCAAAATAAATATTCTTGAGGGTTATTAAATTGCAATGAAAGGACATTTTTGAAAGAGCATAGATTCCAGAATTTATTTTGGTCAGTACTTTACCTACATGCTCATTCCAATTTAAATGTTGATCTATTGTTAGTCCTAAAAAATTTGTACTTTCTTTCTGTAATATGAAATTAGAGTCATACATTATTACTGGTTCATTACCACTTTTATTTTGTACTGTTTTAAATGTAACAAAATTTGTTTTTTCATGGTTTAGTATTAAATTTTGATTTGATTGCCTAAATTCCCAAGTTCTATGAAAGCTGTCAATTCCGTTTGTTCAAGAGTTGGGGATGATATCATTAAACTAGAATCATCAGCATAAAGGCACAGTTTACTGCTCGGTTTACATGTCAGTGTGTTATCTATGTCCTTCAAATAGCATAAGAATAGCAAAGGCCCCAAAATAGACCCTTGCGGAACGCCAAATTTTATTGTTTCTATTTTTGGATGCAGCTTTAATAAGTTTATTGTTTGATACATAACTGATTTCAACAAATTGTGTTCTATTGGTCAGGTAAGAATCAAACCATTTTACTGAATTTTTGGAGACCCCTAGAGATGATAATTTTTGTAACAGTATAGGATATTTGACACTGTCAAAAGCCATGGTTAAGTCCATGAATATTCCTGTTGTATTTTTACCTCTGTCAACAGACTCGATCACTGCCTCTAAAAACGAAACAGCTGCAGAGGTGAATGACCTTCCAGATCTAAACCCATGCTGAATGTCATCTATTAAATTGAATTTTTCAAGGAATGAAGTTAATTGTTGTTGTACTATTTTTTCAAAATTTTTGAAAAGGTTGGTAATAGAGATACAGGTCGATAAGTAGCGATACTTTTCCTGTCATCTTTCTTATGTATAGGTACGATTCTTGCTTTTTTCAATTGATCTGGGAATGAACCAGTAATAAAAGAAGAATTGATCAGGTGGCATAAATTTTTTTCTTATTTCATATTTCACACCTTTCAGGACACTAACAGGTATTTCATCGTACCCACTGGAGTTTTTATTTTTCAGTGAACCTATTATGTTTTCCACCTCATTTTCATTCACTGACTTAAAACTAAACTTGGTCACCAACACATTTGAACTACTGACAGGGTCTGGCTCTATACACTGTACATACATATTTCTATTTGGGTCAATATCTTCCACCTTATTTACAAAGTAATTGTTAAATAAATCTGAAATAATTCTGGGGTCATCAGTGGTATTTGTGCCAGTAGTCAAAGCAATATCCCTGAACCGATTTTGGTTGTTATTTTTAGAACCAACTTCTGAGTTTATAATTTTCCAAACAGTTTTTTGGGTATTAGAGGATTTACTGATTTTGTCCTTATAGTGTTTTGTTTTAGCTTGATTTAATTCTTTCCTAAACAGATTTTTTTCATTTTTTAATATAGTCCTTAATTTATTTACTTTACATTTTCTAAATTCTTTTGTCATACGTATTAGTTTAGATCTCTTAGATTTTAGTTCTTTAGTTAGCCAATGATTCTTTTTGTTGTTTTTAGTTATAAGGGTTTTTGGAAACGCCATATTAAAATAAAAAATAAATTTTTCATGAAAAGTATCGTATTTTTTTCAATGGGTGAAAAATATACATCCTCCCAAAGTTCATTTGATAATAAACTGGAAAAGTATTTGATGTTTTCACTAGAGAACTTACGTATTTCTTGCTTAAAGGGCTTCTTTTTAAATGTGTTTAAGTTTACAGGATTTAGTATCAATATTTGGCCATCATGGTCCGACAAACATGTAATTATCCCTTCAATTGTGATATTACATGAGTCTATCTTGTTAATTAGAAAATTGTCAATAGCTGTTTCAGTACTTTCAGTTATTCTTGTCGGAAAATCAACTAGATATTCCATGTTGTAGCTTTTTAAAGTGTCTTTAAGTAATTTGTGTTTATTATCATTTTTTTAAAACATCAATGTTTATATCTCCTCCAATTATTATGTTAGTAAACCTTTTGCTATAAAACTCAATCACAACACTCAATCTGTCCAAAAATACTTTTACATCCAAACTTGGGGACCTGTAAATACCGATAACTAAAAACTTAAATTTACCCTCAATATAACTCGAGACACAAAATTCAAATTGCAATTCCTCCAGGTAACTATCACTTAGAAAAATAGGCACATCCACCTGCTTCGATATAGTGTTTTCCCCAGACAGTAATATAACTCCCCCTTTAACAAACTTTTTCCTACAAAAATAAGAATCAATTTTGTAACTATTTAAATTAAATCGAGATATTTCATTTTCTTTCATATCATGTTCTGAGAGAATAAGCATGTGTGGTTTTAACTCATCTAACGTTGCTTCTAATGAATTTACTCTTGAATTAAGGTGTTGGTTATTTTGGTGAAATATTCTGATTGAACTATTGTTTATAGCTACTTTATAAACTTTATATAAACTATAAACTATATACTTTTTACTTTATATAACTTTATAAACTGCTGCAACGAATTGGCTGGTAGATGGCTTGGACTGTATGCAATTATTTTCAATATCAAGTTTCCCAGAACCATCAAGTAACTGCTAGTTATACCCAGGAAACATAAAAAAAAATATATATATATATATATATATTTAATGTTTTTTTTCTGACTGGTTTAAATTATTGACACTTGTTATATGACTGCTACTGCTTTCTAAGGGTGATGTAGATATATTGTGTGCCAAATATTAGTCCCCTAACACGTATAGAAGTTATAAGGTAATAAAACCACAAATTATTATTTTTTTAATTATCACAAAAGAAGGCTTTGGTTATGACTGTATGGTCAGTGAACTTTCGGCTGAAAATTCAGGTGTATTCGCAATTTGTGGGGTACCCATAAAACGGGTTTGATTCTGTGATGTTTATATAGGCAGATATTCAGGATTTCATCAATGATTATTTTCAGTTTCGGCTCCCTGTGTACAGCCGGAAATTATGTAGGTAAGCACTGCTAGCAAACTGTACTAAGACATGTAGTATTCCTCTCATACTTGTATTATTCAGGTTAAAAGTTTAAGTATTGAGTCCAGAATGATGAGTACTGGAAATTTTGCTTAGTCATAAAGTAGCTCAAGCAATTTAAAAAGTTTATTTTTCCTGTTGTTCTTTTTGGTAGAAAATAGGATGAGAATGTGGGATTTCCCTTGATTGTCTTTAGCGTATTCTAGAATTGAAACAAGAAACACTCTCCTTATCTTCCTCTTCAGCTTAGATTTCAATAATGAAAATTGTATTGCAATTTGTTGAAGTACAATATCAATGAATGGCAATTAATTTTAAATCCTTATTGGCAGCAAAGGAACTATTTTGAATAGCTCTGAAAATAGAACATATTTTTACCTATTATAGTGTTATAAAATACTGGATTCACATTTTAAATAATCATTTTTGTGATAAATCGTACCCTAACCAATTAATTTTATGTGTACATTGTCTATATGGTCTCCTGGAGGAGGTTAAAATAAGTTTATTTTAATTTACATGGATTCTCTCCCTATGACATAATACAAAAGCATGAATAGAGGTTATGGAATTTAAAAGATAAAGAAACTTCATTATACATGCCAATGTAAAATCAAATTCTTATTTGCAATCTATATCCATAAGCAAGGAAGTTTAATTTTTGTCATTTAAAATTTGTGATCAACTAGCTGATCAATGAGTTGCATGAAACAATCATAGCCTTAAATGCCATCAGATGGAACAATTAGTGGCAATCATGTGCCACGATTGTAAACAAGGAATTATAAGCAGTAGAGGCATACATGGACGATCGAACATCATTGTCGCAACCAAAAATAATTACAAATATTCCGTATCTCTTCTTGCATTAAGACATACTTCTTGTTTTTAGTTTGTCTGTTAGTTTATTGCCGCTATGTTACCTTCTTGGAGGACCAGAGCCGCTCGGCCACTGCACTAGTCCGGGGCCAGATCCGAGGCACGATGTTGCTCTCATCCACCATCTCACCCCACATGCACGCTTCACCCCCCAGCACCAGATCCATTTGTCTTTGAGTTTATTGCCGCTACGTTACCTTCTTGGAGGACCAGAGCCGCTCGGCCACCGCACTAGTCCGGGGCCAGATCCGAGGCATGATGTTGCTCTCATCCACCATCTCACCCCACATGCAGGCTTCACCCCCCAGCACCAGATCCATTTGTCTTTGAGTTTATTGCCGCTACGTTACCTTCTTGGAGGACCAGAGCCGCTCGGCCACCGCACTAGTCCGGGGCCAGATCCAAGGCACGATGTTGCTCTCATCCACCATCTCACCCCACATGCACGCTTCACCCCCCAGCACTAGATCCATTTGTCTTTGAGTTTATTGCCGCTACGTTACCTTCTTGGAGGACCAGAGCCGCTCGGTCACCGCACTAGTCCGGGGCAAGATCCGAGGCACGATGTTACTCTCATCCACCATCTCACCCCACATGCACGCTTCACCCCCCAGCACCAGATCCATTTGTCTTTGAGTTTATTGCCGCTACGTTACCTTCTTGGAGGACCAGAGCCGCTCGGCCACCGCACTAGTCCGGGGCTAGATCCGAGGCACGATGTTGCTCTCATCCACCATCTCACCCCACATGCACGCTTCACCCCCCAGCACCAGATCCATTTGTCTTTGAGTTTATTGCCGCTACGTTACCTTCTTGGAGGACCAGAGCCGCTCGGCCACCGCACTAGTCCGGGGCCAGATCCGAGGCACGATGTTGCTCTCATCCACCATCTCACCCCACATGCACGCTTCACCCCCCAGCACCAGATCCATTTGTCTTTGAGTTCCGGTGAAGTTGGTCGGCTCCACTACATAGAAATCCTCCCACTGGTCACTGATGTGGTCTAGATACCACGGCAGTGATAATAGAACCTGCAGTCCCTTGCTTGTCACCTAGTGATTCCCAACATCGATCAGTCATGTTATTTTCATTATTCAGTTTTTTAGGTCAGGGAAACAGAATTTCATATTAAATAGTCAATGGATAATATATTTTTATACTTGTTCCTGATTTATCTGAGAGTTATCTGTTTATAATATATTTCAAATCAATTAAAGCTCCCATACTTACTTATAAAATAAGTTTTATAAAACAGGTGATTTATATTCTATTAAAGAAATCATAACAATCCCAAATCATCGCTCCAAGATAAACTACATTTCTTTAACCCTTTCAGTGCTATGGACCGATATATCGGCTTTTGAATCTGTTATCAATAATCACTGTTACGGCTTCATAAGCGATTGTACCGTTAGGCGCTCAGTCTGCAGTCTTGACATGTAGTGAAACCTGGTATACACAAACTGAACTACCTCGTCCAGTGCCTCGGCTCTAATACCGCCTGGTCCACTACAGCTGCTAGTCTGATCAGTGGCTGCGCAGCCTAAGGCGTTACCTTCCCGGCCGGGGGTAACACTTGGACCGAGGGTTCGAATCCCGTCACAGTCGGTGGTTTTTATGTGCAACTCATGGAGAGTTCACCTGTCTATGGCAGAGTTGAAGGGGAGGGCGGACCTTAAGCAAACGGTGGACGGCTCGGGTCCAAGCCGACGGGATGGTTGGATTCTTTGTGAGTTGCACATCTGATCAGGTGTTTTGCTACTTTTTACCTATCCTTTACTGTGTGTGTGTCCAGCGGAAGCACGTTTTTATTAATTTTGACTGTTAAAGGCGTTCAATACATTTAAAAAATTAACAAAACATCACAGATTCAACTCCTCCTTTCAGAAGCTTAGCACTGAAAGGGTTAAGTAATAATTGAGGTTATGATCCATATTGACAAATATAAGAGTAAATAAATAAATCAGACGACAATATAGAAACATCAGAAGCAGAAAGAAGTGAATTTGTAAATGGACAGCTGTTTATTAGATGCATATGATACTTTACTGTTGGTCTAGGAATAGATTCATCATACAATTTATCAATAAATTTCAATTCAAGTTAGGAACATTTTTGTAAATTAAATAATATGAAATATAGTTTTCCTTTTATATTTTAATATCATTTATGTTGTATTTATTCCATATTATAATGTAAGAATATCCTACCCATATGGTAAATGTTCTTTTTTATTCCAAATTGGCCCCATGGCAAAGAACCCTGACTGAGTGTGAGTGTCATGCAAACTGATGAACACTGAGTGCTGGAGCAAGAATACAAATTGAAATCATAACTTTCGATATTGTAATTGTTAAATTTTACTCATTTGTCTATAATCATAAAAATAAACCAGAACTTGTTATAAAAAAAAGAAACTGTTGCTTTATTATTCTAATATAATTAGTAGAACTTAAGAGTTGTAATAAAATGCATGCCATAAGTTCATACGGGGTATATAATATTGTCAAAGCTTGACTTGGATTGATTTTATATGTATATATATATATATATATATATATATATATATATATATATATATATATTTAGTAATACAATTACATTACAAAGAAATTTGGTTTTTTTAATACACAGTTCTATTACAGATGTTAGTTTCAATACATCACATCATTAGTTTCTTTCAATAGTTCCGTAGAGCATTAATTCTGTATCTGTTATTAAAACTATGATATTTTTTTAAATAACAACCATTTGAAAGAGAATTGGTGCAAGAGTAATAGATTAATTTGAGATGGGGAAGCGATTTATTTGATAATGAATACACCATTATTTACATAGACGACAATAAAAATCACAAAAATAGTGAAAATCTAAAATGAGTATCATTTTAAGCTTCAAAATAACGAATAAATTACATTTCATGAATTATTATTGCAGTTATCCCCACATTAACAACAACAAATCATGCAACATTACAAAAATAAAAAAATACCCCGTTGCAGCAAACCTGCATACTCAGTGAATTTCCAATGGAGATATAAATGTCTTAATTTTAGTATATTTTATATTATATATTATATTATATTTTTATTTTTATTTTTATTATATGTTTTATATTTATAATAATATATTATATTTATATTTTATATTATATTTTATTATCTGATGTTTATGTCAGTTGGCAGAACTGCTGTTGTTGTTATGTATGGTGTGGGAACGAGGGCTTGGCTCCCTGGTGTAGTACTCGCGGCTGCGGGGTGGGGGGACAGCGCCAGTTCCCCGCCAAACATATTTAATGCGCGAGGACATAAAGCCACTTACCAAGTTCCATAAAAAAATATATTCACAAATAAGCAATATATACAATTTTAATTATTCTCCATAAGAATAACTTGGGGGCTAAGTACGCAGGTTTGCTGCTACGGGAGCCTTTAGCAAAAACTATTTTTTTAAGCAAATATCAATAGACCACAACGAGATGAAACTGTATACCAAGTTTCGTCAGTATACATTCATAAATAAGCGAGATATCAAAATTTTCGTCCATAAGAATAACATTAGACAACGTACTGTGTTTAGCACTTTCAATATCTTGGTAACCAATTGACGTAGAGGAATGACCAAAATACCAAATTGTGTGTTTTTTTAAGCTGAATCCAATGGCGAAAACTAAAATTTGACTATTTCAAAAATTATACGTAACAAATTAAAAAAACCCATCTTTTTGGGGAACAAAACCCCCCCAAAATACCCCTTCGGATAGAGCGATCTGGCTGGTTTTCGAACTTAAAAGTCATAAATGTTGATTTACACGTTTATACCAAGTTTCAATCGGATCATTTTTATGAGAGTTATCGTGCTCACGGACACATACATATATATACATATACATATATAATATATATACAGTTTCGAACTAATGGTGTTTTAGGGGGCTGGGGACCTCAAAACGAAAAGTTATCATGGTCCCGGGCCTAGGTCTTACCTTGCCGACTACAGTAATAGCTTCTTCCCCATAGGGGAAATTCGCTAAAAACAGCTAATTTTCAATAATAACGGTGTTAAATTAACTAAAAAGTTAGGGACAGGTAATAAACTATAATTAAAAATAAAAATAACAAGATTTTATATAAAGTTTTTCTTTTGGTTCAGCACTTCAGCAACAATCTTTTTAAACAAAGTCTCACCCTGGAAGAAGAAGCCGACTTCAAAAGCAGAGACGATAGAAATGGAACAGTGAGGACCTCCCGTAGTGCCGTCCTCGCGCAGTAAAAATGTTTGGCGGACAACTGGCGCTGTCCCCCCACTCCGCAGCCGCGAGTACTACACCAGGGAGCCACGCCCTCGTTAACACTCCATACATAACAACAGCAGTTCTGCCAACTTCCACCATCCAGCATAAAATTATGGGACCCTCAGAAACAATCTTGTTGTGTACGGAAATTATAGTAACCTAACCGCCGCAGCACGCTGTTTAAGTTTTTAGCCTAAACGTTTTCTCCTCCACGCAAAATTGTTTTATCTCATTCAGTACAGTATTTTTTTGTGAAACGCGGAACAAATCTGGCTTAGTTATTAACAGACAGGCAGATAAAAAAATGTTAACACATATTTAAATATCTCCGCTGCATACATTACGGTCCATTTAACACTTCAAACATTAAAATTGCTCAAGAAAGAAGGGATGAGTTGCGTTGACAAAAACTGCTTCAGTTATTATATATAAGGATACTATCTTAGTTAAATTATTGTAATTTTTGATGAATACAGTTTATTGTTTGTTTTTTATTATATTATAAAAACAATTGGAATATCTTAGGTACCTCAGTCGTTAAAATCGGTTCAGAAATAACGGAGTTCTCCTAACAAAAATCGCCTTAGCGTATTAATATATAAGATTCTGGAAATGACAAGATTAGTGGTTTGAAATTGTCATATTTTAGGAGTATACAACAACTCTGATGTTTATGTCAGTTTGCAGAACTGCTGTTGTTGTTATGTATGGTCTGGGAACGAGGGCTTGGCTCCCTGGTGTAGTACTCGCAGGTGCGGGGTGGGGGGACAGTTCCAGTTCCCTGCCAAACATTTTTAATGCGCGAGAACGGCGCTGCGGGAGGTCCGGACTGTTCCAATTCTGCGCTCCCCAACAGCAACCGCGAGTGCTCAGCTTGATGAAGTTGAGGCTCTACACTTCAAACTTCTATGAACTTGCAGATAAAGAGTCCTCTCCCCAAAGAGATATGGGTTCTTTTACAACCGGGGAGTCACTAACAGATCAGAACTGTAATGTTGTGTAAAAAACCTGACATCCAAAAACATTCTTCTTGTTTATAATGTTTGCAGGTTGAGGATGTCATCAATTAAATTCATAGAAAACTAAATACTTTCAATCCTCTTAGGCAGAATAACCCAAAAGGGTGACCTAACAATAGATGCATATTCCTGCAATGGGAAAAAGGGCTTAAGTGTGTACTAAGGGCAGGTACACTCAATGTACTTAATTGTGTACTGTTTGTCATGTTCCAAGTATTGCACAAAATAAATGCCAGCATTTAAAATACAAACACTTTCACTGTATATAAATCAAATCAGGTACATCAGAGAGGCGAAAATAAAAAGGTATTCAAAGTGGCACAAGTGTTTGTTTTAATGTTGATTTATTTTCTCAAGTTTTTAATAAGGAGATTTAGTCCCCTCACATCAGTGAGATGCGTGCAGCATGATTTTAAATGTTCAGATGTTAAAAAAATCAAAAAAACAACAAGTTTCAACTACTCTATTTTGAGCTTGGGGCTCAAAGGGTTATAAACACATTTGTTTTGCTCATTCATTTTGCAGACCGACCTTTCACCTATTCATCTCACCCCCAACCACCCTACCACCACCCTACCTCCCCATCTCCACTGACCAAGCAAATTAGAATACCTATATTGCATGTACTTGCATCAACTAGATAGATAGATATTTGGTTTAAGAAAATGAAAGTGTATTTAATAAACTCGCTTCGCTCGCTGAGGGCTCTGCCCCCAGACCCCCTTTTTGGGTCGCTCCAGTTTGTTATTATAACTCAATGTTCCTCTCAATTACTTTTTACATAATATATTATTTTGATTCATTTGGGAAATAGCCAATCTAGATGGCATCTTTTTCATTGGACCTATCATGGCATGGCAGTTTATACTTTACCATGTGAAAGTTACATTGACAGTTTACTGGATATTTTTTTACAGATTTTATGATTTATTTTGTTTTTATTTGAAACTCCATAAGCCCACACGTTTCTAGCTCGTCTGGAAGTCATCTATAATTCGTACACGTGAGTGAGTTACACATCGGGCTGTTAAAGAACCATTAACTTAAGGGTGCGCCGTACCTCCCTTCCGCACGCTCAAGTAAGGGGTTTGCATCTCCCTCATTGCAGGCTAAATTGTTAACCAATTAAAAATAATTTGATGTTATTTAATTCAATAAATGTTCATCTAGAGATCATACGATTTAAAAATCGTGATTTTAATTCAAAATAAGTGGTAGGCCATTAGTAATGTTCTCAAATTAAGCGTTTTTCTAAAGCTTCCTAACGTATGGAGAAAAATTATTTTGGAGAAAAGGAACCGTATGATCCCTAGATTGGAATCTGAAAAGTGTGAAACTGCAAATAGTTTGGTAGAAATCTGTAAAATAACAGTGCGATCGAGGAGAACAAAATGGTCTTCAAGCGTAAATATGCATGGCCCTGCTTGTTGGCGGTGCCGGCGCGGCGCTAAACAACAATGAATTCAATCTGGGTAGGGCGCACCCTTAAGAAGTTTATCATATGCTACACTCTAATATGAGAAGGGTTTGTTGGCTTGTTTGTTAACTTGCAGCACTTACCTCAAAAACGGTACGAACAATATCCCTTAAATATTGGAATTAAATAAATTCAGGTTGTTGAGACAAACCAAGACTTGCTAATATAATTAACTGGCTGGCCCGACATACATAGTCCTGTCCTAATGTCATTTGTTTTATGTCAAATAGGCCTACTGTTCATTTTCAAGATGAGCTTGTTCGCTTTGCTCACTCGCCTCCCAGATTAGCTCGTTCGCTACGCTCACTCGCCTATCGAAAAAAGAGTTTGAGTTGCCATTCTAGTAGTTTTTTTATTTCTATAATGAGAGTTGCCATTCAAGTAGTTTTGTATTTCCATAATGAACATATGTTTATGCCTTTCAACTATGTTTACAGCTGTTTGGTGTAACTAACTGAACTTTTATCTAATCAATGGGAACTTTTAAGGCCAGTGGGACAGAGCCCTTAGGTCGGATTAAACATTTTCTTTTATAATAACCTTGTCCTGACATTAACGAACACAACAAAAAAAGAATTATTCAATTTGGTGCACTCATTCTCAAGTGATGGCGTGACCAAGGGAAATAGGGATTCATTTTTACTTTCTCTCCTAAATGGAGAAAGTATTGTTTTCGTCAAAATTTTAGAATTTGAGTTGTTAGTGGAAATATTTGTTTTGGTGCTCCCTGAATCCAAAAAATTGATTTTTATGTGATGTCTGTCTGTCTGTATGGATGTATACAGAGCTAGAGCCCTAACCAATGGTCCGATTTTTATGAAATTTGGTATGTAGGTACTAATCCACGATATCTCCTGGCGTTTTTTTTTTTTTTTCATTTTTAAAATTTTTGATTTTTAAGGGTAATTATCCCCCAACCACCGCCAAAAAAACATGAAAAATCAAAATTTCTCAAAAACGGCTCTAACGATTTTAATTAAACTTTAGTGGTTTGTAGAGATTAAGTTATACAACAAAATGACACCACCCGCATTTCTGTAAAAATTCAGGTTCAGAAATTACAAGAACATCAAAAATCCAGTTTTTTGGCTTTTTTATAAAAAAACATAAATATAAAAAATATGACTATTCACCATTAAAAAAAGCTCAAAAAACTAAATCATTTAGTATTTTGAATTACTGTTCTACGATTTCTGGTTGCGGAGAAAATTTAAATTTTCATTTTGCGGTAAACGCAGTGTGTTGTCCAATGTTATTCTTATGGGGAGTACAAAAATTACTACTTCTCTCTTATTTACTGATCAATTTCGTTCAAACTTGATATGCTTGTCAAGTTAGCATTGACCAACAGAGGAAATTCAAAATATGTTGTCTCTTAATAACCCTGAGGGGGGAGGGAATAGGGGGCATTTCCCCTCTTAAAACCATGTGTGTAGCAATGGATTCTGTAGTGCCTCCAAAACAGGGATTTGGGTGGATGTTCTTGAAAACAACTTGATTAGAAGATTTTCTGTACATTCGACCGTGTCTTGTATTCTATATTTAGTAAATAAAAAGTAATTTAATCATTAAGTTTGGGCTAAAAGGGAGAAAGTATGTGTCAGTTTCCTGATACCGTTTATTATATATTAAGATACCTAGACCTACCGTCAATATATTGCAATGTGATCTTTTTTAATCAGAAGTACGTTTTACTCACTGATGATTGCAGCCTAGGGTTGCAAAATGTACGCCTGATTAAAAAATGCAATCTGATTGCTATATTGACGGTAAGCCTGGATATTAATTAAATTCTGGGATAAAAATAGTTTTAACACTTTTGAGCGCCAAGGGCGGAATATATTAGCTTTTGAATCAGCCACCTAAAAACCCTGTTAATTATGGGACACACAACTGTGCTATTGTGAGCTCTGTCTGCAGTCTACCTCAGGCTGCATGTGGTGTAACCTAGTAGACTCAATCGGAACTAACTCAGACTAAGTGCACGGTATTATATGATACGGTACGATACTACTGCTAGACTGTCAGGTTGGCTGAGCGGTCTCAGGTGCTATCTACCCGGCCAGGATTGCTTGGATCGAGAGTTTGAATCACGTCTCAATCGGTGGTTTCTATGGGAAAGTTCAGCTGTCAGTGGCAGAGTTGAAGGGGAGGGCCTTAGCAAACAGTGGATGGTACGGATCCAAAAGATGACGGGATGGGTGAATTCTTTATGAGTTGAACATCTGATCAGGTGTTTTGCTACCTTTTACCCATCCTTACTTTGTGTATGTCCTCGGAACCATGGTTTTTTACAAGTTTAAGTGTTTCATAGTTCAATATATTTCAAAAAACCAACAAAATAATACATGTTCATCAATCCAGTGACTAGCTTGGTGCTCAAAGCGTTATGAAAAGTTCCAACCTAAGAAAAAATTATTTTGTAAAAAAATTTAAAATGGATTGTAATTATTTTCTACGAAGTTTCTCATCAAGATGATCATGTTTAGTAAGTGGTTCACGAGGGCCTGTCTGAAGTTGTATCAAGAGTTTATGGGTCAACACTTAGATTCTATAATAGATATGACAGATTACTAACCGCTTCTAGTAATGCACTCATGTTGCCAGCCCATATCTGGACCACTGTGTCCTTTGACAAATCAGCATTATGGACAAACACCTCTTGCCAGACTACTCCATTAACACCAGTTGTATTGAGAATATTCAACACTTCCTTGATGTAGTAGCCTTCCAGCTCTTCGTATGTTTTTATTTGTTTTTCTTCCATGAATGTCTGTATAGCTGGATTTGATTCCCTGTAACAAATTGAAATTCAATGTGTTAAAAGGTGAAAAACATCAACATGAATGTATAGGAAACAACAAAAACTGAAATTATTGGGACATGCACATACTGTATTGTCTTAGATGTATATGTTTGCACATAGGACTCTCCCTCTTAAACCCTTGTGTATTGATTATTTCAGATACCCCACACAAAAAAAGGGTCGTACCCCGCCAGAAAGTGAAAGATGACTCAAGCCTTGTGGCAAAGCCATGAAAATTAATTTCCTTAGCTGTATTTATCAACTAACATGTTATTTTAGAAATATATGTTGTTTAAATTTGAAAGAATACTGTTTACTTTTATTATTATTGTTTTAGAAAAGGAAAAAACTGTACTGAGCTTTTGTAACTCTGAAATGTAAAAATACAACTTTAATCACGCTTTCACAATCTAATTTATTTTACTAGGCTATGTGCAACTTACTGACAGACACAAAGTACACATTCTGTGTTCTACATGTTAGCAGAACCTAAAACTGTCCACATTCAGACCAACTTTAAACTTTTACTTGAATCTTTGAAATGACTTAAAGACTCAAAAAAATCTGACTGCCATCGAAGAAGCAAATTCACTACTTAATGAAGAGGATACTCCAAGGTTAAAACTCCCGGAACTCCTAGCCACATTGGAAAGCTATTCAGCAAGACTTGAAGTTATACTGGAACAACTGGACCCGCCTGAGGAAGGCAGGACAATGGATCAAGAGGAGGCTGAAGACATAGAATATCCATTTTAATTTATGACTGCGATGAGATAAAAGCAAAACTGAAGGTATGACTTCAATCTTCAGATAATAAGCCTTCGAGCAATATCAACACTTATCCTTCCTGTTCATCTGAACAAAATAACTGAAACTAAATAATGTATTAGACTACCCAAACTTGTCATCCCTACTTTTTATGGTAGCATTTTAAAATGGATAGAGTTCGGGGATTCTTTTTATTCCTCTATCCACAGCAACAACAGTCTTAACTCTATATATTGACAAATTTAATTACTTGAATTCCTTGCTTGTGGGAGAATCAAAACTTTGCATCTCAGGCCTCCCATTAACATCTCTCATCTATGACACTACTATTTCTTTATTGAAGAGAAGATTTGCTAACAAGCCGATTATTGTCAATTCTCACTACAAAGCTCTGATAGAAATTTCTCCGGTTAAAACTGATTGTACTAAAATGATTGTATTTAAAATGTTTACAATCACTTGGTGAGGATACAAACTCAAACTACTTTCTCAATCTCATTACTAGTAAGTTACCACTTAATGCTCTCCTAAAGGTTGAAGAACAAAAAACTTAGGGACTGAAATAGTGTCAAATTACTGCGTACCACAATTCAAAACATCCTGCTTTCTAGTAGAGAAAAATCAGAAATGATTTTGGGAGTATCAAAAAGTAGGCCTAAGGCTATTCTATCTTTACCCAATGAAGGGTTGTGTAAATATGCTGAAACTGAGGAAAACAACGAAAGAGAGGTGACCTCAACTGCCCAGGCTTTTATGACTGGTATTGGAGCAAGCAACTTACTGCGCTGCATTTTTGTGAAGATGATCACTGGAGTGATCAATGCACCAAGTTCAACAAGGTGATTGTAAAAATAAAATAAAGGACTTGTGCTTTGTTAGTTTAAAAAATGACATACTGTAGCCTTAAGAATTGTAAAACTTCCAAGCCTTGCGTCTAAGAAAAAATAATTACAGAAGTCTTTCTCCAAAACAGTTTCCTATGTCGTCAAACTCTGCTGTAATTCAACTAAATTCAAATAAAGAAACATCTTTGGTTGCCACAAATGAACATGTAATTCTACAGACTACAACTGTACAAGTTATAAACAATAACAGTAAACTAACACATACTGCTAGGCTTTAACTCGCTACTGGAAGTCAAAGGTATTATATGTCCAAGTCTTCGGCTTCAAAGTTACAACTAAAATCTGAAAAAGATCAGATTTTAAATGTTTTTACTTTTGGAAATAAAGTTCAAAAACTATAAAGACGGCTGTTGTTAGTGTTGAGATTAAGCTTTTAAATGGAGATACCCCAGACATACACGCCAATGTCGTACCACACATCACTGGTCAAATAACCACAAGTGTGCTATTAGACTCGATTGGATATGGAACAGATAAAATGTTTGTATCCTAACTTAACCTTTGCTCAGGGCCAAACCATGAATTCAGACATCGATCTTCTCATAGGGAATTATTATTACTTATAAATTTATAGCTAATTTATATCAGTTATAAAAGATGGGGAGTAGTATTATTCAACTAAATAATTTTGGTTTTTTTAGAATTTATATATTTTTACTTTCTCCCCTTATACATAGTATATGGAGAAAGTATTGTTTTCGTCAAAATTTTCGAATTTGAGTTGTTAGTGGAAATATTCCTTTTGGTGCTCCCTAAACCCAAAAAAGTGATTTTTACGTGATGTCTGTGTGTCTGTCTGTCTGTATGGATGTGTACAGAGCTAGAGCCTTAACCAATAAGCCGATTTTTATGAAATTTGGTATGTAGGTACTAATCCACGATATCTCCAGGTTTTTTTTCATTTTTTGGAATTTTTGATTTTTAAGTTTAATTATCCACCAAAAACTGTCAAAAATCATGAAAAATCAAGATTTCTTAAAAACGGCTCCAACGATTTTGATTAAACTTTAGCCGTTTGTAGAACTTAAGTTTTAAAACAAAATTAAACCACCCGCATTTCTGTAAGAATTCGGGTTCAGAAATTACAAGGCTTAAAATATCAAAAATTCAATTTTTTGGATTTTTATAAAAAAACATAAATATAAAAAATATTTCTATTCACCATTAAAAAGAGCTCAAAAAACTAAGTAATTTAGTATTCTGAATTACTATTCTACAATTACTGGTTGTGGAGAAAGTTTAAATTTTCATTTTGCAGAAAACGCAGTACGTTGTCCAATGTTATTCTTATGGGGAATACAAAAATTACAATTTTCTCTTATTGATTTTTCGTTCAAACTTGATATGCTTGTCAAGTTAGCATTGATCAACAGAGGAAATTCGAAATTTGTTGCCCCTTAATAACACTGAGCAGTGGGGGGGAATAGGGGGTATTTCCCCTCTTAAAACCACGTGTGTAGCGATGGATTCTGTAGTGCCTCCTAAACAGGTATTTGGGTGGATATTTTTTTAAACAACTTGTCTACAAGATTTTCTGTACATTCGACCGTGCTTTGAATTCTATATTTAGTAAATAAAAAGTAGTTTGTTTATTCATTAAAGTTGGACTAAAAGGGAGAAAGTATGTGTCAGCTTCCTGATACCATTTATTTTATTCTGGCCCATACTAATACCTAAGTGTGTTCATAACCTGTTCATTTCCTCCTGCACCGAGATCAGGAGGAAATTTGTGTTTTTTTGTAATTTGTGCTCCTGCGCACAGGATTTCACCTATCTGGGACTACATTTCCAATTTTTCTTGTTTAACTGTAATGTAAACATTTGTTTTTGGAAATAAATGAATTTGTATTTGTATTTCCAAATAATTCATCTTAACTACTTGCAATATTCATGATAATTAAATGTTTGTTTAGTTATGTGAGCGTGGCGAAACCCGTAGCAAATTCTATAGTATAAACTAAATAAGTTATAAAATTACTGGCCTACAACATATAAAATAAATGGTATCAGGAAACTGACACATACTTTCTCCCTTTTAGCCTAACTTTAATGAATAAACTACTTTTTATTTACTAAATATAGAATTCAAAGCATGGTCGAATGTACAGAAAATCTTGTAAACAAGTTGTTTTAAAAAATATCCACCCAAATCCCTGTTTAGGAGGCACTACAGAATCCATCGCTACACACGTGGTTTTAAGAGGGGAAATACCCCCTATTCCCCCCCACCCCTCAGTGTTATTAAGAGGCAACATATTTCGAATTTCCTCTGTTGATCAATACTAACTTGACAAGCATATCAAGTTTGAACGAAAAATCAATAAGAGAAAATTGTAATTTTTGTATTCCCCATAAGAATAACATTGGACAATGTACTGTGTTTTTTGCAAAATGAAAATTTAAATTTTATCCGCAACCAGTAGTCGTAGAATAGTAATTCAGAATACTAAATTATTTAGTTTTTTGAGCTCTTTTTAATGGTGAATAGTAATATTTTTTAAATTTTTTGGCCTTGTAATTTCTGAACCCGAATTATTACAGGAATGTGGGTGGTGTCATTTTGTTTGAAAACTAAAGTTCTACAAACGACTAAAGTTTAATCAAAATCGTTAGAACCGTTTTTGAGAAATCTTGATTTTTCATGATTTTTGGCAGTTTTTGGGGGATAATTACCCTTAAAAATCAAAAATTCAAAAAATGAAAAAACCTGGATATATCGCGGATTAGTACTTACATACCAAATTTCGTAAAAATCGGACCATTGGTTAGGGCTCTAGCTTTGTACACATTCATCCAGACAGACAGACAGACACACAGACATCACGTAAAAATCACTGTTTTGGGGGGTTTAGGGAGCACCAAAAGGAATATTTCCACTAACACCTCAAATTCAAAAATTTTGATGAAAACAATACTTTCTCCATATATTATGTATAAGAGGAAAAAAGTAAAAGGCAAATAAACTACAACAAAATAAGTATATATGTACATTTAATTGTGTACATTTTCCGTATTGATTGTTTTTAAAGTAGATTCATGCAAAACGGCAAGTTAAAAATCCTAGGGTTTTCTTCATCAGTCTTTAATGAGTTTGTTATCATTGTCAGTGAAATCATTCATCAATCTAGTAGCTCCGGCCTAACTATAATCCTTTCACTTTAGACTGTCTACTTCCACCAAGAAATATGTTATTTTGTGGTATTAATTTTATTTTTCCTCTTCACACACTTCCTCTCATACATTTTGTTTTCATACAGTCTATATTTTATAAATAAATTGTTTTCAAAATCATTTTGTAAAATAGAATAATGTCTTCTCACAAATTAACTCATTGACTGCCATCGAAAGCTGGTACTTCTCGGCCTTGGTCTCCCTTTTCCAAAGTTGAAAATTGGCTATATGCATCTTGCTTCTTCTGAAATGTGCGTCCAAAGTTTTTTTTTATAGGCACGAACATTACCCACAGTTTTTCTGCAGTAAAAGTTCACAAGCCATAAGCCAAAATCAAGTCAAGCCCAAGTCCACAAGCAGTAGCCGACCTTTCAGTTTCGTCCAGGAATTAATTTCATGGTTATGATGGAATGTTCAAACATTTAACCAAGATGTATATATCTTCTAAAAGTGTATATATCTAAATCCAAAAACAAACAGTAAAAATAATGTATTATGAATTAAATGAGGAATCAGTCTTGATTAATCCAAACAATCTTACTACAGCATTAGATTTTTGTACCAACAACAAACAATAATAGCAAGAAACCCATGTTACTGTTTTTTTAGGGTTATGTTTTCTGTAATGCTAATTAAATGACCCCCGCACTTCCCTCGACAATCGTCTGAATGGGTTTTGTCAGCTGTACCAGAGGAAAGGTTTTTCTGCTTGAACTATATCTGTGTAATTCTTTTGGTTTTGGTAAAATCTTGGTGTGGTCGCCCCCCCAGTCGACTTTTTGTAATGAATGAATTAAATTTATTTCCACAACTTTATACAGTATAATATGCTATATATGAACTTGGAAATTGACTAATCACAATACAAGTTGCGTGATCAGTTTTTAAATAAAATGTAGTGATGGGTATTTTAAAAATAAATGTGTGTGATGGATAGGCGTTTTAGGAATGTTGGTTCAGTTCCTTCACTGTCACAACCAAGGAGTTCTATTGGTATTACTGGAGGTAACACTGAAGAACAAAACTGCGAGCCGTTCTTTCCAAATTCTGGTGAGGCAAAGAACTACTCGCTGAAATCGAACAAGTCGGCAAAGTGACTCAAACAAATACCTACTCATGATTTTAACATTAATAAACTTGTATTTGTTTGTTTACTCATAATTTATCGTATTTCACAGCAAGATTAGATGCATAAATCAAACAAAAAAATGAATTTATCCCAACTTTTACTACTTTTATTCCAGTGATTTGCATGAGTAGATTCACTTATGGGATTAAAACAACCATTAGGATAGTTCAAAGAGTGAGAAATTTGCTTCACCAGTGTACCAACCTGACAAAATGACCGGCTTGATTTTTCAACAAAAATAGTGAAGCAGTGTTACCTCCAGTTATACAATTAACCTCCCTGGTCACAACACAGGAGCTATTAAGGTTAAAGTTTATTGTTTAAAACGGGGGCTCACCTAGTGGAACAGCCCAACACTAAAGACATGAAACCTTAGATAGAGAAAAAAATTAATTAATTTTTAAAATAAATAATTCAAAAACTAATATGACAAATAAAAAGTTTGATTTGATTTACCCGGTTAAAAGATTTCTCCATAAATTAACTATTTTGTTGTAAATTCCAATATATTGCTAAACATTGTCAAGGAATAAATAGTATTATTATTATTTTTTAAAGAAATCTAAGCATTTTTCCATCTGTCATGCTCTGTGATTTACAGATCATATAATGTCATAACAGTGTAAGATATATATTGTTATTACTAACTCGTAGCACAGAAAACTATAAAACACTGCAGAAGGATGACTGGAACAGGAGAAGGGTTGTGGTCCCCTGCCGGCACCTATAGCACCACAAGTCGGGGGTTGAGAGTGGATTAGGAAATGTGAATAGGGATGACTGGAACAGGAGAAGAGTTGCGCTCCCCTGCTGGCACCTATAGCACCACTAGTCAGGGGTTGAGAGTGGATTAGGAAATGTTGATAGAGATGACTGGAACAGGAGAAGGGTTGCGCTCCCCTGCCGGCACCTATAGCACCACTAGTCGGGGGTTGAGAGTGGATTAGGAAATGTGGATAGGGATGACTGGAACAGGAGAAGGGTTGTGCTCCCCTGCTGGTACCTATAGCACCACTAGTCGGGGGTTGAGAGTGGATTAGGAAATATGGATAGGGATGACTGGAACAGGAGAAGGGTTGTGCTCCCCTGCTGGCACCTATAGCACCACAAGTCGGGGGTTGAGAGTGGATTAGGAAATGTGGATAGGGATGACTAGAACAGGAGAAGAGTTGCACTCCCCTGCTTGGACCTATAGCACCACTAGTCGGGGGTTGAGAGTGGATTAGGAAATGTTGATAGGGATGACTGGAACAGGAGAAGGGTTGTGCTCCCCTGCTGGTACCTATAGCACCACTAGTCGGGGGTTGAGAGTGGATTAGGAAATATGGATAGGGATGACTGGAACAGGAGAAGGGTTGCGCTCCCCTGCCGGCACCTATAGCACCACTAGTCGGGGGTTGAGAGTGGATTAGGAAATGTGGATAGGGATGACTGGAACAGGAGAACGGTTGTGCTCCCCTGCTGGTACCTATAGCACCACTAGTCGGGGGTTGAGAGTGGATTAGGAAATATGGATAGGGATGACTGGAACAGGAGAAGGGTTGTGCTCCCCTGCTGGCACCTATAGCACCACAAGTCGGGGGTTGAGAGTGGATTAGGAAATGTGGATAGGGATGACTGGAACAGGAGAAGAGTTGCACTCCCCTGCTTGGACCTATAGCACCACTAGTCGGGGGTTGAGAGTGGATTAGGAAATGTTGATAGGGATGACTGGAACAGGAGAAGGGTTGTGCTCCCCTGCTGGTACCTATAGCACCACTAGTCGGGGGTTGAGAGTGGATTAGGAAATATGGATAGGGATGACTGGAACAGGAGAAGGGTTGTGCTCCCCTACTGGCACCTATAGCACCACTAGTCGGGGGTTGAGAGTGGATTAGGAAATGTTGATAGGGATGACTGGAACAGGAGAAGGGTTGCGCTCCCCTGCCGGCACCTATAGCACCACTAGTCGGGGGTTGAGAGTGGATTAGGAAATGTGGATAGGGATGACTGGAACAGGAGAAGGGTTGCGCTCCCCTGCCGGCACCTATAGCACCACTAGTCGGGGGTTGAGAGTGGATTAGGAAATGTGGATAGGGATGACTGGAACAGGAGAAGGGTTGCGCTCCCCTGCCGGCACCTATAGCACCACTAGTCGGGGGTTGAGAGTGGATTAGGAAATGTGGATAGGGATGACTGGAACAGGAGAAGGGTTGCGCTCCCCTGCCGGCACCTATAGCACCACTAGTCGGGGGTTGAGAGTGGATTAGGAAATGTGGATAGGAATGACTGGAACAGGAGAAGGGTTGCGCTTCCCTGCCGGCACCTATAGCACCACTAGTCGGGGTTGAGAGTGGATTAGGAAATGTGGATAGGGATGACTGGAACAGGAGAAGGGTTGCGCTCCCCTGCTGGCACCTATAGCACCACTAGTCGGGGGTTGAGAGTGGATTAGGAAATGTGGATAGGGATGACTGGAACAGGAGAAGGGTTGCGCTCCCCTGCCGGCACATATAGCACCACTAGTCGGGGGTTGAGAGTGGATTAGGAAATGTGGATAGAGATGACTGGAACAGGAGAAGGGTTGTGCTCCCCTGCCGGCACCTATAGCACCACTAGTCGGGGGTTGAGAGTGGATTAGGAAATGTTGATAGGGATGACTGGAACAGGAGAAGGGTTGCGCTCCCCTGCCGGCACCTATAGCACCACTAGTCGGGGGTTGAGAGTGGATTAGGAAATGTGGATAGGGATGACTGGAACAGGAGAAGGGTTGTGCTCCCCTGCTGGCACCTATAGCACCACTAGTCGGGGGTTGAGAGTGGATTAGGAAATGTGGATAGGGATGACTGGAACAGGAGAAGGGTTGTGCTCCCCTGCCGGCACCTATAGCACCACTAGTCGGGGGTTGGGAGTGGATTAGGAAATGTGGATAGGGATGACTGGAACAGGAGAAGGGTTGCGCTCCCCTGCCGGCACCTATAGCACCACTAGTCGGGGGTTGAGAGTGGATTAGGAAATGTGGATAGGGATGACTGGAACAGGAGAAGGGTTGCACTCCCCTGCCGGCACCTATAGCACCACTAGTCAGGGGTTGAGAGTGGATTAGGAAATGTGGATAGGGATGACTGGAACAGGAGAAGGGTTGTGCTCCCCTGCCGGCACCTATAGCACCACTAGTCGGGGGTTGAGAGTGGAGTAGGAAATGTGGATAGGGATGACTGGAACAGGAGAAGGGTTGTGCTCCCCTGCCGGCACCTATAGCACCACTAGTCGGGGGTTGAGAGTGGATTAGGAAATGTGGATAGGGATGACTGGAACAGGAGAAGGGTTGCGCTCCCCTGCCTTCACCTATAGCACCACTAGTCGGGGGTTGAGAGTGGATTAGGAAATGTGGATAGGGATGACTGGAACAGGAGAAGGGTTGCGCTCCCCTGCTGGCACCTATAGCACCACTAGTCGGGGGTTGAGAGTGGATTAGGAAATGTGGATAGGGATGACTGGAACAGGAGAAGGGTTGCGCTCCCCTGCCGGCACCTATAGCACCACTAGTCGGGGGTTGAGAGTGGATTAGGAAATGTGGATAAGGATGACTGGAACAGGAGAAGGGTTGTGCTCCCCTGCCGGCACCTATAGCACCACTAGTCGGGGGTTGAGAGTGGATTAGGAAATGTGGATAGGGATGACTGGAACAGTAGAAGGGTTGTGCTCCCCTGCCGGCACCTATAGCACCACAAGTCGGGGGTTGAGAGTGGATTAGGAAATGTGGATAGGGATGACTGGAACAGGAGAAGGGTTGTGCTCCCCTGCTGGCACCTATAGCACCACTAGTCGGGGGTTGAGAGTGGATTAGGAAATGTGGATAGGGATGACTGGAACAGGAGAAGGGTTGTGCTCCCCTGCTGGCACCTATAGCACCACTAGTCGGGGGTTGAGAGTGGATTAGGAAATGTGGATAGGGATGACTGGAACAGGAGAAGGGTTGCGCTCCCCTGCCGGCACCTATAGCACCACTAGTCGGGGGTTGAGAGTGGATTAGGAAATGTGGATAGGGATGACTGGAACAGGAGAAGAATTGCGCTCCTCTGCCGGCACCTATAGCACCACTAGTCGGGGGTTGAGAGTGGATTAGGAAATGTGGATAGGGATGACTGGAACAGGAGAAGGGTTGCGCTCCCCTGCCGGCACCTATAGCACCACTAGTCGGGGGTTGAGAGTGGATTAGGAAATGTGGAATGACTGGAATATGAGGAGGATTGGGCTCCCCTGCCAGCACCTATAGCACCAGTAGTTGGGAGTTGAGAGTGGATAGGGATGACAACGATAAATCGATGTATCGGAACAATCAATCTTTTACCCCCCATTATATCGATATATTGCAATCAATGTTTTTGTTTCGATACAATCAGAATTATTTTTTCTCGATATATCAGATTTGTTTCTAAATGATGAGTTGGATTTACCACTTCCAAATGATCGTTCTTTTCTATTAAAATGGGTTATTTTATGTTGGATCTTCTGTAGTAATGTAATTAAATAAAACATAATTTGTTATGAACACAAACTTTATTAGATTAAACAGGATTACATAGTTAATATGTAAACCACATTGCCTAGGATAGAGAATTACCGGATAACCATGATAACCGAGAGAGCTAGGGGAGCATCGGATGTTCATAGTTCACAAACAACACATAGAATACAAAATGCATATACGTTACAATTTAAATACATTTGTGAATATACAACATTTTATATTTTGAGCTTATTAACCCTTTGCGATCGGAAGGCCAGCAGGAGTGGTCACAACGCAGTCGGCAACCAGTCGGAATTATTTCCGTATAACTTGGTTCCGACGGTCGGATGGCCAGCTGTACTGGCCACGTCCCACTCCGCGTCACCTCAGCATTCATCATGGGGGCTCACTTCCAGCAGCTCGGAATTGTTTGCACCGATCATTTAGTTCAACAATTCCTCACTAGGTTGCAGCACTCAACAGGCGTCATACCACAGTTGGAATATTACAAACGAAAAAACATTGCTGTTGTCGGCCAGTCCTGCTGGACGCCCGAGCGTTCGTTGGATTTCTTGTTGGCCAGCACCATTGGCCGCCTGATCGCAAAGGACAATTGCTGTAGAAAAAATCTGACTTCCGCAAACTAATGGCGGCGGCCAGTAGAGCTGGCCGCGCGATCGCTGAGGAATAGCGGCAAACATCCATTCCGATGGCAAAGGATTAATAATTTTCAAATCATGGATTTTACTGTTAGCAAAAAACTTCTGAGTGTTTATTTAGGTCTCAGTGCTCTGCTAAAGGAACGCAATCATTCCCGCTTTTGCAGACATTCTTGAGAACACTGATTTTCTTCTCCAGTTTTTTCTTTTTTTAGTTTTAATACGTTCAATGCTGACAAACATGTTTAAACATGAAAGTCACATATGTTTCAATGTTGATTAGAAGACTTTAATTAACGTCCTCCGCACGCAACGTGTTAAACAGTATCGTATTTCACCATATATAATTTTTATAGGCTTCTTTTATTTTGTTGAGTAAATTTCAACATCAAGTTATATGTTTAGTATCCAAATTTAATGTACAAATAAACAATATACAAACTTGATCTTTTTATTAATCTACACTACCGCTCTTTATCATATTTGTTCTACGATTTATTAACAGCCCTTTGAGATTTATGCAGCAATTCTTTTGAATTGACTGTGTACACCATCTTTTCATGCAGAATCCTTATTCTTTCAGCCAAAACTTCATTGAACAATTTAAACATCTTTCATTTAAAGTTATTACAGTATAGTCATGAAGATTACGTTGTTTTATGCTTGAAAGCGGTGGTTTTATTCTCACTGAACACACTTTGATATATCGGGTTTCGATACATCGGATATATCAATATTTTGTGCCCGATATATTTTAAGTATCGATACTTTTGTTTCGATATATTGAAAATCTATACATCATATGTTGAGAAATTTTGCCATCCCTAAATGTGGAAGTGTATCCCCCCCCCATCAAATTAAGCGATCTAGCGCCACTAGTGTTTCAAAGCGGGCAGAGACCGAACCAACCGTTTTAAACTCAACTGACGATTACATGGTAGTTGGCGTTAGGTAGTGATTTATAGTTTTCTGAGCTCATAGGTTTGGACAGTGATCCTGTTACAGTTCGGGTCACAGTGCTTGGCATCTGGTTAGCGTATGCTCTGGAATGACTTTTCGCCTCTATTTGGCTTAGTACTGTTAGTGTTACAGTCTACTTTTCTCAACAGAAAGCAAAAATCACTTATTTAATTTTAAAACATTTGTTTTGGATGTTTGTGTTAATGTCTACTTTTATTCACGGGAGATTTCAGTAGTTTCTCGCCTTTCCCAGGTGCCAAGCACCGTGAACCGAACTGCACCAAGCTGTTTAGTTAAGTGGAAATAAAAGCATATGATTAAAATTAACTTTAACTTTAAAAGGAAAATCAAGAATATTCTACTAAATATTCTTATGAAATTGATGAGTGTTTTAAGAACGATTATTGGACCCAGAAGAAATTGAAGTAAATAAATGTACTATAATGCATATAAATTCATTGTTCTATTAACTATTGTCATGTATTATTTTTAATGCCCAACGACAATAAAATTATTTATTTAACTTTAGGGAACATTGCACTTTTTTAACAAACACTTGATATGAAATACCCCCGTCGCAACAAACCTGCATAATCAGCAAATTTCCAATGCATTTATATGTTTCTCAATCCCACATAAAGCCACTTACCAAGTTTCATAAAAAATCATTTATAAATAAGTAAATATGTAGCATTTTATTTATTCACCATAATAATAAATAACATTAAAGGCAGGTTAGCTGCAAAAATAAAGATAAGAAATGGGTTTTATGCAATTATAAATATAACTTAACCAGGTGAAGCTACATACAAAGTTGTATTAATTTATGTTCATAATAATTAAGGGAGGAAAATACAACTTTATTTATTCTTCATAAGAATAACATTAGGGCTGATTATGCAGGTTTGCTGCTACGGGGACAGTCAACAAAAAATATTTGTTTGTGCAAATATCAACTTACCAGTACCAGGTCAAGCTACATCCCAAGTTTCATCAGTATACATTCATAAATAGTCGAGATATCAAATCTTAATTATTCTCCATAAGGATAACATTGGACGACGTACTGTGTTTAGCACTTTGAATATCCCTGCAACGGTTTGATGTAGAATCATAATTTTAACACCAAAATGATTGTTTTGTATTGTTGAACTGATTGGTAAAAACAAATATGAAGTTTTTAGTAAAATTATCTCAGGAAAATCTCAAAACCTTTTCCCCATAAGATTAACATGGAAAATTTTATGAACTTGCTTGTTGGATTTTTTCTGCAACCATTTAACCTAGGTTAATGAATCAAAATACTGTATTATTTGTTTTTTAAGCTCTATAAAATGGTCAAAACCAAAATCTTAGTGTGAAAAATGCAAAAAATGATTTGGAAAATTGTAAACCGCCATAAACCCATGGTCGATCTTTCTCGTTTTCAAACTTAAAGTCACGGATGTCGCTTTACACGTTTGTCCAAATTGAATCAGAATCGGATTTTTTTTTTTCAAAAGTTATCGATAAAATAAATGATTAGTTAAAGTCCGTTTAAGTTAACGGACACATATATAGATATGTACATATATATATATATATTATATATATATATATATATATATATATATATATACATAAATATAAATTTGAACGAATACTGTTTTTGGCATCTGCGGCCCTGGAAACAGAAAGTTGTCATGGTCTCGGGCTTAAGTCTTACCATGTACCATGTACGGTAATAGCTTCCAGCAATATTTTGCATGATTGTCAAGATACTGTTTTATTATTGGATTCATGGGGATATGTGTATGTAATTATTTATGTTATATTGCATACATTTGGTGAGGTCTCAAGAAGTAAATTCATTATTATTATACAACCTGTAGTTTTTTCACAATTTCATGGGTAAGCTTAGTTTTTAATATAAATTTATCTTATGTCATTACCAGCAGGTATAATCAACTTCATCCCCTCCTATATGGATGTATCTGTCTGGGAAAACATTGTTTACTTCTTTCAGTAATGATGCCATAAATTTATAATTTTCTTGTCTGCTTGGATCAACTGGTCCAAAATGTCCATTAAATGAACCATTAGAATAACATGCTGTCAAAAGTTTGCTCGTTCCTTTTCCCCATGATTGTGTGTGACCTAAGGGTTAGAAAACAAATGTTCAGATTAATTATTGATCTCTGACCTGAAACAATAGAAATGTGAATTTTACATTACTAACACAAAATAACATAACACAAATTACATACACATTACCAACAAGATTGTTTATCTTTAATTCGGCTTAAGGGACAAACCATGATAGACCCACAACTATGACCTTTACTTTATGTAATCATACAACCCTTAAAGGGCTATCGATGGATATATCCGTCTTTTTCCCGTTCCGTTCTGAGCCATAGACGGATGTATCCATCTAAAATAACAAACAAAAAATCAATACTTATTTGTTGTTGCATAACCGTATCAATTACTTGGTGTGTAATTCGTTGTTTAAAGCACTCCGTTTTTCTTTTAGCGAATTTCCCCTATAGGGAAGAAGCTATTACCGTAGTCGGCGTGGTAAGACCTAGGCCCGGGACCATGATAACTTTTCGTTTTGAGGTCCCCAGACCCCAAAAACACCATTTGTTCGAAACTGTATATATATATATATATATATATATATATACATATACATATGTGCCCGTGAGCACGATAACATTCGTAAAAATTATCTGATTTTGATGAAATTTGGTATAAACGTGTAAAGCAACATTTATGACTTTAAGTTTGAAATCCAGCCAGATCGCTCTATCCGAAGGGGTATTTTGGGGGGGTTTTGTACCCCAAAAATGTTTATTTTTATTTTTTACATATCATTTTGGAAATAGTCCAATTTTAGTTTTCACCATTGGATTCAGCTTAAAAAAACACACAATTTAGTATTTTTATCATTCCTCTACGTCAATTGGTTACCGAGATATTGAAAGTGCTAAACTAAGTACGTTGTCTAATGTTATTCTTATGGAGGAAAAGACAAATTTTATATCTTGCTTATTTATGAACGAATACTGATGAAACTTGGTTTACGGCTTCAACTGGCTGTGGGGTTTTTTGCCAAAGGCGTAGCAGCAAACCTGCATACTGAGCCCCATGTTATTCTTGTAGATAATAATTAAATGCTATGTCTCCCTTAATTATGAACATAAATGAATCAAAACTGGTATATGACTTCACCTAGTTGAGTTATATTGATATTAGCATAAAAACCCATTTTTTGTGTTCCTTGATGCAGCAAACCTGCGTACTCAGCCCCAATGTTATTCTTATAGAGAATAATTAAAATTGTATATATTGCTTATTTGTAAATATATTTTTATGACCATTGGTAAGTGGCTTTGTGTAGTATTAAGACATTTATATGTCCATTGTAAATTCGCTGAGTATGCAGGTTTGCTGCGACGGGGGTGCTTTAAATATTATTAAAAAAACAAATTATTTTTAAAATGTGTATTATATTTTATTTTTATTATATTTTTAAAATAAAAATAACATTATTTTGGCTAAAAGATAAGTATATTTATAGTTTTTAGCCCAATTACAAAAAGAAAAATACATAAAATTAAAAATTTATTTTGGCACCCATACCATAGAAGCTCAAAGCTTCGTAATAATTCAGCCCTTTAAGGGTTAAGAAAAATAAGAAATAAAATAAGTTATTTAGATAGACAGATGGTTCTCAAAAATGAATTTCAAAAAACAGAGTCCAACAATTTTTCATTCATAAAATGTTTTGTATTAAATACATAGACGAAAATTTAACAATACATGCAGGAAATTTAACCTTAAAATGTATAAAGACTTGATAAAATAAATATGTTGACTCACACAAAGAGCATGAAAATATTAAATGGTCAAAACTTGTGGCACCTGTGTTACAGACACAATTTCTTCTTCAACAACTTGAATTTTATAAAGATGACAATTAACATAAAAGTATGACCATTTCTCATTCTGTTAACCCTTTCAGTGCTATGGCCCGATATATCGTCTTTTGAATCTGTTATCAATAAACACTGTTACTGCTTCTTAAGCGATTGTACCGTTAGGCGCTCAGTCTGCAGTCTGAGTCTGACATGTGATGAAACCTGGTAGACACGAATTGAACTACCTCGTCCAGCGCCTAGTCTCTATAATACCAACTGATCCACTGCAACTGCTAACCTGACCAGTGGCTGTGCGGTCTAAGGCGTTACCTTCCCGGCCGGGGGTAACACTTGGATCGAGGGTTTGAATCCCGTCACAGTCAGTGGTTTTTATGTGCAACTCATGGAGAGTTCACCTGTCTGTGGCAGAGTTGAAGGGGAGGGCGGACCTTAAGCAAACGGTGGACGGCTCGGGTCCAAGCTGACGGGATGGGTGGATTCTTTGTGAGTTGCACATCTGATCAGGTGTTTTGCTACTTTTTACCTATCCTTTACTGTGTGTGACCAGCGGAAGCATATTTCTATTAATTTTAACTGTTCAGGCGTTCAATATATTACAATATATTCAATATATAACAAATCAACAAAATATCACGGATTCAACTACTCCTTTCAGAAGCTTAGCACTCAAAGGGTTAAAAGTGGAGATGATCCTTCTTCCTTTTCCCTTAGTTTGGTACCCAGGTGGGGTGGAAGCATGAGTTCTGTTTCAGTTAATTTTAGAGATAGGATTTTCTTGCCACATTTGATTTGTTTTTAAAGAATAAAATTGCAATACATACAATATTGATTGCTTGAAGTCAAACTCATGAAATTGATTTACCTAAACTCTTCAGTGAGTGCTTAAACATCACTTTTATTTTTTAAATAAATTTAGAGTTTTGTCTGTATATTGCTTGGAATTATGAAATGTTTGCATATTTTCACTTTTTACACCCTAGGGAAGCCAAACAAGTCTTATCTCAATTTCTGTGAATCTATCTATCTGTCGCTAACGCTTAAAGACAGGTTTTTGCTCGCTTTTCACGGGAAAACTGGTGCAATGACTTGCAGGGGTGGCCTGTCAGTTTTTTATCGCCAGTGCAAAGACCAAATTTTCCGCCCCCCACCCCCCACTATCAACCACAACCTCCCTACCCCATAGTTCTGAGACTGACACGTGGGCGCTTCGCTCCCTCGCTTGTTGTTGCGTTTGCGATGTTCCGTGCTTCTGGTTCCGTGCTATGTTGATCACCTGAAATGACAAGCTATGGAACACATTCAGATAAGAGACTTGTGTAGTTCAAAATCTTGATTCCATATATTATTGTTCTGGAAATGTATCCCGTTTCCGATCTTCCGCACCACTAAACTTTTTGCCATAAAAAAACTCAAAACCTCAAATAATTAAAATAGCTAAATTTTTAAAAACAACAAATGTGCATACTTGTAGTCAACGTATCACAATACACTAGGTTTCATAAAGCAATTATGTGTTTCTTTAAGAAAAATAATAATGAAAAATCCCTTAAAACTGAGTAGGAATGGTGAAGTACATATGACATATGAAATGACTCAGTTAATAAATAAGAACTTTGTTGAAATGGTTACTAAATAGACGGAACGATAAACTATATTTTTCAAAGTAAACTAAACGAGTGGACCTTACAAGTAATGATGTAAGGGGGTACCAAAATCTGAGGAGGGTGCATCATATTTCCCCGTTATTTCATATAATACTAAACATAAATAGATCAGTAGTATAAGAAGGGGATATGGCCTCACTTGAACGGTAACTATATGGTGTTTGTGACGTCATGTCTTGATGACGTCAAGACGCGTGACGTCGATTGTGCGTGGTCAGGATCTATGACGTAGATTGGACGATGTCGGACGTGCATAATGCAAAATTAGAACAACTGCCGTACAATTCGGTTACTAGGTACAGCGACAGCAATATTCCGCACTTTTGGTTTTAAAATTAATTAGGTCAAGGTCATTGAATAACGTTTTTTTAAAATCATCTTGTACAAGGAAAATTCCAGTGCAAGATGTTTTGTTATATATTTTCTTTTTTTTTTTACTAAAATACAATACATATTTACAACTTATATCTAACAGAGCATGTATATTTTACAAAATACAATACATATTTACAATTTATATCTAACAGCAGCTCCCAGAGTCATTCTTTGTTACATTTGTAGGGTTGTAGTTGAACGTGTTATCGCCTAGATCATATTTCCTTCTATTTGAAGATGGTTGTTTGAATAATCCACAATCTTGAAGTAAAGTGTTTTCAGAAGTAACTTCAATTGATACTGTGTACCCACTTGCAATGAGAACTCTCAATTCTTTGGCAAAAACATCAACATCTTGATAAGTCGCCAGGTGAACATTATTGTAGTGAACACACTTAATCTTTAGAGACATGATGTTTCTCGTATAACCGGATGCTGCCGTGTTTACTCTAAGCTAGTACTACTACAAATGAAATTATCCCAACACTACTACACTACTTATATACATAACCCCCCACTCCTGACACTTTTCCATTCTTCACCGGCTGCTGGTTAAATTAGTTGTTGACCTTGATCTGAGTTCATAAGGTCTAAGGGTCAATGCTATCTCATTAAGCAAACGTGTTATATTATATTTGTTCCAATTTATGGAACAACAAACGCAAGTATCAGGTCCACATTTTACGTCATCTCTTGACCAAACACATTCTCTATAATGAACACCATATTTAGATTTTGTTTGCTTTGTTAAACCATACGAATCAATTGCTTTTTCAATTTCAATGACGTTATTAAGAATTCTCCTAAACTTAAGCACTGCATCAACATTCCAATTTTCTAACCCTAGTGCAGGATGGGACAAAACATGATATATTTCGCTATTCATATTGAGTCACCTGTAGCACGTCTCTCTTCAAACTGATGAAGACGCATCTTTATACCCTCTTTTATACAATAGCTATTTTTTCAAACAAGATATATCTTCATCATCGATGTAATAGGTTCTCTACAAAACACGCAGTTGTCAAACGTCAACCCACATGAACTACAAGTGCAACAGTGTTTACAAGGCAGGAACAGTATATTTCTTTCAGACGATAAGCATACTATACATTCTCTAACTTTTTTCATAGTTTCTTGTGGTAATTCAATTTTTTTAGTTGACGTGATAGGATTATAAATTTTCATGTTGCAATATTCATCTACAAAGCATTGACCTTTGTTTATAATGACATAAGGGCATCTTCCAAACCATCGAGCATGTTCTTCCCACGGACCATCCGTATCATTCCAATCCTCCAACCCTCCACCACAATAATAACATATAGTTTCATCTTCACGGCCTGTGTGAAAAAATCCAGCTTCTGACAATTCTTTTTTAGCATGAAATATATATGAATGAGATTGTCGTGTCGGATAAGAATCCAACCGTCTTTGAAGTTGAGAGTATTGAGGGTATCTAATCTTCTTCTTAAACACAGCTTCAGTCATTTTTGTGTTCCCTTGAGCTTGATTCCCTGCAAACCGTCATTTACCACTTTGTGAACCTCTATTTATACCATCACATGACGTCCCCCCCCCTTTTTTTTATTGGTTGTTTGTTTTTTAAATTCAGTTACAATTACTTTTTATTTTAGTTTGCTAAATTTGTAACTTCTGAACTGGGCTATACCCATTGTAACACTAATTGTTCTGTATCTATATATTTTTAAAAGTAGGTCAAGGTCATACCAAGTTATTTTTAAAAAAAAGCAAAATATCAGTATCAAACCGAATACTGATATATTGCTTTTTGTTTGTTCTATTATTTCACCTTTTATTAATACAGTAATATTTACAAAAATAGCTTAGATCTATATACAAACATAGCTTAAATCTAAGATTGTTGAGTGATGTGAAGAGAGAGTTCAGTAGAGTTATTGCCGCTTATTCCGTGAGACACCAAGTATAGAGAACCAGGTTCAATAGTTTTTAAATCTTCATTCTGGAGCAAGTTAACAAATCGTTTCGGAAGAAACACTTGAAATTTTGGTTCATCCCCTTGTGTGTAAGGAGCATCACTCAAAGAAGCCAGGATAGCGTCTCCAATTGTTGTTTCAACCTTCCTGATACTGTGAATTATATAATGCTTGTTTTCCTTAAGTTCTGAGCATTTTTTAGTCAATAAAACATTAGATTTGGAGTGTACGTTGAATTGTTCAACTAGAGATTGGAGAGACTGCCTGGATGTCATCTTCACTGGTGTCGTATGTGTTGTCTCCTCGGAGTCTGGAGTAGTACTCATGTTGTGTTTGCGACTCCTCCCGATATTTATACCTATCACTAACCCCACCACTCGTCTCCTCAACTGGTTCTAAGAAAGCTGCTAACCGGTATGCGTTCTTTAACGCACACTGTGATTGTCTGTGTTGTTTATTTTTTCCTAAAATACATGTATTCTCACAATTACTAAATTCAAAATCTTTATCCAATTTAACGTCGATCACTTGACTCGTTGTATACATTTGGATCCAGTTGCGTTTTTCTAACCCTCGTGTATATATTGTTGTAAATTCATTACAGAAATGAAACATGACACTTTCAAGTTCTTTATAACCTGTAAAACCTTCACCCCATTCGATGCAATGAAAGTTTTTCGCCATCCATTTATTTGTTCTTTTTGCTTTATTGTTTAATTTGTTGAATGCGAAAGGAGATTTAAACAAGAACGGATACACAACGCAGGTTAGCAAGTCCAAAATTACTAACTCTTTGATAATATATTCATCGCTGTTTCCTCGAAAAGCTTGGAATTCAATTACACAAGGTTTTGTTTTTATCTCTGTTGCCTTCTCAGCAAAACAAACCCTTCGCTTCATCTCTGCTTATAAACATGTACTGATTTCCTCACCACGGTAGATCTTTTTATATATCAGGCCGTACAGCTTTAGGCGCGTTGGTGTATATTTAACGTGGGCACCATCCCCGGTAGGCCTACCCCACGGTTGTAACATTTAACTCTACTCCTTAACCTCTTCTGTTGAAATTATTTCGTTCTTAATGTCTGTTGCAGGTATTGCTTCGTTTACATATTCCTCTTCGTTATATTCCTTCCTTTTGTAATTATTGACTTTTCTCCACATCTCCACTTCTTGAGGTATACGGTTAAAAATTGATGTATCTACAGGGCCATATAATACTGGAATATCTGGTTGTTTCTCCATTGTATCTACTAAATAATCCTTTACAACTGAGCTTGAAAATACTAGTTGTCTCATGTATCTTGTAATCGAAGCTGTCGCACAACTTAAGATGTAGAAATCTTCACGTGTTAGTAGAATCTTATCGTCATGTTTGGTTAAGTCTCTAATCCGAACTTGTTGATCACCTCGATGTTTAACAATATCTATTTCAATATCACAATCTGAAAGCCTGATTGCAGTTTTTCTTCCAAACAGATTATTAGTTAAGTAACACTCAATCAAGTGTAAATGCTTAATAAATGACTCCCACGCGTTTTCTGAAAACAGTAACATCTTTGTTCCATGGTTTAGAATGACTGTTGGAGAGTAATCCAAAGGTTTAAACATACCAATAGATATAGTCTTTGTCATACATCTTGAAATTGGATAAAGTAAACGAAGAAATACTTCAGTTAATAAGTTTAATGAAATATCTTCTTCAGGCTTCCTCTTTCTCTTTGATATAGCCTTTGATACAGTGGTACTGTTTTCTTCCTTATCCATGTGTTGCTCTTCTTTACGAAAAGTTAAAAACTCTGAAACCGATTCTTTTACATTATGTTTTCTTACATCTTCCGTTTCTACTGACAACATCTTTGCCGAATCTGATTCCTCCTGTACACACGGTAGAAAACTCATCTTTAAAAAAATGATGCTTCCTCAGCTATACAGACTGATCAACTGAGGGTTCCTGCCATGATGCGCCCTATTTATACCTCCGGTTGGGTGTTATTTATACTTTAGGTTTTTATAAGACAACTTTTACAACGCCAGTTAGAGGCGTGTACGTTACAATTTTATCATGCAGAATCAAACAGTATGCAGAAGTGTGAGCAGGTATATTATCCTCAAATTCCAGTTCCAACTTAATATCTACACTAGATGATTTTATTGATTCGTTTTGTTTAGAACAATCAATAACTACAATCGGTGCTTTCGTTTCAAACTCTTCAGGTGATAAAAGAGGAAAACTGGTCTTACCGTAGTAAGATGTTTGAAATCGTGCATACATATCGTAGAGTACGCTGTATCTTTTCTTATTAAAAGAAATATTCAAATTGTCATACGGGAAAAATTGAGAGTTTAAGAACAGTTTACAATTTGTTAGTTTGCAATGATCAAACAGGGCAGCGTTCTCTGTTATTGTGTTTCTTTTTCCAGTCTGCAAACCAAATATCACATATCTTGGTTTTTCCAAATGATTTGAAGTTTTTACAGTCCAAGTGTGTCGTTGCGTAGCAGGTAACTCGGGATATTCATGCAATTCCCAGCTTCTAAAAGGTAATACTATATCGCGATCCGATTTCAATTGCTTTAGCAGTGTAATCCTATGTTCGTCAGCCAGTCTCAGGTGTGGTACTCTCCACACAATCTTGTTTAAAACCAATCCCCAATCTAGATTTGCTACAGTTGTTCCGGTATTTGCTTTGATAATATCGTTGTTAGTTGACGATCTTAATAGAACTAATTCCTGTTTTACGTTGATTATAATCCTTCTATAGTCTTCAGCAAACCCTAACAATAACCTTAAAGGGATGTAGAAATCAAAGTTTCCAGCAGCGTTTGGTGTTATTATATCTTGTTGAGGTGCAACCCATCCAGCGACTGCTAACAAATTTTTTTCATTTGGTGTTAAAGACGTCAATCCTTTCATTGTACTTGCTATTCCTACCTTTTTTGTGGCGTCTACTGTAACACCTGAGATCTCATACCTGATTTCATCAAAAAGGAATGCCATTGGATTATTTATAAATGGGACTGTCGTTCCATCAGTGCCATCCTTTTTTGTAACCTTTCCCTCTATATATAGATAACTCTCACTAGGTAGTGTGTATATATCTTGCTGTTGTATAGGAATCCTGATCTCGTCATTATTGTTTAATTTTGATGAAGCGTAAGGGTTGTGGGTGTGATATTCCTTTTCCCACAAGGTTTCGTCGAACGTGGGACCGTGCGTTATGTCCAGTATATCCATAATCAGTAATTTGTAAACCAACTTCTTGTAGAAAACCTATGTTTTCACTAGTTAACTCCTCTAATGCTGATGAGCTACTGACCTTCTCCTCTATAGGTTTTTTGTTTTTAAAGGTTAACCCCATAATCTACAATGCTGTTTTGATGTGTAACCGTACAGTAATAGTTTCTCCTCTAAAGTCAATTGAATCACCGTCTTGATCTAGTATGTTCAGAACGATGTCAGATATATAAGTGGTGTTCAATGGTAGGTACACAAGGTTATGAGGTCTTTCTATTATCTTAAATCCTGGAGGTACTGATGGGTAGAATGTATGTAGTATGTGACGGTTTTCTCCATTTCTGTAAGATCCTTGTATAATATTACATGTAACATCTATTGTATTCACCTTAATAATACTCACAGTGTTCTCACCTGTATAGACTTTGCCTTTTTCTAGCACGTTAAATGTTTTAGGAAAACCTAATAACTCTCCTATTGACCCTTCTTTACTAAAGTCAATATAATAGTTAGATGATATTTCTGTTTTTAATGTATTATTATTTCCTTTAATCTCAATATTCTCCTTTCCCATGCGTTCTTGACACACATTATTTATATCGCCTATTTCATATGATCCTGTAGGTAAACTTATTTCTTCAAGTAAAGTGTAGTTTCCATCGCTGTGTTTATTCTTGTAATAATGTAATTTGTTGTTTCGATCTTCAGTGATGTTTGGAATCGAGTTATACGTAGTAATATCTAATAAAGCCACTTCCCATAGTTTATCTTTTGACAAACGCAATGCAGGGAAAAGAATACTTCGTAAATTAGATGATGTTCCGGTAATCGATACTGTATAGGACGACATCTCAAAGCTGACTAACACTTGTAGCTAAGAATTCTAAACATAAATGTCCACAAATAGACGTATCGTCTGGTTGTTGTCTTTCATAGTTATAAAACACATTTTTTGCAGAACGAAAATAATGTTGAAGTTCTTTTGGTGGAGGAAGATTACCAAAACTATCAAAGTAATAAACTGATGCACCAAGTTTTTTATAACACACCCAATGGGTACCAGGTCCGCTTGCGTTGTCAAGATTAACTATTCCAGTCTCGTTCTTCCTTATTAAAATTGGTAGTTCATTCCTCATAAACACCCCTCTAAAAAAAGGTATATTTAAACAAGAAACATATTTATAAAGATCATTGTTAGTTAATGCTTTATTTGGTACTATTAATTGTTTTTTGTCATTTAAAATACACGATATGGTCTTAGATATAATCCTTGGCCTTTTCGTATCATTGACCATAGTTTGGTTTTCTGTTTGTTTTGAATCGAACGGTTCTTTCTCCTTCTTATAGTTCCTCCTCCGCGCTTTTTAGTCGATCTTCTCTTACCTCTTCGCTTTTTCCCACCTCCAATTGCAGTTTTTCCTTTCATTGCTGCTGCGACTGCTAACGCTGCTGCTCTTTCACCAACAGTGGTGTCAATAGACTTAACTCTTTGCCAAGCTTTTTCCGCTAAAACTCTATCTGCTATAGATCTCCTAGCTGAATCACCAAACTTGGAATATGCTATGTCGTGTTCTTTGCAAGCTTTGTCCAAACTGTTAATTCCTGGGTCTCCTCGCGCTAAACGTTTCTTCAGTTTAGTTCCAGGACCACAATATTGATAACCTCCAGGAAAATGTAGTTCCACAGGTAATACGTCAATAGCTTTATTGAGTATAGCCCCGACAGGTTTCGTCAATAAGGAAAGTGTAGATGACACTACTCCACCTCCTCTCCTATACAGCTCTCGATTACGACTAATATTTCTACGTATCATCATCGTTATTTATAGTAGATTTGGTTTGGCAACCTCTCTTTACGAGTGCGTCTTAATCAATGATTCAGTCTTACTTGTAATGGTTTTTAAACCCCTTTATCAAACGACTATACCGCGATTTCTTAGTTCAGAGATCAAAGCCACCCATTCATTATCCAGTCCTGTATGTCCAGCTTTTATAGCTTCATGTATTAACCGCATCCGATCTACTAACTTGTTTACATTGTTATAATAAATTACGTTTGTACTGTATGTGTTCTTTAATAAACCTTCTCCTGAAGAACTTGGTATATTTGTTTTTCTTTTTTTATGAAGAACATTAAGTTCAGCTGAGGATAAAGCTCTTCTTTTTATCTGCGCTTTTTTAGTTGGAAATATTTCAGATATGACGCTGTTATACTTTATTGAGTTATTTCTATGTACTGGGGACTTGGGTGAATATCCTTTTCTGTGAGCGTTTGTCTCTTTACATATATTTTTAAATATGGCTATGTCTGTCTGAGTATAGCTACCTGGTTTGTTTTTGAAAATTAACTCAAACAATCCGGATGTCCCTTTGTATTTTTTATCATTTATAATGATGTTATCGTTTTTATCAACATCAAGCTTACTATTGCCTATCATTAACCCATTTCCCTCTAGTCTGGCTCCATAAACGTGATATTTCCTGTTAGCAGGTGTTGAATGTAACATCTTTAATAAATACTTTCGACCAAGTTCACCTTTTGAAACAATTTCTGTACCTAGCTTACTTATGTTTGAGGGGTTGGATGACTCCTCCTTATCTTCTTCACCTAATTTACTGATGTTTCCAGAATAGGTTGTTTTATCCTCTTCTCTTATACTCTTTTCTCTTACTTCTCCCGTTGTGTCAGATGAGTCTGATTGATCTGATTCCCCAGTATCCTCATATTCTTCGGTTTCTTGCTGATCCTTTTCATAATTTGAAATAGGTAGAATTACTTCTCCTTCAGTACGCGGAGTAACTTTATTTAACTTCTGTGATAATTCTTTAATAGGTTCAATAACTGGTTTAAATGTGGTTTCCAGGAATTTATCTCTCTCACTTATGCCGAGCTTTAATGCTCTGTTTTTTCTTCTAATAGAATCGCTGAGCAGTTTTATCTCTTTTACCAATTTTTCTTGGTTGAGCATGTTTACACTACGGAGATCAATTGTATAATACATGTATTACACTGTATCGTTGCATTAAAATAACGTTTTCCCAGCATAAAGATGATTTAGTCCTTGGAAACCCTTTTATTTCCTGATCCCAATCAGTACGTGTTGATGTTGAAAGAAATTTTTTCTTAAATCCTTTTGCTCCTTATACTGTCTTCATCCTCTGTATCTGTTTCTTTATCAACTTCGACTTGATCTTGCTTTTTTAAATCGTTGAAAGTAGGAGGGATTTTCAAATCCTGTCCCTCGTTTTCGCTCACCGGATTATGTATTTCATCCCAATTCAAGTAATTCCTGCTATTTATATTCGGATCCGCAGCTCTGCCGGAAGACCGATGAACATATGTAAATAGAGCTGCACCAAGCCTTTCTAAATGTTTCTCATTGTATACAGTCCATTTATTTACAGCAATATCCAACGTTTTCTTATTTACAGCATCACCGTCCAGTTCACAATCAGCTATGTTGGATATTTTAGAATTGTTAGCATCGTAATTATGATCGGTTTTAGTCTTCTTGCATACTGTTAACGATTGAAGCGTTATTAAATTAACCGCTTCACCATCGTAGAGCGGATTTTGTACATTGCTTAATCTTTTTTGGGAGAACCCCCAGTGATCGTCATTTACAGTAGGAGTCATATTCTTCATGTATTGCATTGTAACCACATCTGATGATGTAAGCGGATCCCCAACGTTTTGGAGTATTTTCCCTTCAAAATCATAATTACCATTTTCACTTGTTTTCACAACTTTGCTTAACACATAACCTTTATTAGCAACGTCCGTTAGAAGGATTGGCTCTTTAACGTTACGAATCAGTTTATTCACTGCATCGAAGTCTCCGCTTTTAGTTACTGTAAACCCTGTGTCTGTAGGTTTTCGATCTTTTACAAAATCCCCACCGTAACGTCCGAATTTGTCCACACTCATGTTGGAAATGACTTTATACGATGGTATACAAATTATATATATATATACCATCAAACAGTTTATATATATATATATATATCAAACAGTTTAGGTTACCTTCCTTATCCATGGAACGGATACCTCTTTTATAATACATGCATTTCTTCAATATCACTGCATTAGAACAAGACGATCTAATCCTATTCTATACCGACCATTTGGGAGTGTTTGTTCTTTATCAATTACCAAAAAACCATACTTGTCTTCCCAAGCTCTTCCGCAAAGCTCTTGAAATTGATCAAATAATATATCTCCCCCTACATGATCGTTGTATATATGTTTAAGGTTGGTATCGTCTTGCTTGAATATTATAAGCATGTTTGAGTTATCCCTAATTAGTTGTTTAGGTATTTTGCTGTATGTTTGACCGATATATATACAGTCAATATTATAATGTCTTCCCATAGCAAAATAGTTTCTAATAGTATCATGATTTTCAGTAGATACATCATCAAAGATAAAAATAGAATACGGTTTAGCTTGATCCGGTTGCATAATCTCATCACTAGCGTTAAACTTGAAGAAGCTGACATCAGGTACTTCAGACAGGATTTTATCTAATAGTTGATATTTTGGTTGAAGCAATGACTTTGAAAATAAATATACGTTATTAAACCTTAACCCATTTGGATGCGTTATTAAGTTAAATACCACATTGGTTTTACCACAATTAGATGGACCGCTTACTAAACATCGCAAACTATTTGGAATTAACCCTCCATGTTTACCTTCTTCGTTTTTAATATTATCAACAGTCAACTCATCTATGTTGTGAATATTAAAACTAGTCTTATGACGAACAATCTTCATAATCATTTACTTGTGTTCACTGTTCAATGGTGATCGTTGAAATGATGTAAACCCTATAATAGATCCTTTTTTGGTATCCAGGAATCTTCGCTCTTGTTAAACCCAAGCCATCGTACTAAAACTTGGTCTTTCTTTTTTCGTAGTATTTTTTCTACCAAATACACATCTCCAACCGTAGACTTTAACATTTCATGCCCGTAAACACCACCTTGTAGAAGTTCTCCTTTATTGTCCTTAAGAATATATGTTTCTGGATATGTTGGTTGCACTCTATATACGGTAAACACTTCATTAGTCCAGTTGGGTAAGTATTTCTTGCTAAATACGCCTTTATATTTGCTAATACGAACTTTATCCCCCACGACAAACTTACGTGGTAATTTCCTTTCCACTTTTGGTTTGGTGTTCTTTTTAATATTTTCCAAGACTTGTTCATAATTTTGTTTATTCACCTCAATTGGTTTCATACGGATAGTCCTATGAAACTTATTGTTGTAATCATGTATCAAGTCGGAAAGTATATCATACCATACGTGAGATCCTCTATTTGAAAATGCTTTATAAATTGCTCCTTTCAAAGTTCTGTTGAACCTTTCGATAATAGCTGCTTTCTTTTCAGATTTTGTAGAATAATGGTTCACATTATATTTTTTCATTAGCAGTGAAAAGTCTTTGTTAAAGTATTCTTTTCCATCGTCAGTCTGTAAATGTTTTATGGTGTTTTTATCTCTACTCATAGCTGTTTCCATTGCTTTTGCTACGCTCTTTCCTGTTTTATCTTTTAATGGAATAGCATCTGCAACTTTTGTAAAACAGTTTATAACTGTCAGTATATATTTAAATCCTTTGTTAATTTTACTGTAAGGTTTCATTTCAATTAGATCACCTTGATAAAGATCATTCATACCTTTATAACAGTATTCCTTCTGGGAAAATGGATTCTAGCAGGTTTGTGTAGTTCATTAACAATTTTGCTTTTTACATCCATAGTATTTTTTATGTTACCACTGTTACATTCAGAAGACTACTAGTTTCGCATCGGTTAATCTTCAGTTTATATTCATTTTTTTCTTTTTTCAGAAATACTAGATTTTGTTGGTGGGTTAATGTAACTATTTGTCTGTGTTCCCCTTTTTTACGGAAGGGACATTTAGATAGGAATATAGGTATGGAAAATAGTATAATTTTTAAAGACGGCTCAACATTTTGTTACTATGCATCAATCTCATTGTTGGCATAGTGCCCGTATGGCAATGTATGAATTTTGTCTTCAAGAATAATTCTTTTATTATCGTTTGATGATAAGGCCTTCTTTACTTCCGTCACACTATACAATCTGTGGTTAAAGCTTCTAATTGTATTAAAGGTTGCAGTGTGGATAGCATTTTCAAACAAACATTGTTTATAGTTATCAAATTTGATCTTCTTTTTTAAATACAGATTTTTAACTCCCTTTGCTTTTTTGATCACTCCTTTTTCGTCTTCTTCTGTATTACACTGCAACAGTTTTAATGCGTACAATTTAGACATTAGAGCTACTAATTCTTCTAATGGTACTCCATTGGCTTCATCTTTAAACTTGCCCAACACCTTCTTATTTTTACCATTGTCGTAGGAAGGATGGTTTTTCGGGTAGTCTGAGAAATCGAAATCATTACTGTAAGGAAATCTTCTCAAATCTTCATACATATCCAAGGTTTTGATCCAATAAATAAAAGCGTCCGTGTCCATGTATGATATCCCGATGTTATCTCGACCGTAAAATGCAACCATCTTGTTATAGTGGAAATCATACATGTGGGTTTTGGAAATATCCAAAATACACACACCAATATATAAAGGTCTGTCCATTACAATTTTGGTTTTGTTCATGCAAACTGCTACTAGGTTTTCGTTGATGATAATTGACGTATGGAAGTTAGGTTGGCGTACTAGCTTTTCTAATTTTCCTGCATCAGTAATCAGCTTTACATTTTTATGCTTTCGTTTATTTTCTAATGTTTTACCAAACACGGCGTTATTCATTAGTTTGAAGAAGTCTTTTTGAAACGCTGAGGTTGCTTGAGCTCTTCGTCGAGTGTTTGAGTCAATATATGTTTTTAACCAACAGGATTGTGAGAATTGTACGACTCGATGAATTTTGGTTATACGAAGGCCTAATTGAAGAGCTTGTTTTACAACCCAGAAGTGCGCTACGTATCGTTCTTTAGTTCTTAAAGTCATCAACAATTTTGGATGTTTTCCTTCTGGGGGGATTTCTGATTTTGCAAGCAATGGAAGGTCGTAATGATGGTCATGCAGCATTTCGGGATATTCAAAATCACACTCCATGATGTATCCTACGTTGCCGTTAGTTGGTAGCTCGCTTATGTTTCCCAACGAATCGGGGTCTACCCACTTAAAGTCGCCGTAGGGTAGTGGTTTAGACATGGCCCATCCGTACAAGTTGTTTGCATCAAAGTAACCTAAATATATGGACTCTTTTCCATCATCAAAATTTGGAAGATATTTATTATTTGCTTTTACATATCGGGTAACACTTTGAGTTAATCCGCCGCGAACACCAGATTCGATCATTAACAACATGTCAATGTCTGTGAGCAGTTCTAAAGTACACTGGGTCTCTTTTAACATAGCCTGCCACGCTAAACCAGGAGCTGTGTACGAGTGAAGAGGGTCTAAGCCATAAGCTGTAAAGCAAGTGTTTCGGAATTCTTCCATTACATCGCATAGCAGTGTAACATCGAGTTTGACATAAAAATCGTTATATTCACCTAATGTTTTCATGTCAAGCTCTTCCCATACTCGACACGCGTGTTGGTAATCTTCAGGATCAATATCAACTTCGTTTAACTTGTTGTAGAAACATGCTGGTGATGGAAGCGTGGTCTCTTCAAATTTGTTGATGTCATTAATATAATCATATGGGAATACTCCTTTGCGCAGTACTAACTCCATCTTATCATCAGGTACAACCTTCTTGGTTTCTATAAGATCTTTTCTTTGCAGATTCTCAGTTAGCTTCATTAAGCTAGATGGCATAAATCTAAAAGAATCTAGGAACCTAAGTTTGATTTTTCCTACTTTTTTGGAGAAACTAATAAATTTTTCAGTGGATGTAGCTAACACGTCAATATTTCCATTATCTCTACCTAATTCAGGAACTATAAAGTGTGCATCATACCCACTAAGATTATGTAGAATTACAGGAACAAAACGGGGAAGTTTATAATTTACATTGCATCTGTTACAAGCTGGACCTCTGTAGTTTCCAGTTAGATGATCATGATCTCGAACTTTTCCGTTTTCATCTGTAAAGGAACAATGACACAAATAACATCTTACTGCGGAAGTGTGACGCTGAACCTGATCCGCTTGTAAATCCTTCATGGGTATGATATTACTATATAATCGTTCAACCTTACCAGCTATGTCATACAAGGTGTCGACAAATTTCTGTGAAGCATTTTCCCCGCGGTATACTTGCGGTTCTGATGTTAATCCATAATGTTGTAGATGATCTTGGTCTAATGTAGATTTTAATAGTATGCAATAGCTGTTTGGTTTATGTATCTGGTATTTAGTTCTCCTTGTAGATTCGCAATTATTAGTATCAATAGGTAATAGCGAAGATTCGAAATCAGCATAAATAACAACAGGAATGCGGTATTGATGTATGGTTTTGTTAAATTTTAGTGTAGCTCTTTCAGGAACTGGTAGTTTGACTTTTACTACATCTTTCTCCTTGCAAAGTCGTTGATGTTCAATTAACCAAAGATTAGCTCCGCTTTTATAGCTTTTACTAACATAGCAAAAACATCGTTTACATACAATGATTCTTTCTTTTTTCTTGGATAACTGCTTCCACACAAGAGCGTTAAAATCTTTAATGTATACATAATGGGAAATGTCTCCATCTTTAATTAATAAAAGATCAGTATGATCTAAACATTCCTTAGATGTGATTCGCAGAGGATATACGTTGTTTGATTGATCGAGAGCATAGACATTTACAGATGCAGTAGGGTTTAATTTTTCAAATTTCTTAATATCAGTCAAAGATACTGGGTAACACATTTCTCTAAAGTTGTACTTGTGACTTACATAATCGTATTTACGATTAGGTCTTAAAACGTTCTTGTCAGCTATAAATTTGGCTAACATTGCATACCGGAAGCATTCGTTATCGATGTTTTGCACATTAATGCAAGATTTAGTGCGAGTTATTTTCTGTGGTAAAGGAATGTAGCTACTACCTCTGTCCCCATATCCATGCTTATGAACTCGAATATCTAGACTATCGATACTTAATAGACTCCATCCGGATCCCCGTCCTTCATGTTCACCAACTTTTAACATAAGGTCTTCCAAACAATCTTCTACGATAGAGTCAATATCGCTGGTTGTTATAACGGTTTTATTTTTAGTGATAAAACCTCTTAGTGAGATTTCGTTTTGTACATTAGTAAAGGTAGTACCCATAAGTAGTCCAAATTTTATAAAGTTTAATCTTGTTAGTTCTTTTTGCAATGTTTGAATAATAAGGTGTTTTGTTTGGATAATGAATTGTTGAAGATCATAGTTTGTGTTGCTGATTTTAAAATGTCTGACAACTGATTGTGGTAACGCTTGTGCTAATAACTGTACCGACAAAGTTCTGGAAGGAGCGTACTTAATTACGCTAGGCCTTGTTGGAGGGGTCTGTTCTTCTTCAGGAACATTATCTTCAAAGTACGGGTTGGAGTTGATGGGTGCATTGTTGTGCAGGAGTTCTTGATGAATGTCATAAAGAATTTCATCTTCAAAAGAATCATTACAAATGTTGCAAACATACATATCAATCGTTACAATTCAACATCTGACACAGGTATGAGCCTGCGTATTAGCCAAGGTAGTATTTATAGGATTGACCCCCACCATCACCACCACTCCCACCACCTCATATAAAAGATATATGTATGGATATAACCAAGTAAAAACCTAAGACGTTTCATAATATAACCATGCCTCCAACAGATCATACAAACTGTTTAAGAGGTGTTCAGGAGTGGAGCTGGGAGTCGGAAGATGAAAGTGAAATATTCGAAGAGGTTGAATTTGATCAAAGTTTTGAAATTGAATCTGAGGAAGAACATGTTAATGAAGTATCGAATATAGGAGAGGTAGAAGAAGTAGAGACACCTAAAACTAGATGGAAAGTAAACGATTTAGAGATGGAACGTACAAGTGTGCGTAGAAAGTTAAATTTTAATACTAATGTTTGCAGACGGTTAAGATTTGATTCCAATAGTGAAGATGAAACTGGAGGGGGGTTGGATTAACAGGTAGATTCCCTATAAATACGAACTGCTTCCAGGTTTCTGTACTAGTTGCATGGATACTCTGACAATGGTTGCTTCTAGAGATAAACTATCAACTAGGTTCTCTGGCAGTGTTTTCTACCATGTGTTAGAAACGGAAGAATTATCGGCTCCAGAGGAAGTAGTTGATCGTAACTTCCGTGATATGATTTACCCTTTAATCCCCGCTACATTATATGTTCACTGCGTCTTTGATTTCATCGGTAGAGTCACCCATCCCGAACGGTTTTTAATAAACGATAATATGTGGTATTTACCTGAAGCTGGAAACATGGAAGAAGAATTGATGTTAGGAGTGCTCCCGCTTGAGTTTTACCACCCATCGAACATCGCATTATTTACTGTTCAAGAGATTTTCAATGGAGCTCATCTACGTTTGGATACAGGTTATGCAGCTTTTAACACATGGATATCTTCCCTAAGCTCACCAGTTGAACAATTATTTGTTGACTTTTGCCAACTTCTTCAAAAAGACCATTAAAGGTAAACAAACACCGAAAAGGAAACTAGAATTTAAAATAGTTAAATATGTTGTTCAGTTACCCATATTAAGAGGATCCATTAAAAAAGGATGAGCTTTAAGACATAAATAATTATAAAAAAATATAAAGAAAAAAAACAGAACAGGAAACATTTACATCTGTGGTTAATATTAAATCACTTATGTAAATGTTTCCTGTTCTGGCAAACTAATTATATAACCTTGACCTAGTATTTATAGCAATTTCTGTTCTAAAAAAGAAACCTAAGAACAAATATATATATATTACATAGTGTTTGGGAATTATTACACTTATCTCAAATTAACTTTTCCTACGTTTCAATACTAGACTGAGTCTGCTATATAGCAAGTCTAATAAGAGGGAAACATTTGAGAGTTATCCTGTAGTGTAATAAAGAGATAAAATGTAACCTTTTCGTTCAGCTTATTTGCACATGTTATTTGCTTTATATTTATTTCCACCAATCTTTATTCCTGCAACATGTAGAAGTATATCCGCTTCTCTTATAAAAGCGATACACAACTGTTTGCAACCGAAGCAATGTTCATACCTGCAATCTTTCCAATTGTATATATATATATATATATATATATATATATATATATATATATATATATATAGCAGGCATTAACACAACTAATGTATAAGAACTAATATAAATAATTGTGTAAAAAAAAAAAGATTAAACAACATTTTAGCAATACTCTGTTAATTATATTACTTACTTGTACAGAATAATATAGTTTGTGGGTCAAGGACGTTTTCATTAAAGCGGAAAATTTGGTCCTCTCATTAATAACATAAGAGGACCAAATTTTCCTGGAAGAAAGAGCTGTTGTTCAAATTATCACTATATGTGCATGGCCGTTCTTAGTTGGTGGAGCGATATATTGGAATATGTTCCAACGTTATTTCTGGTGACGCCAATAACCGTTCAATAGCTTCTATCGAAGCTTGATCTGAAAAAGGAATGGTACTACTAATAACACATTCCTGGGTCAAACTTTCACTACCTGTTCTTTCGGTTTGATCAAACTTTAGAGAAGGGTTTGATGATGATGATATTTCATTTACTTGGATCGACATATTAGCTTCAGAGCAATTCATGGAATGAGGCACTCGCTAAATGTAGCGATATATATATATACTCTGCAATGCCTACAAAAAAACCTGTTGTCCATGAATATAATTACACATTATTGTGTTACAAAAGATTGTAAAAAAAGAAAATATCAAGATTTTAGATACTGTATTGCTTCCTAAAGATGGATCAAATATTCCTACTAACATTTATCGTCGGAGTTTTTAGTAAAACGTAGTGGCGTTCAATATATTGAACGCTGGATTGCAAAGCATTTAAAGCCATCCTACTAATGTCTTACCAGCTAAATTTTACCATTAGTTTAATTATATAATTCTTGGTTTTAACAATCAGTTGCGTCAAATCATTCAATGCCTCTACTAACGTTCTCCAAACTGATTTACATAAGGCTCATTTCAATACAAACTGGTTTGGAGCCAGCAGTTGGATGCTAAGCGGTCATTGCTTTGGTATTTCCAATCTGTGCGGTCGCTTAATACGATAATATGTTTGTGTGTGTTTACGTGTTCGTTTTACGTGTGTGTTCCTTCAGATTTAACACTATGGATGTACATTTACAGGTAACTTACAACAGTGTTTAAACTGTGTTATACAGAGGAGCAATTTATCTTTTCAATGAGGTTTCTAGACTACGTTTACACTGTCTAATATTTCTTCTTATATGTAGTAATGCAAAAGTAACGAGACATTATTGCTGGTATTTAACATAACGTTATAACCAGTTTATATAGGTTTATACTATTGTTGTACAATTTATAAACTGTTATTAAACAGTGTGATGTTTCTTATTGTACGTTTTGTAATACAGAGATACCAAATTATTTTATGTAATATTTACATATTTTTTATATACCACATTAGATTATATCTAGGATTATTACACATACCACTGTGGAAATAATGAGACACATGATTGAGAAAAATTAAACTTTATTTTAAAAAAACCTTTTGATTTTTTTACGATTTTACAAAAATTGTTTTCAGTTTTGGTTCAGTGGGTAGCTTTGTTCGTTTATAGTATCCGTTAGTAGTTGGGATTTCCATGTGTTGGGGCAGTCTGAGTCTATAGAGTTTTCCTTTATGTCTTACTAGTACGGAGTGATTAGTTGATTGTTTGATGAAGTAGTATTTTTCCTCAGCCTTAAGTCTGTGTATCCTGAGGCGATGGGAAGCTACAGTCTGTGTTTTATCGGGGGTTTTACCTGTCTTAGTAGGAGGGTTAACAGTTTTTGTGTCTTCGGGTTTTACAAAAGTCAATGTGACGGGGGTTTTCGCTGTCTCAGTACGAGGGTTAACAGTTTTGATGTCTTGGGGTTTTACATTAGTCAATGGGACGGGGGTTTTAATCGTCTCAGTTGAAGGGTTAACATTTTTTATATCTGTGTAGGTCGAGGTCTTTGTTTCTGAGGGTTTCGGGGGGTTTTTAACTGTCTTAGTAAGTGAGTTATTTACATGCTGACTGCACATAGTAGACTGTATTTTTGATAGTTTAGTACATTGTGTATTTTTTTTTGCTCCCTTTTTGTAGACGTATAAACATTGTTTTCTGTTTTGTTTTGCTTTTGTCTTTTGTCTTTTGTTAGTGTACAGTAAGGGGTTGGGGTCGATTAGGGTAGGAGACGAGGAACGAGACGAACAAGGGCTCAGGTTGTTAGATCTTTTTGTGGGGGTTACAGGCAAAGGGGATATAGGAGTTGGTGTTGGTGTTGTTATCATGTTGGTAAGTATGGTAGTAAAAAGAGTAAATGTGGAAGGTGAAGAAGACCTGCTTGAAGAGCTTGAGGTAAGCGGAGATGGTCCAGTCGGCTGAGGAAGTGGTATTTCTGAGATGGCAGCGGCTGTGTTGAATATCCTCGGATGTTCAGCGGACGACGTAGATGAAGTAGACGGCAAAGACTCAGCAGACAGCGTAGACGGCAAAGACTCAGCAGACGGTGTAGATGAAGTAGACGGTAAAGACGGCGAAGACTCAGCAGCAAGCGAAGGTACAGATGTCGGAGGGTCAAATATAGACTTCACTGCACGTTCAGTCTCTTCATCGGTTGAATGGGTTCTTGAAGCTGGCTTAAGCTTCTTTGGAGCGGCTGGTTTTCGTACCCACGGGAACATGTCTACGGATGGTTGTTGTTGGACACAACGCTGAAGCACAATTGTATATGGTACAAGCGTGTCGCTTTATTTATACAACTCTGCAACCTGGGAGGGGAGGGGAGAAAGGAACAGGACAGAGGTTACAGCCCAAGTGTTATGTTTAATAATTTATTAAATCCAATGACAATAACTTTATTTATTTATTTATTTATAACACGTAAGTAATCAATAATTTTACTGTAATTAGGTCAAGGCCATTTAAGGTATAAAAATGTGTTTGGGTGTAAGATATGATAGCTCTTACACCCGGAAAATATAGATCTGATCGAAAATACTTAATCAGTACGCCAAGAGATCATGCGTGTCGAGTCAGGTTACAATAGTTTATACTCCAACACAAGCGAAAGATAGAAGAAAGGCTTTGTTATTAGTGTTAAATTTGTTTAGTTAGTGTATTAGTTTTGTTAAACATGCAAGGAAGCTATTTTGTATAGACATAGTAATGAGAAGTCTGTTTTCGGTAAATATTTAAGTTGCATGTCTTATACAAACATTTAATGTTGAACTGAACCATTTTTCAAATTTTAAGTTAAACACTATCTATGCAATACTACTTTTTACATTGACTTCAATGTAATTAACAGAGTTGTAAACAAATTTGTTTTCACAAGGGTTGAGTTAAAAGTCTCGTCTTTGTTTAAAGGTTTCTTTAATATACTAGACAATAAGGAATCGCATCGGATTTTAGGACCATATGCAATTTTTACAAGGGATTCAAGACTTAGTTTCATAGGTTTTCAGACCTTATGAGTACTACGAAGTAATAAGGGAACGTTTGCTACGGAAACAGAATATATATATATATATATATATATATATATATATATATATATATATTACAGCTTTTCCATTAACTCAAAGGAATTTAACAGAGTTGTAAACAATCTTGGTTTTATAAGGGTTAAGAGTTAAAGACTACACCAACATATGGTTTGAAAGTTTAACAGTATACAACAATAGTTACTTTAGTGGATTCAAATACTTTTAGAGATACAACAGAAACTCGGTTGTCTTACATTACAGCTTTTCCATTAACTCAAAGGAATTTAACAGAGTTGTAAACAATCTTGGTTTCATAAGGGTTAAAAGTTAAAGACTACACCAACATATGGTTTGAAAGTTTAACAGTATACAACAATAGTTACTTTAGTGGATTCAAATACTTTTAGAGATACAACAGAAACTCGGTTGTCTTTGTTTAAATGGATTTAGGAATAATACTCAAAGGAATCGCATCGGATTTTATGACCATATGCGATTTTTTACAAGGGATTAAGGAATTAGTTACATAGGTTTTCAGACCTTATGCATATTAAAGGAATCGCATCGGATTTTATAACCGTATGCGATTTTCAATAGGGATTTAGGTATTAGTTACATAGGTTTTCAGACCTTATGCATATTACTAGGTATTAAGGAACGTTTGGTACAAACAGAAATAGGGTTTAAAGACCACAATTTCCCATAAAGGTATTTTATGGACTTCTTTCTTCCTCTTGGATCCCCTCTTCAGTCAGTGGTGTAATGGTTAAGGTATTTGCATCGGTTTGCAGACCATTTGCGGTTAAAAGGAGTAACAAAGGTTTGCAGACCGTATGTAATAGCAAGGAATGGTCAGGTAACATAAATATGGTTTACAGACCTATATTTAATAAGGGTATTTTACGAAGACTTCTTCCTCTGGAGGCGTCACTGGACCGTTATCATCGTTTTGAGCACCTTTGACTCCCCTCTTTAGTCAGCAGTGTAATGGTTAAGGTACTTTGCATCGGTTTGCAGACCATTTGCAAATGTAGCAAGGATTGGTCGGGTAACATAAATATGGTTTTCAGACCTATATTTAATAAGGGTATTTTACGAAGACTTCTTCCTCTGGAGGCGTCACTGGACCGTTATCATCGTTTTGAACACCTTTGACTCCCCTCTTCAGTCAGCAGTGTAATGGTTAAGGTACTTTGCATCGGTTTGCAGACCATTTGCAAATGAAAGGAGTAACATAAGTTTTCAGACAGTATGTTATAGCAAGGATTGGATGGTTTACATAAATATGGTTTTCCAACCTATATTTAATTAAGGTATTTGGAGTCTGAAAAATACAATTTTAATATACACCAAACCAGCTTCATCATACTTAGACTTTTAAATCTTAACTTAAACTCATATACCAAGCCAGCTTCATAACAATTTAGCTTTTAAAATCTTAACTTAACTTAAACTAAGTCAAATCTTTCAAAACAGGATCCTTATTTTGAAAGATTTGTAGGAATTATAGTTTGCGCATTACTATAATTCCACAGACTGTCTTCGGCAGAACCGCAGATCAGTGTGCGAGCGATGTGCATGAACCCCTTATATAGGGGGGGGGGCTTTTGTGGGAGGGGACCACAGTAGTATGTGTGTGTGTGTGTGTGTGTGTGTGTGTGTGTGTGTGTGTGTGTGTGTGTGTGTGTGTGTGTGTGTGTGTGTGTGTGTGTGTGTGTGTGTGTCTGTGTGTGTCGGCGCTACTGTTCCGGGTTTGTTAATGAAACCGGTTGACCTTGTTGATGCACCTCTGTAGCTACGCTGTTATAAACGTATTTTGTCATTCTACCTTGAGCAATGGACCTAATATCTTCTTTTACTTTTGGAGGATCTGGTATCAGATGAAGAGGAATGTGTGTTTCAGAACAGTTTATAAGGGGTTATTTCTTATATTGTGTACTTGTATTCTTGGAAGATAACCTTAGAGGTTTAAAGGTTGATTTCCTACAACGGTACTAATTCCAATTAACACTAAGTCCATGACAGTTTGTCTAACATCTAACATATTCAAAGTAATATTCTGCACTTTTGGCTTACGACATCAACCTTGTGCGAATTAAAGAGTTGATCGTTATGAACCAGTTTGTGCATTTTTACATTACTTGTTGGTACTTGACATCAACCTTGTGCGGATTAAAGAGTTGATCGTCATGAACCAGTTTGTGCATTTTTACATTACTTGATTTTAACCAGTTGCTTTTGGCAACAAGTACCAAGGCAAGTAAAAGTATAAACCTCCTTTGCGCAAATGTTTATAGGCCATGGTTGCAACACGACCTACTGTGTAATATATTAAGTTAAACCTAAATGTCAAACATAACTTCTTCAAACGTCGCTGTACCTAGTAACCGAATTGTACGGCAGTTGTTCTAATTTTGCATTATGCACGTCCGACATCGTCCAATCTACGTCATAGATCCTGACCACGCACAATCGACGTCACGCGTCTTGACGTCATCAAGACATGACGTCACAAACACCATATAGTTACCGTTCAAGTGAGGCCATATCCCCTTCTTATACTACTTAGATCAAATCCCTATTCAATACTCTCCAGTCTCGAAACCATATCTTTCCTCATCCATAGGAACTAGTTTAAAACAATCGACGTGGGCGGATTAAAACAATTAGTTGCATTGTGTTACTTTATATTTTAACATTGCAAATTTCTTACATCGTATTGCGATTTTTATTCATATTCTCAATACCAATCAGAATGCCCTGAAGTTGTCACAAACCGATAAAACAAATTCTTGTTTTGAAATAGAGGGGAGCAGAAGTTGTATTATCTGATATGTAAATTTAATGTTTAAGTATGATGAAGGGCAACATGGTGAATACTCATAACTTTCTTTCAAATATTGCCTTTCAACAGCTTGTAATGCTAATATACAACAGTTTACAAAATCAGTTTGGTTTTTATATATATACAAAAACTTTATGTTAGCGCTACGGCCTATGCCCCCCCACCCCGAACCAGGTGGCGTACCGACGGGGGGGGGGGGGTGTGTCGGGGGCAGTCCGCCCCAGGCCCCGCTTTGGCATAGGCCCCCACATTTGTAAAAATATTCGAAAGTCTGAGCAAGTATTTCCCGCCGATCTCCGGATAATCGCTACCGATCTACTGTCGTATTTTTGGCCATTATTGCGAAGTAAAGTCGTCGTTTTTGAACAGTATTTTGTTTTCCGTCAACGTTTATAGCCGATATTATGCGGCAACGTTAATTCCAGATTACATCATCTGTAACGTTTTCAATTACGGCCGATAAAACGTAGTTCGGTCGCCATTTACACAGTTATGTTGTTTTTTATGTCCGATTCATGTGTAATACATAATATTATGTCTCGTAATTTTCAGCCGATTTTATATGGACCGGTCGTCTTTGGCGGCCGATTACTATGTGATATGGAAGGTCACGAACGTCCAAAGATTGGCAGGAAATACTCGCTCGAACTTTAGAGAATTTTTCCAAACTTTGAGTACTTTGAGTTCATTTGACTATTTAAATACTCAAATTGTGAGTACTCGCACGCCCCTAGTATATAAATAAATGAATAGGCCTTCCTCTTCAACCCCTAATAAATATGTAGGCTCCTACAAATATTTTCGCCGCCCCAGGCCACCAACTACGACAGTACGCCACTGCGGGCTGCATCCCACGACCCGTTATGAGCGCCAAGCGCCACCCCCCCCCCAAATGCGCCGCGCCCCGTGCTGGAGTACGGCTCGCACTGCCCTAGAGCCGGTACTGCTGACTTGGATGAAGATTTGTCTATTTGTTCTATATATGCATGAGAAGGTTTTTGGCGTCTTTAAACTGGCATACGCTTTTTGGAAAAAGAATGGCGGCCGCTCAAAAATGTGATTTTGTGTGGTTTTGGTCGTGTTTTCTTCGCTTTTCACAGGGAAACGGGTGCACTGATTTCAATGAAACTTATTTCTATGTTCTATATGTGCATTATAAAGTTTTAGGCTAATTGGATATTTTGAAATCACCTTAGGACTCTGCCCAACGGGGTTTTAAAGATCCTATGTTATTCTGATGGACAAAGCAGAGAAAGTTGTATTTACCTACTCTGTATCTGTTATCTGGAAAGGAGGGGAATCTTATCAGTTTAAATAACAAAATTAATACAGTTTTTATTAGCCATAACATTAGATTAAATAAACATAGAGTAGAGAGGTCTAGTTTGCAGCATTAATGTTCTTTTTTATCCTCTTTAGAATTAAATGAAACTTGTTAGGTGTTGCTATTTAAAAAATAAATACCCCCGTTGCAGCAAACCTGTGTACTCAGCAAATTTCCAATGTATAATATATGTCTTAATACTACATAAAACCGCAAAGCAAGTTTCATAAACATATTTTCACAAATAAGCGATATATACAATTTTAAGTGATGTATGGAATTTTAAGAATAACATAAAAATAACATTGGGGATGAGTACGTAGGTTTGCTAAAACAAGGAGCACAAACAATTGGTTTTTATGCAAATATAAATAGAATTCAACAAGGTTAAGCCACATACCAATTTTCATCAATATACATTCATAAATAATCTATATCTATACTTATTTAATAGACGAGCAGGTTTTTTGTGACAATCACTCCTCCTAAACTACTGAACCGATTTTCATGTTTTTGGTATCATTGGAAAGAGCCTAACGTGAAGTTGTGCAGGAAACCTTTTTTATAGAGAAATAATTTGTGAGTGAGGCCCTGGGGCCCCTTAAAGTTGAGTTTTTTCCCATAAGCTTAACATTTGGAAATAACTATAAGTTTTAAGCAATCAGCTGGATAGAGTAAACACAGTTAATCGCAGTTAAACACTGGCCATGTTCGCTTTTGAGCGGTAACACAATATTTATAAATGATGATCGCGAGCGAAGCCGCGACAAGTTTACTAGTACACCATTATGATTTTTCTCCATAAGAATAACAGGGGGCATGAGTACGCAGGTTTGCTGCAACAAGGAACAAAAACAATGGGTTTTTATGCAAATATCAATATAACTCAACAAGGTGAAGCCACATGCAGCACCAAGTTTATTAATTTATGTTCATATTTAAGGGGGACATTACATTTTACTTATTCTCTATAAGAATAACATGAAGGCTGAGTACGCAGGTTTGCTGCTACGGGAATAATCGGTAACAATTGCTTTTTTGTGCAAATAACCACAGACCACAACCAAGCTTCATTAGTATACGTTCATATGTAAGCGAGATATAAAATTGGTCTTATTCTCCATAAGAATAACATTGCACAAAGTGTACTGTCTTTAGCACTTTCAATATCTCTGTAACCAATTGACGTATAGAAATTATCAAAACACCAAATTGTTTGTTTTTTAAGCTAAATTCAATGGTGAAAACTAAAATTAGACTTTTTAAAATATTACATGTAAAAATTCAAACAACCCATTTTTGGGGTACAAACACCCCCCCCAAAAAAAAAAATACCATTTCGGATAGAGCGATCGGTCTGGTTTTCGCACTTAAAGTCATAAATGCTGCTTTACATGTTTGTACCAAATTTCATCAAAATCGGACCTTTTTTATGAGAGTTATCGCACACATGGACACACATATATATCAATTTTATACGGCATTCAATACACCTTTCACGGTGAAAACCGCATTGAATATGGCGGCCAGTGCTCTTGGCTGCCATATCCGGCTGCCAATTGCACATCACATGTTATATCGACTGAGGAAGCCGGTAGCAGTGCATTTTGAACATTTTAAGTGGCAGCCAAATAACGTATTTTTGATAGATGTATGACAAAGTGTAGTTCACCATTCTACCACTTGGAACGCTGCTGCTTTTAAAGAATACACCACGAGTATGTTCCTATAAATAATTGCCGTGGACTCGACAGCCTAAAAGTGGCAGCACTGTTAAGTGCATATTGATTGTAAATTAGCTGAGTGTGCAGGTTTGCTGCGACGGGGGTATTTAGATACGACGCCGGTTAAACTAAATTACTTAAATTTTTAACAACTGTATTACTCTAGGTGATTTCTGCACGAACACGCTACAATAATATAACGATTTTTGTTAAGCTGAAATGATTTAATGTTCTTGGAATAAATTATATATACGTGGTGTAACTAAAATGATACACTGGCCATATATCTTAAGAATCTACGCCCAAATATAATAAAAATGTGGAGGAATTTTTTTTTTATTCCGCTCCGTTTAGCGTATGTCTGTCTGCAAGTTATATCTAACAAATTTACATTTGTACTTTGAACCATATAACATATTTATTTGAAACTTAGCATATGGTATTTCTGTATAAGATCCTATTTTAGTTAGAAACTGAGGTTTCTGCCTGATCCCGTTTCGAAACGGCCGTAATTTTTAGTTTTCAACTCTAAATATCGTAATATATAAAATGTTTGTCTTTGATCAAACTTAGGTGAAAACACAAAGTTTTTGTTTAATTGAAATTTATCTGCTTTTGATTTATTATGTGATTGTGTAAGTTGTTATATCATGAAGTTTCAGACAGAACGATAACCGTTTGGATATTCTACACCTTCCTCAGATAAATTGTACAGCTAAACTATAAAATTGTATATCATGTATTTACAGTACATAATGTATAATATTATACCCAGTGAACTTACTGAAACAAAGATTATTTTAACATTTATGTGTAAACAAATATACAGCATTTGTTTACTTAAGAAGATGTTAGAGGTGGCATCCATTTTGGATTAATATTCCTTAAGAACCAATGTTAAATTTAAAATAGTAATAACTCTCTTATGACCAGAAAACCATCAAATTAAAGGTCTTTTAAATACACAGGGTTCGGTTAAATTTATTTGTTTAATTATTTGAGTAAAAAATTACTTTGTATCAATGTTTTATTGTGGTCTACCATACTTAGGTAAAGAATGGTTCACCAGACCACTGAAAAATTTAATCAACTTGTAAATAAAATTTATTTAAATATTCTGCATGTTAATACAGAATAAAAAATAATAAAAAGCTATCAAATAATTTATATGTCGAGAATCCTAGACTCTGATATGAGTAATGTCTGTCTGTCTGCACAATTAATCTTGGAATCTGGCGGAACGATTCTGCTTGAACTTTGGAATTATGTGCTTTTGGAACTAAAAGTACAATTGGTAAAACCTCAATCCCAGGAAAATTTATGTTTCGTTAAAAATCTCATTTGAAAATTGGACTTGTGGAGTTTCAAATCAAAACAAAAGGATCATAACAGCTGTGAATAAATTTACCAGTGAACTGTCAAATTAGCACTTAAACAAGGTAAACTATCAACTGATTTCTTGCAAACAGCAACTAGAACCATTGAATAAAGATTGCATATATACATGTTTTTCACCCACGAAACTAATCAAATATCAACGAGCAAGGATCGGCTCCCCGGTCCTAAATGGTTATTTGTCTCTGTTTACATATAATCAGCAGGCCTGTTCAATAGATAGTGCATAGGAATACTTACTTTGACATGGGATAGCTATGATTATACGCACATGCTTTTGGTTGTTGTAAAAATATAAAATTAAACCAAATGTTGAAATAACGGTAATATAAATTTGATTGTCTAAGGGAAAACTAATTAGTTCAGGTGTAACATTTACAGGAAATTTTAACAGTGAATTTTAATAGCCATAGAGCTTAAAAAACTACTTAAAACATCCCCAACGGTTTAAGGGGAACGGTCTCGACCACACAACCACCCGCGCCGCATCGTAGTTCGTTTGGCCAAACCAGTAAATGTAATGTGCAGCTTTTCGTACCCAGGTTCCGTGTTTTTATGTGATTCAGTGTCATGTCAATTTACTTTAGTGTGTTTTTACAACTGACGACCTCATTCAAGCGAATGACGATTTTGGATTAACCTGAAGATGAAGACATGAGTCCTCGAAACCGGTAGTCTTTTCAAAAGGATTCTTTGGATTACTGACAGAAAAAAGGTAAATTAAACCACTCTATTTTCATAAATAATCCAGGACCATAACTCCGAAAAAATGAAGTTCTCTCTCATTGTTTATACTCGAAGGAGGTTTATAGTGGCGGTAATGGCGAATATATCTTGGCCATTTACCTTGTTCGGGGATTTTGCCTTTTCTCACTGCATTCGCTTACAATTTGCAGCCGTGATATGTAAATACAAAACCTACTGATTAGTATATAATTTACTCAAATCAAAAACTATCACAACCATTGTTTAGTTAGTGGAATGTAAACAAATATTAAGAGGAAAACAAATACAATACAATGTAGTAGCAGTACCAACGCTCAAGCATACATGAATAGCGGTTGCAGACAATTTTGAAAATATCAGTCTCCACTATTAGTAATACAACTTCGTAAGCCTGTGAGGCAGAGCCCTATAGGGAAATTAAGAAAACCCCTCAACTCATTTTATATCATGAGTACAACTATATTAATATATAAATAATAATAATATAATATGGTAGGATTTGCCAACAATAGCTTTTGATGGCCCAATGTCTGCTATGGTTGGATTCGCCTACGTGGGCTACCCAACGATAAGTTCGCTGGCCCAACGTCTGCTATGGTTGGATTTGCCAACGTGGGATTCCCCAACGATAAGTTCGTTGGCCCAACGTCTGCTATGGTTGGATTTGCCAACGTGGGATTATCCAACGATTGGTTCGTTGGCCCAACTGCGTTAACCCATTGAGGTAGTAATTTTATTCTATTTGTAGTAGCCTATAACGGGAATTGATTGGTGCTGCACTCTAGTAGCAAAATATGTAACTAATGACCGCGGGCGTCTACGGTTCTATCCGCTAGGGGCGCGGACTGACTGAAAACACTTAATATCGCCGCCAGGCCTTTGGTCGTGTTAGCTGAGTTGGCTACGTCGTGGAAACACCTTGGCCAGGTGGCGATACGATGTTCGTGGGTTCGATTCCCGCACACGACCAAAACTGACCAGTTGTGCAACTCTCAATGAGTTAACCAGTCTGTGGCAACGTTGGTGGGAGGGCCCAAGTAAAATAAACGGTGGCAGGCTTGCTTGGAAGTTGACGGGATAGGTTAATTCTTTGAGACTTGCACATGGTCAACACTGATTTTGCTAATTTTTACTTATGTCTACTGTGTGTGTGCCAATGCGACTCTCTAAACTGAAAGAAAACAATATTTTAATTAAAATATGCCATTAATCCATTTAAAAACACCAATTTTATACTCCAATTCACACGTTAATAAAATTACAAGTAAGGAACGAGACCAGCTCGTATGTCTACGCCAATGGGTTAATGCCAACCGACCATTTCCCTACTATATCCTACAATGCCGACAATAATCCAACGTTGGCCCAACGATGTGTGCTGCTGGGGAACAAATTATATGGAATCAATGAAATTTCTATATTAATGCAGGTAAAACAATCTATATGCCTAATGGTTAATCACTTTTTGAAGAAAAAACGTGTTATTGCTAAAATGGAAATTATATATCAAATAGATTTTGTTTTAATCTTGGTTGTAATAAAAGCTTACCTAGAGCAAAATAACACTTAAGGGCCTTAAGTTAGGTTTATTATTTATGGGCATTCTATAACCCCTTTATACATTCATTATACCTAGATTGGTTTTATAAGAAAAGAATATAATTATAGTAGAACTACACTAATCCGACTTGGATGGTCCCGGCTCCTCGCTTACCGACTGTGCCATTATCGGAGTTTGACGTAAACAAGCCATTAACGCAACTCACTTTTTTTTCTTGTTATGATGTATAGAATTCAAAAATGTTAAACAAGTCAATATAAAATTACGAATAAAATGTTTTTATATTTTCATTGGACCTGTGATTGTTCATGATGCATGCTTGAATGAATGCTAGTACCTAACTGAAGTACTTCGATAACGACATTCGTTCTTGTGCTGCCATTTTAGAGCTTTGGACAAAGCTAACAGTTCGGAGATTCAAGATATGAAATAATACATGAGTTAAAGCAGCGAGAGGAGAGCTAATTATGACCACTATCCTCAAAACTTTTTAAGAAAGATTGTCAAGACGAATTGGCAACAGTGGTGGCAGCCAAATAACGCAAAATAGTTATGAAGTATTATTGATGGCAGTCATTTGACTGCTATACATATATGGGGCAAATGTAAACTTAGGGCAGTCAAATTACATGAGTTTTAATACACATAGTTATAATAAAAAAATGAAAATAAGTTAATAGTTATATTAATAAGGTAATTTTGAGTAAGAATACACGTGAAAACTTAAACATTCTCCAACTTTTGAAGTGGCAGCCAAATAGATAGTGAGATTTATATATACAGGGTGTCACAAAAAAGTGTGATGGGCTATACAGGACCTAATTCTACATGCAAAAATAAGTCAAAAATGAAGAATAACATTTTTTGGATTTCGGCTTAGTTTAGCCGTAATCCGCCATTTTGTTTTTTTGGGAAAACATTTATTATTTCAAAAACCCAATGAGATATTTTTACAAAACTTGGCAAAAGTGTTTACACTAAAGTAAGTAACATTTGTAAAAAAATAAATTTTTTTACCTTTCCAAATTTCAAAATGGCGGTCATTTGAATTTTTTTATGCCAAATTTCATGAAAACCGGTACCTAAATCAAAATTTTTCAAGACACAAAATTTGTTGTATTTATTATAACAAATCCAATAAAACAAAAATGAATAAAATCGGTTCATAAATAAAGAAGCTGTGTTTATTTTAGTAATTTAGACTGAAACTACTTAATTACATTACATAAATTATTACATTAATAATTTCAGTCTAAATTACTAAAATAAACACAGCTTCTTTATTTATAAACCGATTTTAATCATTTTTATTTTGTTGGATTTGTTATAATAAATACAAAAAATTTTGTGTCTTGAAAATTTTTGATTTAGGTACCGGTTTTCATGAAATTTGGCATAAAAAAATTCAAATGGCCGCCATTTTGAAATTTGGAAAGGTAAAAAAATATTTTTTTTTACAAAGGTTACTTACTTTAGTGTAAACACTTTTGCCAAGTTTCGTAAAAATATCTCATTGGGTTTTTGAAATAATAAATATTTTCCCAAAAAAACAAAATGGCGGATTACGGCTAAACTAAGCCGAAATCCAAAAAATGTTATTCTTCATTTTTGACTTATTTTTGCATGTAGAATTAGGTCCTGTATAGCCCATTACACTTTTTTGTGACACCCTGTATACAGTTTTGAACGAATGGTGTTTTTGGGGTCTGGGGACCTTATAACGAAAAGTTATCATGATCCCAGGCCCAGGTCTTACCGTGCCGACTACAGTAATGACTTCTTCCCTATAGCGGAAATTCGCTAAAACTACCCATAGCAACCCCTATTTAGGGGTGAGGGTTGAAACCCTTATCCACTTAAAAAAATACTTTGATTTATGCTAGTAACACTTCAAAGATTGTTTGAAAATTTAAAGTCGTTCAAAAATTAAAAGGGGTGGGGGACTTTTATGGGATACTCGGTATATCGATTTGAACAAATGGTGTTTTTTCCAAAGTGAAAAGTTCTCATGGTCCTAGGCATAGATCTTACCATGACTTTGGTAATAGCTTCTGTTCTAAAGGGGAAACTTGCTAAAACCCAAATTTGTTTATGATGTTTATGTCTGATGGGGTGTTTATTGTTTACAATATATCTGAAATTGAGTGTCCAACAAAAACTAACAGTTTTCAAAATCAATAAACTTTGTAATGAATAACAGAAGCAATGTCCATCAATCACAAAAAGGCCAGGGAAATTAGGATAAAAAATTGATAAAAAAGAAAAATATTGCAAGCAGAAATATTTTTGCTGGAAAATGTTACCTGAGGTCCCTTCATTCAAATACCAAGTTTTCTACTTCGAGTGAAGGGAGCTTTCGCCGCCATATTGGATTTTTCCTGAATTTTATATAGAAATGTATGTTAGTCTACTATTTGTGAAATCGCTCATAAATAGTACAGTTTTTATCCAATTTCGACCAAATTTAGAAATTATGTGTTGATATTGATTACATTGTCATAAATACAATAAAAAGTAATTTAATTGACTAAAATGTATAGAAATTGTAGAAACTATTACCAAACACACTGATTTTTTTATTTTATTCTAATCGTTTTTTTAAGTTATTTAGATGTAAGTTTTTTTCTAAAACTAGCTGAAAAATTTAAAAGTTTTGTTTTTTGGACATCATTATGATATCGGATTCTGGATAGAAGTAAATAAATGCATATTTGATAAATACAGTACGTCGTCTCAATCTTCTTTCCCCTACTAACCTGTTGAAAATGGTTTAAATTGCTTTATATGAGTGCCAAGGAGTTTTAATATTAGGAATAAATTTAAATACATGTTCAACGGACTTTGGTCTGAAAATTTATTAATTTCCTATAAAATCCAAGTCACAAATTTTAATAACAATTCACCATCCTTTGAGTTGACCATGTATTTTGTTTTAAAACCTATTTTCACTGGCCTGACGAAAGCTAGATGTCCTATTTCCACAAAGCCTTTTCTACTTACTTGCAATTTTTCATCAGATTAGATATCACAGACATTGGCCACTTCATTCATAAAACTGATTTTGTCCTTCTCACAAAATGTATGACTTCTTAGATATGGAGACCGGCCAGACTCCGTCACATCACCAAAATACTGAATCAGTGATAACTGATACTGATAATCAGTGTGTTATTGGGGATACCCAATAACACAGAAAACTGTAAAACGCTACAGAAAGCTGTCTACCACTCAAACGGGACTTGCGCTTAACACGGTTAGTTCCATCACTTTGTGTGCTAGAGTAGCAATAGGTCGCCCAGGGGGGGTGCAATTACACATGTTTGCATTTCCCACTCCACTGGCTAACACCCCTCTCAGTGCCCCGATTAGCCAATGTGCCCAGATGTGGGGGTTTTCCCCACCGTGAGGAATTTTGAGACCAAAGAATGTGGGGTGGGAACACTGCGAGGATTTGAGAAATGTGAGGATTCCATTGAATGTTATTGTGAACTTATTTTTAAACTGAGTTACTTATTAAATTTGTTATTATTAAAATCCTGCAGGAATGCCCATTTTTGCAGAAAGATTCATTTTGTTTTATCCCGCATCCCATTATGATCCCACTGAAGGTTCAAAAAACTCCATTAACGGAGTAAAAATCCTGCAAATGAAAACCCTGGATTCAGCGGTGGTTGTAGACTTAGTCGTATAGTAGTGTGTTCTAGTCAGCATTATGAAGTGGTTTATAGCTTTCTGTGGCAATAAATTTTTCTTAAATCTTTTATTGACTTTATGTTCTGTGTGTGCTGCTATAACCTCATGAGATGAACTGATCAAACGCCCCATTAGGTGAATGCTAAATTTACTTTGTTTATAATGAATTTCACAATTAGTTGGTGTAGATTTGTTATAAACTGTATTAAAATGAAGAATGAGAAGTAGATATTAACAAATAAGTATGATTTTTTCCTGACGTGATAAAAAATCAATCAACAATATACAAGCAACAACATATAAATTAAATCTTTACCTGGTGAATCAAACTCTGGCAGAACTCTAATACCTCGCAGTCTGGCATAATTGATTATATTTTTGACCGTTTCCTGTGTATAAATGGCCTTTTTAGGGTCATAAGCACCTTTCTCACTGGAAAGTAAAAATGAAAATGTGTGATTTGTTTTCATTTAATATTTAAACAGTAAAATAACACTATTATAATACAACACCTGTACTTCCTTGCATTTTCTTTTTATATTTCTCACATATTCCTAAAAGCTGTTGGAAATATTGGATCCTGTACGGATACGAAAATAATAT